>JACDOX010000081.1:2603261-2619974 GCA_014549065.1 Cardinalis cardinalis
CATTTTCCTGTCCCTGCTTCCACCCAGGCTGTGGCTGCTGCAGGGATGGATCCCCTGGCACGGACACCTCTCCTGCCCTGCCTCCTCCTCACAGTGCAGGGAGCTCTTCTGGAGATCAGAGTGCTGGTGCCTCCGCTCTGCACCTCACAGGCCTGCTTTGGGAGGAATCTCTGCTTTGGGATGGATTGGTGGGGTTCTGGTGCAGCTTTGGGCAGCTTTTGGGGTGTCTAACCAAAGCTGGGTGTGCAGGAGGTGATGTGCTGCCCGTGCATCAAGGGTAGGAGGACAGCAGCCATTCCATTCCTGCRCCAGAAGGAGCTCAGGTCTCTCTGATCCATATGGACCATTCCTATTCCCAGAAAATCCTCTCCAGGCTGCTCAGGCACTAAGCTCTTTTTAGAATAAGTGTTTCCAGTAAGAGATGTGCAGAGGAAATGCTCAGAGGTGCTTCTGCCGAGCTGGGACGCCTCTGCTCCATTAGGTCTGCCTCCTTCAATGTCAGATTTCCTGATGGGAATTCAGGCTCGGGGTTCCTGGGGAGGATCAGGGGTGGAGGGAGCTCCTGCGGGGCAGAGTGAGGGCACAGGGACCCTCCTGAGGGGTGATGAGCTGAGCCTGCCTCAGGGGCTCTGAGCACCACCAGGACCCTCCACCCTGCTGCAAAGCTTTCACTTTGTCTGCCTAAAAATCTCTTTATGCTCATTAACAATTCCCCAATGATTTGGCTCATCTGGAAGTTTTTCCAGCCTGCTCACTCTGGTTTTATGGCCAATTAGCATTCTAGGCTTGATCCACAGCTGATTGGCCAGTAATTTGAACCCAAGCCCTCAGCAAAAGGGCATCATTTGTAAAACAGAGAGGAAATCTCCGAGATACTGAAATTACTGTTAATTAAATCAGCRCATGAATATAATGGACACACATGAACAAAATGATGTTTGTTTTTGAGCTGTTCTGCTAGCTGGAGAGGAAGCATTATTAGGAATATTTAGTAGTCTGTATTTATTAGTTGTACAGCAAGATGAGTCCTTTCTGCATAAATTAACTTTGTATTGTGTGGATATATGGATCTATAATACAATATTTCTTATGGACAGGCTGCAGTGAAAGCTTTCCTTTTTAAACAGTCATTTGTGTTCTGCACAAGTCCYGTGCAAAGCTGTCACTGACCTCAGTGTAGTTATTTCTGATTTACATGGTCCCAATACAGTTGGGTTCAGGAATTATTTTTCATGTAATTTCTATTTTTTAAATCAAACTTCAATGGCAGCATAAAGATGGAGCATAGCAGCAATCCAAGAGCTTTGGAAGTTGTAATGCAGCCTAAAAGCAGCTCTTGTGTGTGAAGAAATTTCTTGCAAAGGTGCCTCAGCTTTACTGAAAATKCTAAACTGCAGCTTTATTAAAATGATCAGGAGACTTCAGCCCAGAGCTTTGGGACAGCTCTGGARTATTCTGCATTGCTCAGTGCTGAAGTTTGGGAATCAGCAGTTCCCAGCCCTGCCTCCTGTGGGGCTGGGAGGTGCATTTTGTGCTGTTGGCACTTTTTGGTGAAAAAAAGTGCTTTTTAATTGGGAAATTATATTGGATTTTTCTATTGAACTTCCAAAAGCCATCAGAGGCAGAGGAGAGCAGGCACTGCAAATTCCAGTGGTTCACAGGGAATAAATACATTTATTTATTTATATTAAATCCACTGCTGTGGCTGGAGGGGAAGGAACAGATCCAGAGAGTGCCAAGGGGTGAGATGTTGGCATCACAGGAACGTGGGAACAAGGACAGGGAGGAGCTGACAGAGTTGTGCATCATCTCTGGGACCTTGTGCTTCTGGGCTGGTAAATGCATTGGGATGGCCCCRGCTCTGATCATTCCAGCTGGGAATGTCACTGCCCAGACCTCAGTGCCACGAGAGCAAGGCTGGCGAGGCTGCTGTGCTTGGGAGAGAACCCAAACCTGCTCTCCTCGTTTTCTGCTTTCCTAATTTTCTGTTCTCCTCATTTTCTGCCCTCCCCAATTTCTGCCCACTCTTAATTCCTGTTCTCCCAATTCCCGCCCTTCTCAATTCCTGCTATCCCAACTCCTGCTCTCCTTAATTCCTGCCCTCCCCAATTCCTGCCCACTCTTAATTCCTGCTCTCCTAATTCCTACCCTTCTCAATTCCTGCCCACTCTTAATTCCTGCTCTCCCAATTCCCGCCCTTCTCAATTCCTGCTATCCCAACTCCTGCTCTCCCCAATTCCTGCCCTTCTCAATTCCTGCCCACTCTTAATTCCTGCTCTCCCAATTCCCGCCCTTCTCAATTCCTGCTATCCCAACTCCTGCCCTTCTCGATTCCCGCCCTTCTCGATTCCTGCCCTCTCCAATTCCTGCCCTCCCCAATTCCTGCCCACTCTCAATTCCTGCTCTCCCAATTCCCACCCTTCTCAATTCCTGCCATCCCAACTCCTGCTCTCCTTAATTCCTGCCCTCCCCAGTTCCTTCCCTCCTAGTTCCTTGCCCTGACACACTGCTCACAGCCAGTGTTTGCTGTTGCTGCTCGTGCTGTGTCCCTGGAAGGTTGTTGTAAATAGTGCAAGGAAAAAGGGAGACAGTACAACCCCAAAATCAAACTTCATTCATCCCCCTTCCTCCTCCTGTTGTTTCCTTGTGGTCAGGAGCAAGATCATTCCTGTGGTGTTGGCTTGGCCCTGCAAAGGAGGAGGAGCCGTGAGAATTGAGGGTGGTAGAAAGAAACTGTGGGGCCATTTGGGCCTGCAGCATCCTGCAGTGCCAGGAGTGGGTTAACAGCCTTGCTGTGCTCCTCATTGCTGGGGACTGAAGTGGCAAACAGAGCATTTGATCTCTGTGTCTCATTAGTGTGTCATTTATCCTGAGCGTGTGCATGTCAGAATGCATTTGATCTGTGCAGGCTCAAAGCCCCTCATTGTTTCAGGCTCCATTCTGAAGCTCACCTAATGAAGAGCAAATTTCAAAGGGAAAACCACACTGTGAAATTTCCTGTCAGAGCAGGGAGCTGGGGTGGGTGTGGAGTCTCTGGATTGCCAGCCCAAATCCACCTCTGCCCACAGAAATCAGAGATATTTACCKGTGGCATTGCCTGGCTTTAGGCCCAGCAGTTTCTGTCCCAGCAGCCTCCAGCCCTGTGGGCTGTGATGGGCAGTGAACCCCTGCAGTGCTTCCTCCAGGGCTCCCCAGCTCWGATATTTCTTATTTTCCCTCTTTCCTTGTGGGCTTTTAAACTCAGAGTCAAGATGGACTTCCCTCTTCATCTGTAGTTGAAAACCAAGTATTACCTATTGCTTATCAGTWGCATAAGTTCTCTTTATTATATAACAAAATGAGCATCAAACTGTTCWGGTTCTGTGTTTGTAAAAGCACTTTAGCAGTGCTGCTGTTTCCATGATGATCTGCTAAAGCAAAGAGGACCAACAATCCCAGTGCTCTCCATAATTTCCATCCCATAATGTGAATTTCAGTCCACAAGTAAGAATAGTTTGTTTTGTGAAAAAATGCTCAGGCTAAGAATTATTCCCAGAAAAGAACTCTGATAAATGAGTACATTTTCAAGTTTTCCATGGTCATGATCAATTCGCAAAGAGGAAAAGGAATGCAAAATTAAGCAAATAAATTATTCATTATATTCACTCAACTATAGCTAACAGTGAATTGTCTAGACAGTAATTACTAATTTTTAACCTATGCATGTTCACATAACACTATTGTGTGAATAGGTTCAGTATACAGTGGCTTGAGATAATAGTAATGGATGTAAGTCAACTAGCAGGTGATTTTAATTGGGAAATTATATTGGATTTTTCTATTGAACTTCCATAAAACATTACATAAATATTGAATCTCCTCGATGTTTTTTCTCCAGCTGAAAATACAGGCACACAGAGTTCTGTGCTAGTTTGATCAGTGCATAAGCAAACATCATTTTTTTTATTATTATTATTTTAATTCTGTTGTAAAACTCCCAAGAAAACCATTAAGTTGAGAACACAGCAGGAATCTCCAAGGGGTCTGCTGCAGGAACATTTTCCATTTCAGAGATGATTTTCCAGCAGCAGGTTTGGATCCTTGAGGAGGGCTGGGGCTGCACTCAGGGTCAGTTCGCTGTGGAGTGGGTCCTCCCACTTCATTGCTGTGGCAAAAAATCAACATTTTGGGRGCTTCCCTGCATTTCCCAGGCAATGCAGGAGGGAATCTACCCCTGCTGGGGTTTGCTGGGTGGAGCTGGTGCTCCCTTCTGTGGGTGCGACAGTGCAGAAAACTGGGATTGAGATTCCCTTGACTTTTTTGTTTTTTCCCCCCAGAAATCTCCATTACTGTTTCAGTTAATTAGAGAAGAGATTGAAAAGAAAGTAGAGGAATCATAATTTCAGGTGGATTTGTCACTGCAGCTTGTGCCCTGTGGACTAATTGGGAGTTGGGTGTTTGTGGCTCAGCTGCTSTGAGCTGATCAGAAGCTGTCACTTACAAAGCTCTTCCATCTCGCTTCAGGTGACTTGCCTGAAGAGGAAAATAGCAGGAAACCCACACAAACAATTGGAAATGGTGCAAAAACTAGGACAGTGTGAAAGAATATTTGCATCAAGTGTTGGTTTTGTGTGTGTCAGCTGCATCCTCTGGGATCTGTCTGGCTTATAGACATTAAAAGCTATCCACGTAGAGCTCCCATTAACCCTAATACCAGCTCTGATTCTGACTTCCTGTGTGCTTAATGTTATCTTAATGCAATTTGATTTGGTATTTAATTGCAGTAATTTAATTAATGGTTCTGTAAATAAAAAGGCAAAGTTGTGGCCTCCTACACGCACAGATCTGCACAGCCAGCAGCTCCAGGCTCCTGGGAGATTTGAATTTCTGTGTCTTAAGGCAGAGTTTAACCCTAAGGATGTAAGTTAAAGCACCCAAATCCCAAAATGACACTGTAATGGTGTTTGCACTGGAATGTTCCAGTGTTAGTCCAGCTTTGTGGGAGAGGGTTGGCATTTAAACCCCAACCCATGGATTTCTCCCTAATGCTTGTGATGGAACAGGTCACCTCTCACACAGGAGCTGCTTCCTTGTGTGATTGCATTACATTTAAAATAGTTCACAGAGACTCAGTTATTAATGAAACTGTTACTAATTGGATAATTGCTATTAATATTGTTACAGAATCTGTTGGCCCAGGGGGTTATTTGCAAGTCAGAGCTTGCAGGTGTTTCTAACCCTGCTATTGATGTGCCTTTGACCTTCTCTAACACATGCTGCTCATGTCTGCTGCACACTTAAAATGTCTATTAAATATTGATTAGTCTCCCTTATAAACCATTTATAAATAGAAGCATGTAGTATAAATGTAACCTAAAATCATTAAGGCTACATGGTGTGCAAGTTAATAGGAGCAATGTTGAAAAGTTAGGGAGTGCATGGATGGAGGGAATTGGGTTCATAAACTGTTTTCTTRGTACAGGATGGTGGAGTTCCCATGCAAGTCAGGGATTTCTCATAGCACCCACCGAAGATTTTCCTCTTTTTAAAAATTTATTTACAAACAAAATGTGACATAAAACCCAAATCTTTTTCCAGAGTAGAGCTGCATAAAGTAGAGCTTCAAATACTTATGCAAAGGAGGAGGAACATCTTGTGTTCACATATGGAAAAGAGGTCCAGGTTCCCCAGTGAAATGCAAAGGTGTTCTGCTATGTTAATGGAATTCTACTGCATTCCCTGCACCRTAAATCACAGCCAGCTGTTTCTAAATCAACCCCAGCCTAGACTGAATTCAGTATAAGCAGCATCCCATTTCAGCACAATTGCTGGCTCTTAAGCTTGGAGGTAAATCACATTTATGTCCCTTCAAATCCATACCTGGTATAAGGAGACCTGAGTAGGACCCTTTACCTGAGCTTGCTTTKCCCTGGGCTTGCATTGCCTTGGGATTTGGTATTGCTGAAATTCCCTGAGGTGTTCTGTGCCCGTGGGTTTATTTTGGACATGACCCCTAAGGACAGAGCAGATTCTGTTGTCATTAATGGCGTTGTCATTATTCTGTTGTCATTAGTGGGGTRTTTAGATAGGCAAGAGCCAGCCCTGGTTCAAGGCCTGATGTGCTCTGAAACCCCACAAAGCAGAGTGGGAATGCCCAGTCCAACCTCCCAGGCAGTGACAGCAATCATCAGGCCTTTCATATGCCAGGGGGGAAATCAGAAAGATGGAAACAACCATGAACCAACAACGCTTCAAATGCTTTCTTTGAGAGCATCTCTTGCCATTTCAGCTGCCTCCCCTCGTTGTGACATCTCCCTGCTCAGATAAGCAGCAGAACCAGCCAGGCACAGACTGTGCAGTTTTCACTCAGCACTCAGAGGCTGTACCTGACCCCCAGCTCTTAAAAGCAGAACAATTAAGCCAATCCCAAAGAGGATTACAATTGAGAATTAGAGGCTATAAATGTGATTTAGCACGGAGTGCTGAGCGTGACAAATCATTTATGTGCCCAGACCTCACTAGTTCTGAAATGAGTTTCATTTGGAAGAGTGGAGCAGGTTCAGCCCTGCTGCAGTGTCAGGAGCAGCTCCTGCAGCTCRGCTCTGGCCAGGCTGCAGAACCTCTCTGAAGCACAGAGTGGCACCAGTTTTGTCAGCTCCTTGTTCATGGGAGGGACTCCAGGGGCATGAATGTGCCAGCCAAGCTCCCAGGTTGTTTCCCTCCCTTTGGAAAAGGTTGACTGAAAGCTTGATTGTATCACAAGGACAAAGCAAGGTGGACTCAGGGTTTTGTGTTCAGGTGGCTGGAGGAGATCTTGAWGCAAAAACTTTCCAAAATGTGTGGTCTTAATGTACTCAAAGGGAAGAGTTTCTTGAATGTTTTCCTGCTGTGAGTTCCTCTGTGAGAAGTTTGTCTTTCACTCCTCCAGAAGCTGTTGAGTGTTTCATTGATAAATGAAGATATTTCCCCATCCAGAAGGAATATTAATAGCACGCAYGTGTGTTTGCATGTGTCTGTGTATTGAGTTGCCTTGGAAACAAGGAGAGAAAGCTCCATGGACCAGGACATGCTTTCCATTCAAGGAACACTTGTGCTATTGTAAAACCACATGCAAAAATAATCCARTTCATTCATGCAGTCTGGGAGGATCTTGCTGCAGGGAGCAGCCTGTGAGTGTGGATCCTGTGTAGAGAGGACAGAAATCTGTGGTGCTGTTTGGGGGTCCCAGGATGAGGGAAGAGATGAGAATCTTGACTCCKTGTTTCAGGAGGCTGATTTATTATTTTATGATATACATTATATTAAAAGAAAATGATATATTAAAACTATACCAAAAGAATAGAAGAAAGGATTTCATCAGAAGGCTTGCAAGGAATAGAAAGGGATGATAATAAAATCTTGTGACTGACCAGAGTCCACACAGAGCTGGACCTGTGATTGGTCATCAAGTAAAAACAGTTTCACATGCTGAGTAAACAGTTCTCCAAATCACATTCCAAAGCAGCAAAACATGGAGAAGCTGAAGTTCCCCAGCTTCTCAGGAGAAAAGATCCTAATGAAAGGGTTTTTCATAAAATATGTCTGTGACAGAAATCCACTTGACTCTGGTTTTGAGCACATTGCTGAGCAAATGAGTTGACATTGTTGAAGCTGSTAATAAGGTGGGAAAAAAAGGAATGTATGCAAGTTATCCAGAGCCCTGGCAATGCTCCAGGTGTGAGTTAAAGTCACCAAGACACAGAACAGGCCTTGAGTGTTCACATTGCAAAACAAAGCGGACAATTTTATCTTATGTGTAAGAACAGCTGCTTCAGCATATTGCCCTCAAAGACAGCATGTTGAAACAGCTGTCCAAGTGTTCTGGAGGTTAATCTACTCAATTAATCATTGTGGGTTTATTTTCAATGTATAATCATGTTTGTACTGTTCCTTGTGGGCACGTGAACAAAATATTGAACATAAAGTTTTAGTCATCGGTGAAAAGCCTGTCAGGAGTCTTTGAGGGAAAAACTCTCTTTAAAGTGACTCTGGCTCTTGGAGGGAGAGATGGGGGCTTCCCTTGGAGCAGCTGGAGTCACACATTGCCCCCATCCCGTGGTGCTGCAGAGGTGAGGGCACGATGTAAAATGAACAGGTGTGGTTGTTGTAGTGCTCAAACAACCTGCAGTGAGACTGCCCTGCAGAGAGGTGTGTTCTCAGGGTGTTGTGCTCTGAAAATCACACACTCGCCAAAAGGCCACAGCTCCCACCTCAGCYGAATTCATATTGCAGCATTTTGTGAATGAAACCCCAGGACCTCGCACATTTTCTGCATATTATTCGCTGCCACGGRATTGTAAACAGCCACTGTCAGAAAAATCCTCTGGCAATCCATTTGACCAGAAAGAAATAAGATCTAAACATCATTCCCAACCTTTCTAAATATCACTGCACATGTAAAAATAGCAAAATCTTGATATATCATATCCCAGTGCACCTTTCATGTCAATGTTTTTTCAGTCTCATGCAGGGTTTTGTTTACCCCCAGAGACCATGCAGAATAAGTGGAAAGAGCTGTGACAAAAGTTGGTGAAATACAGACTACAGCAGCTACACAGAGCTAATGTTTAATAGAGTCTGCAGTCTTTCCTCTGCCTTGATTTTCCCAAGGTTTATTATATAGGTTTATTCCCCTCTGGACTGAATTGCAGTGCATGCTGGAGCGAGGCTTTTTAGACTGAAATTCTGGTTTGGGATTCTTGTCCAAAAAGGGAGAAAAAGCAAAGGACAGCAGAGCAGAGGTGCTGCTGCTCCTGCTCAGCCTGTCCCAGGCTGGCTCTGTCCCTGCTCTGTCTCACTTTACCTGGCCAGGATCCCTCCTCCTCTCTTCCATCTYCCACTCCTGTCACCACTTGTCTTTAGGAAGAAATGCAGGTGCAGTTTTATTCCAGCTTGTTCTCCATAAGAGCTCTTGTCAGATTGCATTGGGTCTGTGTGCCAGAATTAATTGCAACGCTGCTGGGAGAAAAATCCCAAACTAAATCAACAACAACTTGCACAACTGCCCTCATTAACCAGGAGGAAGAAAAGCAGYGCTGAGGTGCCACATTTGAGAGTGTAACTGGTGGGCAGGGAGCTGAATGCCAGTGCCATTGGACAAAAAAAATGAAACTTTTAATAGAAAGGTGTGTTTGATGCAGTTGCTGTGACTTCAGGAGCTTGACCTTGATTGACCACTTTGTATCTCATTGGCCATGAAAGCAAACTTGCAATAACACAAGAGAATGCAGAGGGAAATGTTTGATTACCTTGTGTCACTTTTTGTTATAGGAGCCTTCTGGAAGTAGTTTTTGGGCTTTTGGAAAATTCTTGCATACTAACAAAGGAACAATGATTTTTGTTTCAAGGTCCTGTTTATCCATTGTTGCCTGGAAAAATTGAAAATGCAGTAGTTTAAATGAGATATTTGAATCATCATGTTGAATTTGWTTAAGGTCAGAGCCTCCCTTTTTGGAGGAACACTTTGAAAACAAACTTTAAGAATTATTGCCCCACATCCGTGCCCAGTGTGTTTCAGCACAGAAGTGGGGCAATAATTGGGGTGAAATATCACCAGGAGGGGAGGATGTGCCTGAATATTCCAAGGTGGGGAAAAGAAGGAAAGAAGCCCAAGTGCTGAGAAGTGGGAGGTGAGGAGAGCTTGCTCTTTTCTGCCTGGTAATTGTGCAGGGGTGCTTCCAAGYGCAAGCACTTTGCAGCTGGAATTTTGTGTCAGGTTCATGGAGGCCTTTAAGTGCAGCACTTTTTCCACCTTTGTTCAATTCTTTGCTAAAATGATGTGTCAAAATGCCAGAGAACCACCTGTTCAGCTGTGTTTTCTGCAAAAAGCCTCTTTTCCTGTGCCCCTCTGTCCATTTAGCAGGAGGGATGTGCAGGGAGGGACAGAAAGGACCTGGCCCCACTCCTGGCCTTCCTCCCACCTCACAGCAGTCAACAGTCTGAAATTGGTGGTGCAAGAGGAGAAATAAATGTATTATCATGAAAACCTGCCAATTTTTAGAGGGAAAGTAAAGAATGAATGGTTAACAGAGGCAATTTTAAGGGAGATAAATTTCCTTAATRGAGGTGAATAGCAAATATTCCTTTTATTTGAACAGTCCAGCAGGGCTGACCTGATTTCTTTCTGCAGCTCAGGATGTATTTTTGTGTCTCACATTAGGGAAATGGCAGAAAATGGGAGAGGCTTTCCTTCACTTAGATGGTTCTTGGAGATGAGTCCTTCAACASAAATTGGGTAATTCTCTTTCACCTCTCTTGCTGCACCCAGTTTATYTCTCTGGAAAATCAGTACTTTCCCAATTTCCCATAATGGAACAGGTTCTGAAGAAACAGATGGGGAGGYTTGGATTTAAATCATGTCTTAACGACTTCTAAAGGCTAATTATGAAGACAATACCTTGGAAGCAAAGATAGAAGTMTTTTTTCACTTTCCTTCTGTCCTTCGGTGTCTGTTGTTGGAAAACCAAGTCAGCCACTCTTTCACAAAGTTTATAAACAATTTAAATGAAAAAAATTAAAGCTCCTGTGGAATCCCAGCCTGGYGTGAGTTTGGTGCTGAGGTGTAAGAACAAGGGACCAGTTAAAATCCTTCATCAAGGAAATGTGCTGTGATTTTGATATTTACTTGCCTTTATAGAATAGTAAGTGGGAGACCTTTGTCCGTTTGCAGAATACTTCTATTGAAAACCAATAACTCTGTCACTTCCTATTGCTGAGAAACATTGATGTCATCCCCTTGCCCCACCTGTGAGGTGACACTGGAAGCCCCTGGACGTGGAACATTTGCAATAGTTTCAGATTAAGAGATATTCAGTGATTTTCCCCTTGAACTCCTGCAGCTGCCAGTGGCAYTATAAACTCATGTGCCATTATAAACATTGGATATGCCATTATCATTTTCCACTTAGGAAGGATGGCAAATAATACTGTAATACTGCATTTCTTCCTTTCCTTTCATCTGCTGCTGCATTTGGAGCCCTCTGTAGTTCCTTGCAGTCACTGATATTTATTYTGCTGCACAGCTGAATTTCAGGGAACCTGCCAATAAAATCCCCATTTTTTTGTTATGCATAAAGGCCACTTAGTCTGGAAATTGGTGTTTAAATTGGCCAGAACCAACAGCAGGTTTGAGTGTACCCAGAGCACAGGCATGGACCTGGGGSATAGGGAATCCTTTTCCTCATCTGTCCCTGGCCTGGTGGGATTTCCTGTGCCTCGGTTATTTTAGATGTGTAATGAAAATAACTACAGTAACTGTCCTGTTGTCTTTGGCAGAGCTGAGAACTGGCTTGGAAGTCTTGTGCAAAGACTAGATACTAGAAGCAGTAGTTTAAATAAATCATTGTAGACCTAATTTATAGAACAGATGAAATAGAGAAGGGAAAAGATGAAAATTCAATAGTTTGATGCTGATTTCACAGCAGTTCTACATTTCTGTGGATACTTGGTCTTTATTATAGTTACTACCTCCAGTCAGTCTCTTTTTAAAAAAATTTTTATTACCTTCCCGCAGATTCTTAACACATTCTTTCATTTSAGGGACTGTGTTTCCTAAAATCTGATGGACTCTGGAAAAATATTGATGTTCYGACAGCAGCAGCTCAGCTTTTGAAACCCCGATGATATTGTCCTAGTCTGCAGGAAATAAATACACTGCACAAGAGTTCACTGGGAAATTCAATCATGAAAACAAAAAAGGGATTTTGTTCTGAACTTGAATAAAAAAGAGGTTGTTCTTTGTAAAAGTTGTGCAGGAAAAGAAATAATCAGACACAGGGGCATGTCAGAACAAGGTGGAACGTCACACAAGGTGAGCAGACTGACAAATTAAAGTCAAGAACAAAACTCAAGCCAAGAAGAGGCAGAGGAAGGAAGTAAAAATCCTCCAGTAGTTCTTAGATCAGTCAGAAAACTCTCAAAAACTCACCTCCAATAAATCAATGTTCTGGTTTGAAAAAAAAAATCCCTTTTTTTTTTTTTTTTATATTAGGGTATTTTCCAACAGAAAATACTCTCAAAGTTGTCTTCTTTCCCCTTGATTTTCGTGGAGAAGCTGATTTGTTTTCTCCAAACCAAAAGCGCTCCCAGGCAGCGGCAGTCCCAGGCCGGTGGGATTTTCTCTGATGCTGGTTTGGCAGGAGCTCAGTGCTGGGGAGGGGAAGGCAGCCCTCCCTCGGGTGCAGTGCCAGGGCAGGCAGCTCCCAAAATCAGGGAGCAGAGCAGCAGGRGCTCTGGTGTGCAGGGATAGCAGGGGCTGGTGCTGCACCGGCCACTGATGTGATGTTTGTCTTCTTCCTGCATCCCAAACAGCAGCAGGAAACTTTGTTAGGTGARGCAGAGCAAAGGTGCATCAAATGTGAGTCTGTGTCACTGCGTGGGTCGTGCAGGGTGTAAATTTTAACCCCCAGGGGTGAAGGAGCCAGCAGCTGTGTGCGGGTACTGACTGTGGTTTGAAAGCAAGGAGGGACAGAGAGTCTCTCCCCTAATCCTTGACTTCAAGTGYAAAGAGACATCTGAGCCCTCCAGCAGGCAGTGGGGAGAGATAAATGTCCCAGAGGATCTCTGGTGCTGCCCTGAGAGGCAGGGAGGGAACCGCTCCTGCAGGCACTCAGGGGAGGCTGAGCCAGGCTGTGAGAGCCCGGAGCAGCTGGGAARCCACCTGAGCAGGTGAAATCAGTGAGCACAGCGCCCTGGCCCTGGCAGATAAACGGCCCCTCTTCAAGAATAAAAAGCAGTAATTCTCTGGGTAAGGCACAGCTCTTTCCTGCAGATCCATGTTCTTCAGAAACTGAAATCCTCCTTCTGCAGGACAATGAGCGAGCTCTGTTTAAGCTCCATAATGCACTTCTCAAATACAGAAAATGGTCATCCTGCTCTGGCCAGGACTGACACCAGTGCTTGGACTGTGCTCAGGGGAAGACATAAACCCCACTTCTCCTGCCCCCCTGCCCAGTGACTGCTGTCTCCTATCAGGAGATCTCAGAGCACTTTGCACAGTGCTGTGGTTGCCTTCCCAAGGATCTTTCCCTGCTCATAAGTAGTTTTTCCTGAGGCACAGCCCCTGGGAAGGGCTGAAGGGAGCAAGGCACTGTGTCCAGGGCAGGGGAGAGCCACGCTCCCTCCGTGCTGGTGTCCTGCAGCGTGTTGGGATGCGGTGCAGACATGCTGTAATTAATTTGTGCATCCTTCTATAGCATTAAGCAGCTGTTCTTACAGAAGGACATGGATTTCTGCCCAGGTAGGGCTCGTGGAAGGGGATGAGCACACAGATTGCAGTGCTAAACTCACGTGATCCACAACCTTATGTTTCAGYGCCTGCAGTTTTGCTCCCGTGAAGCTGAAGCCTTTTCAAGCCACTGAGTTGCCAGCTCTCCCATTGCACCAGGGGCAGAGAATTCCCTCTAGGAAACCCTCCCTCAGCCCAGTCTGAAGGAAACATCAAGAGCAGGAAAAGAGTTAGAGAGCTGTCTGAAGGAAACGTTTCCAAATGGCCACCCCTGATGTTGTTAAATATTATTAAGCCTGTGGGACAAACATACAGAGCCAGAAAATTGTATCTTTGACTGCTGATGGTACTCAAGTGAATCTGATAATTATGTTCCATGGCAAGGCATGGCCTCCTTAGACTCCTCTGTGGAGAAAACAATGCCTTTGAGGAATGTTCAGATTAATTATTTCATGGCCATTTGAAAACAGTCATTAGTGTATCAGTTTGTACACTCACTGCTCTCAAGCAGAGAGCTCTGCCCATTTTGTGTCCACTTGCAGGGGGATATTGTTTGATTTCAGTCAGAGGGGAGCCACAATTTTATTAAGTCAGAACATGATTATGTTCTTCTGGAACAAAAAAGGGGAAAAAACAATATCTTTAAATGAACTGAGAAACTCTAAATATGCTTTAAAATGGTTCCCAGTCACCTGCTGTTGGGAAGGACTGGCTTGAGCCTGTCAGGAGAACGTCCAGATCCTGCACAGATTTCTGAATACAGCACAGATTCCAGTGGGAATGGCTGGCAGAGCTTACCAGACTGTGAGGCTGACTTTAGGCCCTTTGTTTCTTGGCTGAAAGGGCCTGAAACAGGAGTCAGAGCTCTTGCTGCCTGTCCTCTCTGCAGACATCTAAAATCAGGTTCACAGCAGCTGCTCCCCAGCTCCTGCAGCCTCGGGTGGGCGCTGAGAGCGATGGTGTCACAGAGCAGCTCTGGACATGATGTGCTGGGGAGAAACAGCCTGGGCCCAGGCTCAGGAAGGGCTCTGCTCCTGCAGAAGGCRCAGAGGAGTCTGCCTGACAGGTTGCAATTACTTCTGCCAAGTGCACCAGGCTGTGTTCTGAACCTTTGCTTAATGGGGGCAGATCTGTTCTGAGCTCTGAAAAACCCAAACCCCAAACTGCCTCAGGTCACAGAAATGACAGTCTCTGTGTGTCTAATCAGGTTTCACCTTCAGCAGCAGGTTTTGCTTGTTCATCCTACATAAACCTCACAATGAGCTGAATTTCCTAGGTAAAAAAACATGAAATGGAGTAAATCTCAGCTTTAGTTTCCATGAACCCGAGAGAGAGCTGGCTCTGCGTGCCAGGCACACTCTGCTGAGATCAGAGCTTCCTTCAGTGGCTCCATGGCAAAAAGACAARTTCAGAAATGAGCCTCTGCCTCGGAGTCTCTGGATCGTGCTTTTTTGAGCTAAAGCAAATTGTTTTTGCAGCACTGATACACATCTAGAATAATATTCAATTAGGCTAATGGCTGCTGCCTCCATTGTTCAGTGAGAAGCAGYGATTGGGAACCTCTGAGCACGGCTCAATCTGCACTAATTCCTGCAGCACAACACCTGCACCTGCCTGGCCTTCCTCAGCCATCCCACAGCAAAAAAAAACCTTTTTAGAGGTTTTATTTCTATGTATTTCTCTATATTTTATTTCTATATATTTTATTTCCCTATATTTTACTTCTATATATTTCTATTTTATTTTTATAGGTTTTATTAGGAGATAGAGGATGACCTTTAGCTTGGACAGGAGAGGCTGCAGGGTTTGTGATGTCCCTTWGTCAGAACTGACCCCTCTAGCAGGGATGGATACTCCAGGGATGAGGAAACAGAGCAGGGAATGAATGTTGGAGGGAGTGGGATGGGGACTTGTGCAGACACCTGGGAACTTGGGGAATTGCTGATTCCACAAGTGCTGCACTGAAACGGTGATTGCAGAGTAAGGAAGCAGCTGAAGTTCAGCCCTTTAGTGGGAGGGAGGAAGGAAAGGAAACGAGGAAGGAAAAAAGGTCAAAGAACAAAATCTCTTTGCAAAATTGTTTACATTTTCTAATCTTTCATAAACTCATAATCCCAGTTGTTTGCTCTTGCCTTTGGGTGATTGAATGGTGTATCTTACCTGATAGAATGGTGGAAAATGGAGTTTTCTCACAGCCAGGCTTCATTAATATGTATTGGAAACCTAAAACRGTGTTCAGCCACGAGGGGGGAAACTACAGAATTGCTGTGGATTATAATAATTTCAGCAAAGCATCTAATTTATATATTAAGCTTGCTTAATGGATTTATATTGCCTTGCTCTTTGATCTGAAGCAAAAGGTGGTGAATAATTTATCAAATAAAAAGCCCTCCCCTAGCCCAGCCCACACGTCACAATCTGCCCTGTAATTTGCATTTTTTAAGAGAGGCCGTTTCCAGGCAGAAGAACTGCTTCCTAAAAGACTYCTTCTAATATTACAAATGTATTTTCGTGAGCTACACTCAGGGGAAAGAAATAATAATGAAGGAATGCAATTCTACAGACAAATGTTCCAGCTCTCTGCCTTCCTCACTAAAGACAGTCATTTCAGCTGAATGCCAAAAGGCATTTAACTGTAGCATTTGTCAGTGGAATAGGGCTGGCTTTAGGTTTCCCTCCTGATTTACAATTGAGTGTTTATTGGGTTTAGTGTACTGTAGCATGTTTTGTTAACCTCTAGAAAAACGCAGGCAGCTGGTGCATTAATCCAGGGATGATGCCTGTCGGGGGAGCTGGGCTGCAGGGCTCTGGGGAGGGCAGCACTCAGCACTGGCCTGACCTGCTCCAGCTCCTGCGGCGCTTGCTGGTGAGGTGCATCATCCATTCCTGCACGTCTTCATTTTTCAACCAAAAGAGGGTGAAAGTGCTGCGTGGTGGGAGCTGGGGGAGCTGCCATAGAGTCACCTGCCCAAGGAGCATTTAGGTGACAGTTTAGGTGGTGTTTGAAGCACAGATATTGGGAGCTTTGAGCCTGGAGTTCCTCAGCTGGTTTGTGCCAGCCCATGGGAGTCACTCCCCACAATCCCAGCTCCTGCTCCCTGCCCAGGGACAGCCCATGGGAGTCACTCCCCACAATCCCAGCAATCCTGGTCCCTCTCCAGTGCCAGCAGTGTTTGCAGTCATAGCCCATGGTCCATCCCCAGTGCCAGCAGTGTTTGCAGTCCCAGCAATCCTGGTCCCTCCAGTGCCAGCAGTGTTTGCAGTCCCAGCTCCTGGTCCCTCCAGTGCCAGCAGTGTTTGCAGTCCCAGCAGTGTTTGCAGTCCCAGCTCCTGGTCCCTTCAGTCCCAGCAGTGTTTGCAGTCCCAGCTCCTGGTCCCTGCAGTGTTTGCAGTCCCAGCTCCTGGTCCCTGCAGTGTTTGCAGTCCCAGCTCCTGGTCCCTGCAGTGCCAGCAGTGTTTGCAGTCCCAGC
>JACDOX010000081.1:2620044-2637796 GCA_014549065.1 Cardinalis cardinalis
CCAGCAGTGTTTGCAGTCCCAGCTCTCTCAGGGCTCCTGACACACATCTCCCATCCACTTTTCCTCCTCATTTGTCCAAACCCACCAGTTGTCAAACATTTACTAGGGCTGTGTGCAGCGTTGATTCATATTTAAATAAAGCCATTATCCCAGCCTTGAGTTCCAGTAGTTTTCTGCTCTTCCTCTTGAGGATTTCTCTCAGTAGTGCCATCTAATCAGCTTTAGGTTTTAATTAAACAGCTGTCATTTGCTTCCTAGTTCTGTTGCGGCCTGATGTTGTATTAAATTTTAATTTAGCCTGGGCTGCATAAGAAGTAGATTCCTTCAGACAACAAAGAAATGCTATTAGCAGGTTACAGTTGTAATTAAGAAGAGCTCTGCTGAAGTGCTAATGCAGTCAGGTAGAGAGCTTCAGGTAAACACACATAATAATAATTATTTTTATTATTCAGGGRTGGAGCCTGTGATGTGAATGTGTAGCTCCCACCCCTTCAGGCTGATGAGCTGAAGGAGTTGGTCAAGATCTGACCTCAGGAAAAGAAAAGGGGAAGGATTCCCAGATTTTCACCAGGGGCC
The DNA here is from genome assembly GCA_014549065.1 of Cardinalis cardinalis. Lineage (NCBI taxonomy): Eukaryota > Metazoa > Chordata > Aves > Passeriformes > Cardinalidae > Cardinalis > Cardinalis cardinalis. The sequence continues at coordinate 2,620,621 of JACDOX010000081.1, forward strand.
YTGCAGTGCCCACAGCAGAGGGTGGTGCTGGTGGTCCTGGTTGGTGTTTCCCTGTGCCACATGGCAGGACCATCAGCACAATGAGCCCTCTCTGCATCCCAGATGCTGCCAGAAACCTCCAGCACAGGGAGCTGAAGTTCAGCAGCTCTTTTCCTGCAGGAAACTCTGCCATGGAAATGCAAACCAAGCTTTACAGAATTTAGATGAAATGTTATGACTTGTTGGAGAAGCACTAAAAGGTCTGTTTATAAATCTACTGGACAGTCAATTAGCTCATATTTCTTCCTCAAGGGAAATATATTTTTGCAGTCTATAAATAGCCAGCTCTTAAGAAGGCCTTTACACAGCCTATTACATTTGTGCAGCACTCAGTGCAGGCATCAGGCCTCTGAGATATTGATTTCTGTGGTGGAGCTGCCCACAGTGGAGTGCAGGGTTTGGGAGGCTGCACCAGCCAATTAGCACAGGGGCTCCTGTGTGTGCTGGGGAGCTCAGGACAGTTCTGGTGCTTGTGCTTGTCTCGYGCTCATCTTTTATGAAAGAAATGCAAATGCCTTTAGAACTTCACATTGTCCTTCAGTGCATCAAAGTCTGAGAGCAGCCTTGGCACTAAAGAGCTTCAGAGGGGGCTGGAGGCTTGTGCTGTGGACACAGGATGGCCAACACCCGGGTGATAGAACAAACAGCACAAAAAACAAATGGGAAACAGACCAGGCCCGCTGAGGAGCTGGTTCCAGTCCACCAAGGTGCAGAGAGCCCTTTAATCCTGGCTCCGTGTTTAATCCTGGCTCCCTGGGCTGCGGATCAGGCTGTGATTGACACAAGCACTGCCTGCCTGCCCTGAGCAGTTCACAGCTGTGCTAACACAGAGTCTGGAGGTGGAATTTGTTGTGTGCTCACTGTTTGTGACCTTGGCCAAAATAGATTTTCCCCAGATGTGTTGAAGAACACCATCTATTGTTGGAGAATTGCTCCTCACGAGCCCTTTGACCCAGGACCACCAGGTCTTCATCAAATATCTGATATTTGATGGCTTAGGATATATGGGGTGTTTGCAGTGGTGAAATCTAACTACCTCTTCTCTGGCTTGTGGATGAATTACCTTCTCTTTGCTGTCTTATAAAACCTTTTTCCACGTGAGGTGAACCTAAGTGCTTTCTTCCACCTGGCAGTGCATTTTCTCCTCAGCCTTTTTCAAATCTCAGTCTTTGTAAAGGATTTTCAGTTGTTTTTTTCCACACTTCCACTTCTGTCACATACTCCTCTCTTTGCCAGTGTCCCTCTCTCCTGGCTGGCAGCTGGTTATAAATGAGCCCGTTCAGCAGAAACAAAAACTAGACAGTCATTTACTGTGTAGAACATCTGGTTTGTGCCTCTCAGAGAACAGAACAAAGCCTGCACTTATTTCCTGAGGTGTTATCCAAAAAGCCTCTCTGCTCGGGATGACTCTTAAATCACATTGAAGTCTGAGTGTGAAGCTGAGCACGTCCTTTCAGGGCTGTCCTGAGCAGAAGTGGACTCCAGTGTGTGCTGGATGCTGCTCTGCTGCCCATAAACCTCTCTGGGGCTCTCAGAGGTGCCTGGCACTGCTGGTATTAGTGCTGCAGCTCATTTAATTCAGGCCGCTTTCTGCAGAAGGTTCCGAATATTGATTAATAATACATCTTAGCTGCAAGTATTTATTGGTCTTCTCCAGCTGTCCTTAGCTTGTGGTCAATGCCCATTATTCTCTATCAATCTAGCCAGCAGCCAGAGCAAATGATAGTGAATATATCTCCCTATGCAAGCTGCCATCAAATTTTTCACTAAAATCCATTCCTTCTTCCACCAATTCTAATAATGGAATTTAAAGTTAGATTGGTTTGAAGCAACTTTTTTATTTTTTCCCCCCCTAACTGGCAAGCAATTAGTTTTATGGAAGTTGAAAAATGAAAAGGGGATTGATTCAGAGCAGTATTTCCTATTGCAGGCTTTTTGAGGGGGGCAGAATGAATCCCTGTGAAATCCCAGATCATTCCTTGCCCCACTTGTGTGTCACCTTTTGGGCTGGCAGTCAGCACTGCTTCTGCAGAGGCTGCTCCCCTCCGGCCTGGACCTGCTTGTGCCAGGCWGGGGCCTCTGTAGCAACTCATTTGGAGTAATTAATCAACCTGAGACAGAGAGGAAGGCTGTGAGATGGAGTCATTAGAGTGCCAGCACTGTGAATTCATCAGGGTTACAGATAAACGAGGTTAAGCGTCTCTAGGTGGGGAAAGACGAAAAAAATTGTATATGGATGCACAGTTTTTCTCCTAATGTATTTATGGAAATAAATGGTCAACTCACAGCAGAGAGAGCTGGAACAGGAAGGAAGGAATGCTGTTGTGGTGGGGGATAATCCCCTCCCAAACCACTGGCACCWTTTGGGGCAGAGGGCTGGGAGGAGCTGCTGATGCCCTGGAGATCCTACTGAGCAGTGCTGTGCTTACAGACACCATTGCCCTCAGCCAGAAATGTGTAAATGGGCTCAAAAGGGATAAACCCATGTTTGTCAGAACAGGGCTTGGTGCTCCTGATGCAGCTTTTGGTTTAGAAAGCTGCTAAAAYATTGCAGGGAGCTGCAAGGGTGCGTGCAAGGGAGGGTCCCATCCCTGTGCCTGTCACTGTCATGACCCCTGGGCCATTCTCGTGCTGTTGTGCTGCTCCAACAATCACCCTGTGTTTGTGTGTGCCCCCAGGACACAGAAATCCTCAACACAGCCATCCTGACGGGCAGAATGGTGGCAGTGCCAGTCAAGGTGGTGGCCGTGCAGGAGGATGGCTCCGTGGTTGACGTCTCCGACTCCACCGAGTGCAGATCCGCCGACGAAGACGTGGTCAAGGTGAGGCACCCACAGGATTTACTGTGCCCAGTTCTGGCCCTCCGTTTGGGAGGGATGTTGAGATGCTTGAGCACATCCAGAGGGGGCAACAAGGCTGGTGTGGGGCTGGGAACACAAACCATGTGAGGGATGTTTGAAGGAACTGGGGTTTAGCCTGAAGAAGAGGAGGCTTAGAGGTGACCTTATTGCCCTCTTGGAGGTGACCTTATTGACCTCTTGGAGGTGACCTTATTGCTCTCTTGGAGGTGACCTTATTGCTCTCTTGGAGGTGCCCTTATTGCTCTCTTGGAGGTGACCTTATTGCCCTCTTAGAGGTGACCTTATGGCTCTCTTGGAGATGACCTTATGGCTTTTTTGGAGGTGACCTTGTGGCTCTCTTGGAGGTGCCCTTATGGCTCTCTTGGAGATGACCTTATGGCTTTTTTGGAGGTGACCTTGTGGCTCTCTTGGAGGTGACCTTGTGGCCCTCTTGGAGGTGACCTTATTGCCCTCTTGGAGGTGACCTTATTGCCCTCTTGGAGGTGACCTTATTGCCCTCTTGGAGGTGACCTTATTGCCCTCTTGGAGGTGACCTTGTGGCTCTCTTGGAGGTGCCCTTATGGCTCTCTTGGAGGTGACCTTATGGCTCTCTTGGAGGTGCCCTTATGGCTCTCTACACCTTCCTAAAGGGAGGTTGTGGGCAGGTGAGGTTGGTCTCTGACAGAACCAGAGGACACAGTCTCCAGCCACATCACGGAAGGCACAGGTTGGATATTAGGAAGAAATTTTTCACCAAAAGAATAATAAAACGCTGGAATGCTCTTCCCAGGGAGGTGGTAGAATCACCATCCCTGGATGTGTTTAAAAATGAYGRGACATGGCACTGGGTGCTRYARTCTGGGKGAGGTGTYRGRGCACAGGTTGGACTCTGTGATCTTAGAGGTCTCWTCCAGCCTCATTGTTCTGTGATTCTGAGTTTGTATCTTTGCTCCTCAGCCCCCCACGCTGGSATGTTCCATCAGCCAGTCCTTCCCAGTGCTGGGGGTGAGGAGGGAGCTCCCMGAGGGGCTGCAGGGCCCAGGGCTGCTCAGAGCTGCCCAGGTGCTCCTCTGCTGCCCCGTGCTGATGCAGCCCATGGAGGGGGATCAGCTCCTCCCAGAGGGGTCTCTGCTCCTCTGGGCTGTGCCCTGCCCGTGGTTTCACAGCAATAATGCAGAATATTGGCACAGGGGCAGGAAGTTTCCTTCGTGCTCTGGCTGCATCGCCAGTCAGGAGTTTCTTGTAATGAACGATCCTGAACTGTACCAATATCTGTAGAGAGTAACAGGGATAGAGAATAACAATTATATTGCAAAAAGTCTTAAAATGAGAGCTGGGAGCTTTTAAACAATGTTGTGCTGTGGTTTAGTGTTTTAGGTTTTTTTTTTAATATGTTCAAGTGGTTCTGTCTCCCTGACATTGCAATGAAAATCGTGTTGATGTGACTTTGTCAAGACCCTGCCTGCCTGACTTCTGACACCATTGCRTGGCCTTCCGCTTTTAGCTCATTATTATTATTATTATTTTAGACATAAAAGAGGTGCCTTTGAATATCTTGAATATAATAATTTGTTTTATTATGTGATTTGGGGCTGTTCTTGTTTCAAATGAACTTAAAAATTGACTACAGAGAATTCTGTATGGGGTGAGGTTTTTGGTATTACTTATGGGTTCCATATTTTCCCTTAGGTATCAGATAGGGAAATAAAAAAATCCCATTTTCTTTTTCTKGAAACCAGAATTCTTTGAAGGTCCTTCCCAGAGGAACATGGATGAATATCTTTGTTTAAAACTAGAATAATTGTCAAAGGAAAAGACTGCCTTGATAAATGTTGCTATTCTTTATATTTTTTTTTCTGTGTAGCATACTGCTRTTATCTGATTAGTGACTATTATTTATCAGCTGATAAACATGGTCAATGCATTGTATATTATAAACTCAAGCATTGAGTTCTATATCATCCACATATTGCTGGGACTGTCTTCTTTTTGCACTTCAGAAAACCAGATCCTAAAGATGCTCTGTGGGGACTTTTATTTTTAYTAATTGAGTTTCTAGGACTTGCTGTTCTTTGAGAATACTGGACTGTACCAGACAGGATTTGCAATCTTTTGTGGGTTTTCTTGGTAGTGACTTGATATAAATCAGGTCTTCATTTGCCTGCTTTAGGAAATTATTTGGGTCTCAAGTCACTGACAGTGGGCAATGCCCCTGTGACCCTCTCCCAGACCTGGTACTTGTCTCTCAAATATTTGGACATGGTGAACAAATCCAAGAGGTCTCAATGTGGTCTTTGTTGAGTTGAYATTGCCTCATCCTGGTGGTAGAAATGGGGAGTAATGTTATTTTTGTGAAAATTCCAGCATACTTGCATGATTTCAGTCACAAATTACTGAGACTGAATGCTGTTCAGGCATAATTTTTTAACTGCAAATATATGTATTGGTTGCAAGATTGAATCCATAACAATTAATTAGCTGAGTTAAAATTTAGTACAACGTTTATGTGCCTATATTTTTTCAGAAAAATGCATATTCCGTTTACAAGCCCCTTTGGTAAAGTCAATATTGACTTTGCTTCTGAATTTCTGTTGCCTTTTCCATATAGGTTGTAGTGCTAAACCCTCTAATGAGAGTTGTCAGGCATTTTGGATCTAATTGCCTTATCTTAAGCTTCTTTTCACTCTTAATTCTGCCTTTATTGTTTCTTTGCTGCTGGAGACATATTCCTATTCTTTTGGGCAGAATAGAGTGTTGCATTCTTAACCTTTTATTTCTGTTTAATAGCTAATGATTTAATAGCCAATTAATGAGACAGTTCTTTGATCACTGCTCTAACATCATTATTTTCAGTTAAGGCAGTGAATTGAAGCTAGATTAAACAAAAACAGGCTTCCACCCCAGCTCTTATGTGTTTATACGAAATGTGTTTCTCTGGGCAGGGACCTGATGCTGCTCAGAGATGGGCAAAGAGATCAGAGATGAACAAGGGATTTATTTGTGTGCCAGAGCTGGGAATCTTCCCTGTTCTCAGCCATTTAACAGCTTCCCAAGGAGAGAATATTTCAGCTCCTTTTTCCRAAGCCTGCCTAATTAGTGGTAAATACAATAAAACACACCCAGGGTTTTTTGACCTTGCATTTTCAGCATATGATCCTCAAAGGAATCTGAGAGCTGAACTTGCTTTGGTTCATCCCAATCTCGGCCTCCTAGATTTGGACATAAGTCCTAATACTGACCAAGCCTCCCACTGGAACTGGCTGCCCTCTAAAATATTTGGATGGAAACRTTCCTGTAAGTCAATGGGAGTCTTATGCTTATTCCATGATTTAAAAGGAACGTTTAATGCTGTTGGCATATGAGGGAAAAGATTGGCTTTATGATTAAGGCACTGAAATGCTTCTCAGCATTAATTTCCATATCTCTTGCTGATTTCCTGTGTGACTGTGGGTAAATCACTCATTCCCCTTGGAATCTTGCTTCCTTATCTGCTAACAAGGAGAGMAATTCATCCTTCTCCCCTCCTCCACCTGCACTGTATGGTTTCTAGAGTTTCTGTTGACTCTGAATGGCCAAAATCCTCATCTTCACCTCATTCACCTCATTCACCTCAGTGTCTCCTGCCAGGGACTCCTCCCTTCCAGGACCTCTGTCCCTGCTTTTCCTGCAAACCCTCAATAAATAATCAGGCTGTGAAGCTGAAAAGAAAGAAATGTGAGCGTGGCAGAGGTTGATTGCAGAGGGTTTACTGCAGGAGGAAATGGAGCCTGAGGGGCTGTGGCATGGCCAGCCTTCAGTGAGGAGCTGCAGGCGAGGCTCGTGCCCTCCTCTGTGAAAGTGCCTTTAAAAGCCTGAGCTGCAGTAATTCCACATGAAGGGAAACTCTGGAGACTCTGGGGTCTCACGGTGCTTGTAAGCATCACCATCAGCACCAAATGAAGAAACTCTAATGAGGACAGCTTCTTAGTCCAAATGTTTATCTCAGTAGTGTTCAACTGAAAGAGAGACAGCTGCCCAATTAATTCATCCTTCCATTAGTCATAACTCTGTGTCCTTTGCAAGTTACACAGAAAGTGACTGATTGTTCCAATTAATCTCTGCAGTCACTCAATGCCTTACACCATGGGCTAATTTAGCCTGATTTTTTATTTTATTTTAATTTTTTGGTAGGAGAAAAGGCCCTCAGTGGACCAGCAGGGAGTCAGGGCCTCCCCCTGCCCATTTGTGCCCACACATGAAGCAGCAGGAACAGACAGGCTCCCCGTGCCCAGCACAGCCCTCTGAGAACAATGGTGCTCAATAACACCCTGTGAACTCCATCTGTGCCAGAATGTGCCTTCCTTGTTATCTTGCTAGAGGAAAGCTCTTCAATGAATTATTTTTCACCTTTTCATAATTTCCTGTCTAATTATAATGAAAGTAAAATTCAAACCGTTCCTGCCCTCTACTTTTGGAACACAAACCTTATCTTGAACTCTCCATAATTAATGGTAAAACAATAGAAGACCTAATTTTCCTGGCAGCAGCCAGCCAGGCTTTATCTAATGTGCAGAAAAAGCCAGTGTAACAAAGGCAGAGAGGTAATAGCTGAAATAGATTAAATCTGGGGAGAGTTCTTCTCTCTTGCAGACAAAGCAGATGAGTGACTGAGGACCTTATCCAACAGCTCTGGGCACAGGGATCTCCAACCCCAGCACAAAAACTGCAACAAGGATCCATGGRCAAAAAACAAACAGGGAAATGGAGGGATACTGAGCTTCTCCAATTTAGATGGCACTGAATTTTTGAGAACAATCCCTTGCTGCAGACTCACAGCACATTCTTGGGACAATTTACAGAAAGAAGAGCCTGCCTGGAGTTGTTAAATACAGCTATTTATGCAGCAGCTCTAAAACAAAAAACCAGAGCCAGAGCTTGTAATTTGCAAGTTCTGCAGCTGCTTTGCCATTAAAGTATGTGATCAAGAATGTGATGGACTTGTACATAAAGCAGAGCTAACCTTGTTCCTCCATCTATCACATTTTTGAGYACCTATCACTGTATCACCTAGCAGCTTTATTTTGTGGTCACTCGTGCAGAAATTACCTTCCTGCAGGAGGCCAAACTCTTCCTGGAAGCAGTGAAAACCCTCTCTGCTTGTTTGTATGATGGATTTACTTTGCTGCCACTTGGCTTGTTGCACTATGAATTTTGAGCTGGATCTTGTTTTCTGAGTGATCTTTTTCTTCAGTGGAGCGGTTCAGGATTGGCAGAAGGGAATGAATGGACGCTGCAGGTGTGACTGCCCAGAGCAGGGGCTGGGTGCTGAACAAGTGGGAGTGTTTCATTTGGTGAGCCCTTCTCCCTGTCCCTCCTGTCCTTTTAATCCCACCTGACCGSTGCCAGTGCCAGCAGCCCCGTGCCCTGAGCTGTGAGCAGCCCCAGGTCAGTGCCAGCTCTGTGCCCAGCTGTCCCCAGGAGCTGGCAGGGATGGGCTCTGCAGTGCATGGCACAGCTCCTGAGACAATGACAGGGAACATTCCTCAGCTGAGCAGGAGGATGGCTGGGAGCTGAGCGCTGGTTTTGGGGCTGAGGAGCTCTGGTTTAGCTCTGGTTTAGCTGCTGTCTCTGTCTCAGCAGTGCCATGGCGATGACAGGGACACTCCTGTGCCAGGAGGATTTATTGGCCAGAAGGAGTTGTCCTGTTAAACATCTTCCTTTTGTATCTGTGGGCAGATATGCCTAAGTTAGGGCAATAATGAATTATCATCGAGCTGTTTGCAATTCATCAAGCTTATAAATTAGAGCTTCTTGCAATTTCTGGTTATTTTGGACAAAAAGTCCATTCTCTTTGTCCCCATACAAAGTTCATCTTTATGAGTCATTAGGGGTGGGAGAGGAGCACATCAGATCTCTCTACAATATGTCTGCTGTTGAATTAAGGATTTTGCTCTTTTTTGAAATATCAGAGGTTCTGACATCCAGGTCACCAGATTCTGCTAATTAGTTTTCTAGCTTGACAAAGTATGATCAGAACAGAGGACCACAGCCACTTACTGCATATTAAAGATTTGGCTTTAAACGTTCTTGTTACAACAGGTGGAAATCTGTATTGTTATAGGATTGTGCCAAGCTAAAACTTTGTGTTTGGAGTTGTATTTGCACACAAACCAGCTCCATGTAGAGCAATAAGGATGCCAGCGAGGCAGTCRCACAGAATCACATATTGAGGCATTAATATTCTGTATACAGCACACGTTGTACACAGTTTATAGCAAAATATATGTGTGTGCCTTCCTGAAGCTATATTTGAACACACACAGCCTTCAAAGCCAGCTTGAGAAAACAGTGTTTTGTCTGGGAGAAGGATTCGCTCAGAGCAGACCACACCGACATGTGCAATTACACAGATTTCGGCAGAGATGCTTATGGTGTCTTCCAAGGCACCAGCTGCTACTTCAGAGGAAGAAAACAATTCTATGGCTTAGCATTTGGCTGCTCTGAGAGCAGAAATGCAAAGGGCAYGGATCCCAGTCCTGGGAAACAATCATTACCCAAACCATGGCATTGCTCAGGATAAACTCGGAATATTTTATAGTAAGAAATGCACAAGAAAATAAACAACTCGGTCCATGCTCAACAAAGGCAGCAATGAGTAGCTGTTGTTGGGAGAATATGACAAACTTTTACAGGCTTTTTCTCCAGATTCTGTAGGACATAAGCTGTACTTTGTAGACTTTATCCTAGCTGGCCATTTAAATATTCTAATTGCAGCTCTGTGAACCTCATGATTCCAAGGCTTTTACACCTCTTGAACTGTCGTTCTGGCTGAGCAAATTAATTCAGATTCCCATTGTCATCAAASCCCAGGGGCCAAGCTGTGCTCTCAGCTAAAGCCCTGCCAGTGTGTGACAGGCAGGGCAGTGACAGGGGCGTGCAGAGGGCACAGTTTGCTGGTGTCAGAGTGAAAGCAGCCATTAGCTGTCAGCCTGGATGGAGCAAAGCCTCYCCCTGCTGCCCTCCTGATGTGGGGCTGGGCAGCACACGGGGGCAGAGCATCCCCTCCTGAGCCAGAGCAGGGCTTGGGGCAGCACCCACCTGTGTGGCAATGCACCCACCCCCAGGTGCTTTCATTTCCAGAGAGCTTGGGGCTGAGGTGTCGCAGCAGGAACAGRCAGCACTCAGGTTCTTCATGCAGAAAAGCCAATTCTTTATTCACAAAGCTCATATTTATAGGAAATATCAGAAAGCACCGTGTTAAATCTAAYTGGCTAACAATACACTGAAACTCAGTTTACTCTCTGGTAAAGGGCCCAGGTGTGTATATCCATCAAAACTCTCTATTTTTGGTTAGTTTACATATTTTCACGGATTCTCCTGGGACAGATCTTTTGTTATTACAGGTGCAACCTATTTTTCTCTACAAGAATAGATTGTTATGCAAACTGGATGTCATTCCTCTGATTTTTTGACATGGGGACTTGGAAGCTGCCTGCTAGCTTAGCTAGAGCAGCAGGCCCTGAGCCCTGTTTTATAAAGCCTTTCTTTTATGCTATCTCTACCTGTCTGCAGCACTGAGGCAGCAGCCAAAGCTCTGCGTTTCCCCTGCTCTGTGGGTCACAGTTGGGTTCTGAAGGCAGCTTGGGTGTTTATTTGTGGTTTAGCTCACCCACACCTGTGCTTTAGTAACGTGTTCTGAGATGCTCTCCCTTGAGGTTGGAATTGGAGATGGAGATGAGGAGGCTGACATGGCAGCATCAGTTTGAAGTACAGTTAATGTATTTGACAGAAGAAGCAGCTACTGTTGACAGTAACCAGCTCCCTTCCTCCTCTGTGGGCAAAGGCAGCTTTCTCTTGCTAGGTTTTAGTTATTTATGGGTTTGCATTGTCATTATATGGAACTGGAATTCAGAGTGAAAGCTAGTTTGGTGTTCTTCACAGGATCAGGAACAGGAGGAGAATTAACACCTGGGTTGGATTGGGATTCTGAGGGGAATGGGGAAAACCCAGCCTTAAAGAATTGTACTTAATGCTGAGTTATTGACTCAGACAGCTCATTAAATGAGGATGAAAGAACAAAGTGAAGTTATAAATGGATTTCTTTTTCCATTTCCCTGAAGTATGGCAGAGTTGCACTGGGGTGTGGTTTTTCTCTTCCAATTAATTGCACACTCTGGGAAGAGAGTTCCTCAGCTTCAGTTTGAGCAGTGGCTTCAATGGTTAACTAAATGTCAGGATTTTGCATTTTGTTTTGTGTTGTCAATTATTAAGGTCTGATTTAYACTCATGGCACTGTACCAAGACATTTACTCCCACATCTAAGACTTCTTGAATTGCTAGAGYTGTTTTTGTGAGTCGAGCCAGGCTATTGGAGAGTGATCCAGGTAAATATTTTAAAGTATCAGAAGTGTTAAGTGGCAATTAAACTTTAAAGTTTGCATCTGTTCAAGAAGAAGTTGAGGGACAGATTTGGAACTCTGTGATGCTTGGCTGGGGAATTAAGCAGCTTTCCATCAAATTCACTGTGAAAACGAATCACTTTTTGTTAATATGAAGTTGTAGAGTTTTCATCCTTTGATGAATTTCTCCTGAGGAAAAGCACTGGAAGTGCTCCACGGTTCTAGAACAAATGGGCAATGTGTTCAGAGAGAGCAGTCAGCTCCCAGCCCTGGCTCTGGCAGGGCCATCCCYGCAGCCTCAGTCACCTTGGGGCTCCAGACAGTGATCAGCACTTGGGCTTTACATCTGCTACAGCTCCGTCCACAATGGAATGGCAAAAACTTGGTTTCATTTAGAAATATGGAAGTTTAGAGTCAAACCCAAACATAGGGTACCAAACCAGAGTCTGGCAGCACAGGGGGAGGCAAAAAGAGCATCCAAGGCCATAGGAACGGATATGGAAACTGCTGGGCTGAGGGTGAAATCTCCCCCCAGTGTCAGCCTGGCCCAAAATCCCTTGGGAGCCAGAGGGGACRGTGAGCAGAGACCCTGAGCTGGTGGAGGCATCAGCAAGAGGCTGGGAGAGGAACATTGCCCTTCCTGGCACGGGCCTGGGACTTCATTTGATGGATTGTTCACAAAGTGCCTGCAGTGCACACGGGGCCCACCCTGCAGCTCTGTCCTGCAGCTCTGTCCTGCAGCTCTCCCTGAAGCTGTGGCCTGCAGCTGTGTCCTACAGTTGTGTCCTACAGCTCTGCCCTGCAGCTCTCCCTGCAGCTCTGTCCTGCAGCTGTGTCCTGCAGCTCTGCCCTGCAGCTGTGTCCTGCAGCTGTGTCCTGCAGCTGTGTCCTGCAGCTGTGCCCTGCAGCTCTGCCCTGCAGCTGTGCCCTGCAGCTGTGTCCTGCAGCTGTGCCCTGCAGCTGTGTCCTGCAGCTCTGCCCTGCAGCTGTGCCCTGCAGCTCTCCCTGCAGCTCTGCCCTGCAGCTGTGCCCTGCAGCTCTGTCCTGCAGCTGTGCCCTGCAGCTCTGCCCTGCAGCTCTGTCCTGCAGCTCTCCCTGCAGCTGTGTCCTGCAGCTGTGTCCTGCAGCTGTGTCCTGCAGCTGTGCCCTGCAGGTCTCCCTGCAGCTGTGTCCTACAGCTGTGTCCTGCAGCTCTCCCTGCAGCTGTGTCCTGCAGCTCTCCCTGCAGCTGTGTCCTGCAGCTGTGTCCTGCAGCTCTCCCTGCAGCTGTGCCCTGCAGCTGTGCCCTGCAGCTGTGCCCTGCAGCTGTGCCCTGCAGCTCGCCCTGCAGCTCTGCCCTGCAGCTCTGCCCTGCAGCTGTGTCCTGCAGCTCGCCCTGCAGCTCTGCCCTGCAGCTCTGTCCTGCAGCTGCACAGGAGCCCCACAGGGCTGGCTGCAACACAGACATGAACTGCAGCAGGACAACAACTGCAGCACAGASAGCAGGGAGCTGCATCAGGACAGCAGCTGCAGCACAGACCCCAGGGAGCTCCTCCTGTGCTCAGCTCCCTGTGCAAACCCCCAGCGCAGCTCAGCAGGGAACTGGGATGGATGGGACTGCAGGACTGCCAGCAAGGGCACTGCTTTGGGTGAGAGGCATTGTCACAAAAGAGGAGTTCCTAGCAGGAAGTGCTAGCTCCTGTTTATATTGTTTATTTATTTGCTCCTTTCCAATTGCTGCTTCTGAGATTGCTGTTAGGATTTCATTTGCAATCCCCCTCCGGTGGCTCTCAGGTTTCCTTCTGGAAAAATAAGAGGAAATCCTTAAGACACACAGTTCTTCCTTAGATCTCTTACAATCGGCATTATGCACTGCAGAGCCAAATTAATGTATGCCCTTCCTCATTGTTTCCCTTCTTAATTCATTTCTTTCCATAAAGGCTCAGCAAGCAGCAATTTTCCAAGCGAGTTTTTAATCGCCTGAGCTCAGCATGATTACTGTCTCGCAATCTAGTTGCCATTTGATGCAATCAGTATTTCAGAATACAATCATCTTTTTTTTCCCCCCCAAAACTGAATATTACATGGCCAGCTGATAACACTTGGCTTCACAGAAACATGAAATACTTGCAGTGCTGTGTGAGAGAATAGAACCTGTGATTGCAGGGTCTTCCCCAGCCAAGTGCAATTGTAGTAGGCACTGCCCAGCCCTGCTGTGGACGCCCCAGCACTGGAATTGTTGGAGTCCCAGCTCGTTTGCTGTTTGCAGGGCTGTTGGTGGGTTTGAAGTCTCCCAGACAGCCATTTGCTGAGACCTTCTGTTCCTCACAAACGTGACAGTGGGGCTTGTTTCATTGCCTTATGCTATTATTGATATTTTCATCTTGTGTAACCAGTTCTGCTGMGGGAAAATCTATTATTGCCAACTTTGATCCCCTTAATTCTTGTAAGAAGATGCCTCCAAGCTTTGGCCCATTTGAGGAAAGCACAGATGGTTTTGTACAGGAGTGTTGCTCCTCAGAGCAGGCTGCTGACCTTGTGTGAGTCAGGGATCCTGAAGAGATCCTGAAGGGGGCTGCTGCTGCCTGTCTTTCAAATAATTCTTTCTGTCTGTCACTGGGAGTTCAGGAAGAGCTGCAGCAGGCTCAGGGAAAAGCCTGTGGTACCTGAAAATGAAGGTGACTCTAAATAAAGAAGGCTGGGGTGAGACTGACAGGAAGCAGAGAAATAAGGAAAAGAAACAGAAGGTATCCTGAAAAGCAGGGATTTCACTGGAGCACCTCACCCCTTCCCAGAATGCTGGTGCAGCCTTTGCTAAGGCCTGGGCTGTAGCTGCAGGCACTGTGCTGKGCTGCTCTCCAARGAGCAGGAGATGCCCATGGGTACCRTCTGTCACAACTGGGGTGGCTTTTCACCTCACAGGAAATGGGTCCTTGGCACCAAATCCTTTCCAAGGCTCTGGGAAGCTCCTTTCAGGTGCTGCCAGGTGTGTGTCGCTACAGGACACACAATAAAACGATGCGGACACACAACTCTCGAAGGTGAAAAAGAGGGTAGTTCAATTTGGGACTCTACCATTGATAGATTTCTAGAAGTTACAGAGGGTTGGAGGGTGACAGTGCCACCTCTCCAGTGACACTGGGCAAACCAACAGTCCATCAAATTTTTCTTCTTCCATAAAAGAATGCAAACCAATAAGTTTATGTAAATAAAGTGCATGTGAAAGTTCGTTACAAGAATGTAAAGATCAAAAAGCTTAGAAAAACTTGAAAAACCAGAGCAACAGGTGTGTGAGGTGCCCCCTCCCATGCCAGTGTGTTTTCCAGCCAGCAGCACGGGAACACAGAGTGAATTTGGGTTATTCTGGTCTGAATAAAACATTTTCTGCATGATCCCCTTGAACTGCAGTATGCAGCAGAGCTGCAGGGCAGCATGGAGGGGCATTGGAAGGCAGAGCCCATCTGCATGAGGGTGAAATGCTGAATCAAGAAGTGCAGGTGCCCTGCACTGAGCACAGCTCTCTGAGGACTGGTGACCTGCAGCAGTGAAGGCAGCAAAGTGGCAAAACAACAACTGAATAAACTATTTAGTGCAATACAACAGCGAAAAACAAACTTCTCACTGCCACAAAGAAGGGAAGTCAACAGGGCTGCATCTCTGACCTGCATCAAACATGAGACTTTAACAGAGTTAAAGGAGCTGATGGCTTTGGTCACCACAGACTGACTTCAGAGCCCCCTGCTCCAGGGGTGTCCTGCCATAAGGATGAGATTTCTGACAGCAGAGAGAATTTCCTTAAAACTCAGGAGCCCTCCTTGAAATCCTGGCAAGAATGTAAAATTATCTCMGAATAAGCCAAATGGTCAGAAAAAAAATGTATGGGTTTTGGCAGCAAGCATGGGTAAAATCCCAAAGAGAACTTCACCAAACCCTCCTTTGCACAGAAGTGGAGATCAAAGCAAGAAACTATTTGGAGATTTTGGGATGAAATAGGAAGTGAAGCTGCCRAGGAGGAGATGACAGCTGTCCTTCCACAGCCTCCAAAGTGCACCTGCAGCACAAACACTGGGAAAAAATCCATGTGATGTCAGCTGGGAAGCCACTCTTAAGAAAAACTTAAAAGAAGAYAGGGAGCATGAGCCTCTTACAGAAAATAAAGGCAGAATCTATTCAGCCTTCAGTGCTGATTGCTCAGAGAATAAAAGCAGAGTGCAGCACCTGCAGCAGGGATGGCTGRGGTGCAAATGCTGCACAGGACTTGTGCTTTGCTTGGGCAGAAATGGGGCACTCACAGCACTGGTTGGCACTTTGGTTAGGGATGGGGAGGAAGCATCTCCAGGGAACAGCAGCACAAAGGAAAATTGTGCATTAATTAAGAAATTAAATCTGTCCTTCGCAATAACTTGTTCTTTTGTAGCTCTAGCAAGTAGGAGATGAAAGTGAGAGAGGGACCTGGGGTTTCATGGGAAAGGAATTTCTGTGTCTGCATGGGGTGTTCCCATCTGGGTTGCAMCTCTGTGGCTGCTCTCTGATCATGTCCCTCTGAGCAAACCCCCTTGGGCCTGGCAGTGTGACTAAAATTCAAATAAATCTCTGCTACCTCAACAGTCTGGGTGGCAACCACAGCAAGGAATGGACCTGAGCTTGCAGCATGAGGAAAAYTGCAATTTATTTTTACCCAAATCCAGCCTGAGCAATGTCCAGCTCATCCAGGTGCACTCCCTGGTGCTCTCTGCCTGCTTGGGTACCTGATTTCTTTGTTTTAATTCTGCTTCCCCTGCCTCTTCTTTCAGGCATTTTTAACACTGGCTTTTCCCATTTGTTCTTCGAGGGATTTTTAACAAGGACTGTTTTTATTGACATCATTTCCTTTCCAGACAGTCTGGAAGCATTTTCTGTTTGTGTGGTACCTGTAAATTTTCTGGTTAGGAAAGAGAACTCATAATTTCTAGTAAAAGAGTCAGATTTATAGGTTTTTCTGTGATTCTGGGGATGTTTTTTTATGTCTCACATAGCTTTTACATAAACTTCTCTTGTGATGAAATGAAGAGAAGGTAGAAACCTTTTCCCACTCTTCCCCTGTTTTTCTCTTCTTCCACTGTGGCATGTTTTTCTGTATCTACACAGCCCTAAGGGAAGATGTTGAAAAACAGAATAAAAGAGGAAAAATCCTAAAGTACAAGAGCAAACTTATGGCAGCACTCTGCAGTTTGTCACTTACCTTTCATGCATGAGCTGGAACAGTTGTTTGTGCCCAGATTCCAGGGGAAACCRAAGAACTTTACAGATCTGTCTTGGCATTTGGACAGGGTTCATGCCAGTCCATGGCAGAAAGACTGACAGATAGGAAGGCCAGCTCGTTTGTAAATGGATTTTAACAGGGTGTTGTTGGATGAGAAGGAAGCCCAGTCCCCGTGTGTCATACAGGCTTTGGATCAAAAATGCTYCAGTGAAGAGCACAGTGCAGGACTGAGGTAGCTCTGCACTGGGTTTTCTGATAACTCAATCTCTGCCTGTAAGGGAGAGTCAATAGTGAAGTGTTGATTTCAATAAGTCATGGTTTCTGAAGAGCTCCGTGGAAAAAGGCAAATTTTGTGTCATCCAGCATGTGGCGTTTTGACATTTGTTCTCACTGTGATTAGGTTTTTTAAAAGTTCTCCTCAAAAGAGGAAAATTCTGTGCTTTGTTTTGTTTTCTGCCATGAGGTCTGCAGAATCWTTTTGCTGTGATTTTGGGAGTGTTGGACCTGCCGCCCCTGTGCTGCCAGGGCCACACGTGTCCCTTGGAGCCCCCACGACGTGTCCTCAGGGGTTTGACAGGCTGTGTTCCCTTCTGGGGAAAAACAGGGATTGTGCCAGTTAATTCTTTTGTAAAATCTCCTGCCATGGCTCACAGAGAACCCCCAGAGGAACAAAAACACCCTCAGGGGCTTGTGGCAGG
>JACDOX010000081.1:2642374-2669037 GCA_014549065.1 Cardinalis cardinalis
TGGTATTCTTTTCCTGCAGGGCAGGTGACATTCCTGGGGGACCAACCACAGCCTGTCCCAGGTACCATGAGCAAAGGCATTAATTTCTCTCCCAAAGGCACCAGCACCTTAACATGGCCATGGAGTTCAYCTAGTGCAGATAATCTCTCTTTCTCAGTCTGCACATGGTGATGAGAAAGCAGAAACAGGAACTTTTCATTCCAACACCATTCCTCAACTTGATTTTTGTTAATTAAAATCTCAGCTGATGGGTAGAGGATCTCATTTCGTGAAGCAGAGCACATTTTGGCAGCCCCCATGTGCTGCTTTAGCTGCTCCCCATTTGCTCTCCGTATTCCCTGTGCACAATCAATCAGGAGGAAGCTGGAGCAGCTGCCTTTGCTGTGTGCTCTGGGTGCCCAGGGGCTGCTGCTGAGCTGGAATTCAGCAGCAGGCTGCAGTGTGAGTGCTCACCCACCTTCCCCTCCRGAGCTGTGCCCCTGCCAAACTTCTCCTCTCCAGCAGGAACGCCCCTGCACCGTGCTGGGGAGAGAAGGGGAGCAGCTGCTCTGCACCTGGGACTGCAATCCTGGCACATCTCAAGTGTTGTTTAATAATTTTGCACAGATCAACAGTTTTTGAATAGTGCACACTCCGTTCCGTTCAGCAGGTTTTTAAACTCTCATCGTGCATTCATGGATCAGTGCACCTTCTCTAAGGCTCAGCAATTGTCTGCATTGTTAAACCCAAATGTTAATGTCTGCCATGCTGTCCTTCCCTCTAGTTCAGTGCATTTCAATGCGGGTTAAATGCTAAAATCACTCTTAAAACTTCAAACACCTATTCACATCATCACAGGCTATACCTGGCCTCATCTCCCTCCTCCCTCAATTTCCTTCTTCTCTTCCTCAGCTGTGTTAAACCCTGATCCTCAGAGAAAATGAGCAGAGGCTCCTTCCCTGCAGCACGAGGTGTCAGCAGCTCTGTGGTGCCCCTGCTGCTCCCTTGGTGTCCACACCAGCCCTGGAACTGCTGCTCCCCCTCCACAAACCCATTGCTCGAGGTTTTCTGGTCTCTTGAACACACAGCACTCCAGTAAATTATCTGCTTTTCCAGATCTGTGCTTCCCTGGATGAAGGATTTTCCTCTCATCCTTGCTGCTACCTCCTGGTCGTTCCAGTCAGGCTGGGTGTAAATCACAGGCTGCACTTTTACCCTGCCAGAAGGGCTCTCAGGACAGCCCTGCCTGGCAGACACAGGGATGGTGCTCCTGGCTGTGTCTGAYGCTCTTGCAGCTCACTGGGGATTATTTTGGGGGCTTTAAACTGGGTCTGTGGCAGGCTCTGTGCTCCTCCAACTCCAAGCAGTTGCCAGGCCGTGCTTCTGTCTCTCATTAGAGACACTCCCAGGTCCAGATATGAGTTTTGGATCTCCTGCTTTACTCCTTTAGAACAATRAAACTGGGAAGAAGGACTGTTACAAAATGATAATTTCAAAATGGCCTGGACTTCCCAATGGATTTGGTTGTGTAGTTTTGGAAATGGCTGCTCACCAGTGAAACTCTGGTACTGGACCATCCTCCACTTGATTCCTTTGGATTGACTTCAGCAGTTTTAAGATCAAGCCTTTGGGTAATTTAAAAACGAGCAGATGTGTCTGCAAATAACCAACCCAAACACAGCCCTGTTGCTGCTGGCAGATGATGTGACCAGCCTGTCTTTACAGGACGCCCCAGTGCAGGGGGCTGGACACACCTCCCTCCTCCATGCCAGGTCCCCCAGACAGCAGGATTAGGGACACCTCTTGTTTCAGTGGGAAGTGTGGGTTTAATTCTTGGTGGTGGTTGCAATTAAAGACTCCTTAGGATGAAGAGCATTGGAACTGCTTCAGGCTCACCTTGACGTATCTCATTTTTAACCTGTTCTCCAGTGAAAGCTGGTGGTARGGAGGGAGAAATCCTTCTAATCCTGTTGGTAAGTGTAGCTGTTGGAGTGCTGTGAGTCAGGCAGTTTGTGTCCTGTTCCTGTGGAACATTATTATTCAACRATAAGATGAAAAACAAACACATATCGAGCACATGGGATGGGGAATACTCGGCTTAAACTCTGGCTATCGTTTCTAAGTAGGAAAGAAAGCTCAGAATATGTCTCAGGGGATTCCTAAAAACAACACTCCTATCTGAAACTACAGCAGCTATTTCAGAGAACAGTACTTGGAGACCTGATTTGCCAATAAAAACAAATTAACGGGAAAAGAATGTTTCAAAAATGACACTTCCAAGACTCTTCTGCACATGTGGAAGATTAAAAGGGAATAAAACCTCTTGTTTTATTAGTTTAAATTCCAGCATCATGTCATTTGCCATCCTTTACTCTGTATATTCTTAATCTACCATTTGCCTCAAATTGCTTGCAGGCAATATCTGCAGACCCCAGTGCACAAGATGAGCTGGGGCAGGGGGAGGCAGAGCTGTGGTGAGAATTATCTGCATGGAAAAATCCCTGCTTGTGGGAGAGAAAGAGATCTTTGTGAGGCCTGGCACAAAGGCCTCACAGGGCTTGGACGCCTTTTACAGGGCTTGGACGCCTTTTACAGGTCTTGGACGCCTTTTACAGGGCTTGGACGCAGGGGTGTTTGTCACCTTTGGGCAGAGCTGAAATTCAAACAGGACAGGGTGTTTGTTACCTTTGGGCAAAGCTGGAATTCAAATGGGACAGTSTGTTTGTCATTCAAACAGGACAATGTGTTGGTCATCTTTGGGCAGAGCTGGAATTCAAACACAACTGGGTGTTGGTCATCTTTGGGCACAACTGTCATTCAATCATGGCCAATTTGTTTTAATTTTAAAATGGTAACAAAATCTAATGAAAAGTTTTGATTTTTCTCACTCGACACACGAATGTGGGTGCGTCCTGAGCACTTGGATAATTTTCGTGTCATGGCATAACACACAGCTGCAGCCAAAACAAGAAGCCTGACATTTATTAGACTCACTGCTGTCAGGCACAATTCTGAATTTAAACAAAACCATCATTTCTTATCTAAAAAGGGTTTGGGAATATATTTTGTCTCAAGACATGAGGCACATCTTTCTGCCTCTTGCTATTTAGGGGAGACAGGCAGGCAAGGAATGAGAAATGAATGGGAAAAATCAGAGTTACAACCCTGCAGTCTACACGCCCATCCCATTGAACTCAGGTATTTTTAAAGACAAGTAGATCTTGACCCCAAGCAAAAACCTCCTCTTGTAAATCCAAGGCTCTTTGGCAGCAAGCACCTCTTCTCAAGGGTGAATCTGAAGTTCAAATTTAAATTGTCTGGGGACCTGACTGGATAACCAAATGGCTGAGCTTCTCTGTGTTAGACCAAATTCTGATACATGTGGTGTCCGCCTCAGTTTTCTTTAAATGTGTTGTAAAATTAGCACCATCCCTTTGGGGTTTGTGTCAGAAACTCACAGGTGAGAAGTGCCACAGGACAGCTTTGCACTGTGCTTGGTCTCACACGTACATCCTCTTAGGCAGTGTTAYTTTGCACTGAATTAACTAGAATTCATTCCTTTGGGTAGGAGTTTCTCCTTTATGATTCATTATCCATGTCCATACACAGCTGTGTGTAAATATCAGTGAGAAGTGTTTGCCTGAAGGTGGAAAAGGCTGACCTTGGGCCCCCTGAGGTGCTGCAGACAGGAGATGGGTGTCCCTGTGGCTGGGTCTCTGCTGAGCAGATCTTGCTCTCCCCTCCCACGCTAGAGAGTGTGGAGGGAAAGGGTTGTGCCCAGCAGGGTTTCAGCACCACCAAAAAACTCCTGAATAATAAACGGCCCGAGGACTGTGGCTGTCTTGTCTCCTGTGAGGGCTCCTTGCAGCATGACCTGCAAGCTGAGGGGGAGGAAGGAGCTTGGAGCAGACCCTGCATGCAGAGATGAGCCACCAGCAGGCATCTGTTGTTTTCCTGTCAGTTYACGTCCCCTCTGTTTTACCTGCTCCCCCAAAGGGTGCAGAAACCTTTGTGACCTGAACATCAGATGGTTTCCCAATTACTCCTCCTGAGCTGCTATCTTCCTCTGGTCTGGATTAGCCTAAAGTGAGGAGGCTGTCACACACTGTACAGGGCAAATTGAGCTTTTTTACAATTACTTGTGGGGATTGGAGCCCACCACCTGCTTCAAAGCCCTGAGAGGTTAATTGCAGCTCTCTTTCTCTTGACCTGCAAATGGGAGCACGCGGTGGCTGGCCTGCTCCCCTGCAAACTGTCTCAAACAGCACTTTCTGGGGCTGCCAGGCAGCTGACAATGGATGGTGACAGACTGCTTTAAACAGCCTTGCTCCGTGTATTTTACATGAGAGGGTGGCATTCTAAGCTTTTGCTGATTCTTCTCACTGTGTRGTGTTTGCAGGAGAGATTTAAGAGCCTTTTCCCTCTTTGTTCCCTCAGAAGCAGCAGCTCAAAGGAATTCAGTGTGGAAGTCACCTGCTCAGGCAGCTCTGCCCCTTGGCAAAGCCCAGCAGCTGTGATGGGAGCAGGCAGCACTGGGACCAGTYCCCCTTCCAGCAGCATCCCCAGCACCTCTGACAGCCAGAGAGCGGCTGCAAGGTTTGGAGGGGACTGAAAAGGAGAGGAAGTGCAGGGGGACATTGCTGCAGGGCCCTGGCCAGAGGGTGCAGACCCCAAGGCTCAAGGGGTGCTCCATTCCCTCTAGAGCCGTGGCACGGTGCTGCTGCCATGGACTCACAGCTCCAGGATGGAATCAGCTCTTTGTCCTGCTCTGTAGTGGGTCCCAAGGGAAAAGGGAGTGCTGGACATTTTCTGTCCATGCACATGGTCCTCATTTCCTTCAGATGAGCCAAGTCTACTTTTTAGCACCAATTGTACTGAGGTGAGTGAAAGGAACATGGCAGGAATGAAATATGTGTGAGTGAAACAGAGGCTTCCTCATGGGAGCTTTAGTCTRTCCTGCTGTGCCATGGGATTCAGCTGGATTTTCCTTTGAATTGTCTGGTATGCTTGTACTTAACAGAGTAAACACAAATTCTAGATAGAGAGCTGAAACAACAATGGCTCTCTTCAAGTTTTCTTATCCAGGCTGGGTTGTTTTCTGGGAGATACACCTGAGTGAATCCTGAGCTCTGAACACTGCACTGGGTGAACCATAGCATGGTTATATTTCCTGCTTTGTACTTACCATTTGGTCAGTATATAAGTGACTGAATGTCTCTGTCTAAAAATAAAATCTGTGACATTTGTAAGCCTAGATGTGAAATTGTCTCCCCCACCCCGAGGTTCCCCTGATGGGGAGACCCCTAAAAAGTGCTGTGCCAGAATTAAGAGACGAACGGGACTTTTGGTTTTTTCGGTCTTCAGGTTGTTTATTTTTCTCTTATCAACAGTTCAGCATGCTGTCTACATACTAGATTTAGCTTACAAAGAGAAGGCACCAAAAAAGTCACAAAACACACAGGTTCAAGATATTTTAAAACTATTTTGTCCAATTAACCCTTAGAACGTATTTTATTTCTACTTTCTACCAAAAACTAATTATTTTTCTGTCCAACATCTGCATTGTGGCTCTTTCTAACCAATCACTCTGTGCTACCAAAACTGCAGAAGATGGAGGAGAAGGAGAACAGGAAGGAGATCTTATGGATGAAGCAGGATGCTGAAGAAACAATCTTTGAGATCGATGATCACAAGTGGCCAATCTCTCAAATCATTGGGAGACATCGAAGTCCAAGTTTAAGTGGTCCCATCTCCTCAATGACCTCATTAATTTTCCTGAGGTCATGGAGCAGTCTCCATGAATCGGAGGTTTTCTTGTGGATCATGAACACTGGAGAGTTCCAGGGACTATTTGTTGGCTTGATGTGACCTTTCTGCAAGTGCTCTCCAACTGATTTCTTGAGGGCACTTAGTTTCTTTTGCTCCAGAGGCCACTGGTCCACCCAGACAGGGTTGTCTGTCTTCCAAGTCATTTTCAAGGTGGTGTGTGCTGCAGTGACCCCTCTTAAAAATCTACTTCTAATTTTGTTCCCATTGTGATAAAATGTCTCTTCCCCATATTGTGATGGGCTTCTGCACAACGAAGGGAAGAATGATTGCTGTCTTTCCTCCTTGCCCTGAAACAACAACTGAGTTCTCACTCTGCAGGCACAACGTAGTTCCTCTGATACCTGAGAGGGAGTTCAAAGGTGCCTTCAAGTTCCAATCTCTGGGCCAAAAGAGGTAGGAAATGACTGTGACATCCACATCGGTGTTCAAGATGCCCCTGATTGAAATTGTTTTGTCACCGCCTGTCAAGTTGCAGACAATTACAGGTCGAGAACCGCCTATTTGCTTCAACCACAAGTCATGAATGTCCATGTCTTCATTGCCAGGTGAAATCCGCTGATCTGTCCCTGGCATGATCTGCTCTGTTTCATGAGATGGCAAAGCAATGGCCTTGGCTACTGAAGTCTTCTCTGGAACGATCAATGGAGGGCGTAGAGGTCGAGCCAAAATTGTCAGCTCTTCGTTATGATGTGCTGAAACAATTGATGGATAAACAATGAGCCCTGAAATGCTGCATTTGTCCTTGCCTATGATTAAAAAGTCTTGTCTCTTCCATGACGTTCCAATGATCCCCGTGGGTATCACTGCATGACTTTCATTCATCAAGCGCACTAACTTGGAAGCTGCCAATTCACATTGTGCACCTGGGGGCAACAGTTCTGGGTCTGGGGAACCAGCAGATGGTCCTGCTGATGGAGTCTGATTGACATTCCCCGATGGCTGTGTTCCCTGAGGGCTCCCGGGCTGAGCCATCGCCATCCCTTGTGTTGTGGCGCGATGGCGTCTCACACTCTTCTTTGAGTTTCCCGGGACAGGCAGAGCTCTTCCATCCACATCTGTTCTGGAGTAACATTGATTCGCACGGTGTTTTCCTCTCTCACACCTTGGACAAAGGCCTGGCGCTTCCGCGTTCTTTGTAGGTTCTGGACAATTCTTTTTTTTGTGTCCATATTTTCCGTATTTGAAGCACGGTCCCCCAGCGAATTCTGTTGAGATCGCTTCTGTGGAGCTGCCTTGTTGAAGAGTTGGGTGAAGCTCTGTGAGAATTCTTGAAAATTCTTTGTTCTGCTCTTGGAGGAGTTTCCTGACCTGTTCTACACAAACGTCTGCTAGGATTTCTGCAATGTGCCGAGGCGTGCCCACCTTGCTGCACGCCTCTATCATTTCAGCCATGGCTGGCCGACCAGGCATGGCACTAATTACACATTTGCACTCTGCATTGGCGTTTTTAAAAGCGAGGCTTTGAAGCAGATATGGCTTCGCCGCTTCAACACTCACTTGTCTGTCCACTGCTTGAGTGAGACGACGGATGAATGAAGTGAAGGGCTCAGAAGGACCTTGCTTTACATTTGTGAAACTGCCTTCTGGAGTTCCAACTGGCTGAACTTGCAGAATCGCCTCCCATGCTGCCTCTTTGATGTCTGCAATCACGTCTCGAGGCAGCTCTGCTGCCTGATGTTCAGGTCTGTCGTGGGGTTCATCTCCTGCCAGCTGAGCCAGTGTGAGGGCTGCATGTGGCCCTCCTTCATACACATTCCTCAGCTGATTGAGAGCCCTTCGCCATCTCTCATCCCACTCCTGGACCTGCAAATCTGTAAGAATTAACGAGACGAGACATCTGCAGTCATGAGGCAGCAGGTCGTAAAAATAAAAGGTGATTTTTAATAATTGCTGGAAGTAGGGAGAGCCTAAACCATCCTCTTTTACTGCCTGTCTCAAGTCTTTAATTATGTCATATGTCAGTGGTCTCCATTTGGGATTTACATTTTGTCTGCCATGTTTTGTTGTCTTTAATTGTATTGATGCCATGTCAAAGGCTCCTTCCTTTAATGCTTTTCTTCTAATCTCTGCCCAGTTGGTAGAATTTGGTATGTCTCTTGATGGATCTTTTGTATTATTATTTGAGATGGCTTCTGGAATCCAAGGAAATGGGACAAAATCTGT
Source organism: Cardinalis cardinalis (assembly GCA_014549065.1). Taxonomy (NCBI): domain Eukaryota; kingdom Metazoa; phylum Chordata; class Aves; order Passeriformes; family Cardinalidae; genus Cardinalis; species Cardinalis cardinalis. The sequence goes on from JACDOX010000081.1 coordinate 2,650,346, forward strand.
TTGTATTTTGCGGGTTTGTGTCCTGCAAAGATGTTCTTTCTTCACGTTTCGAGGCTGCATTCACTCCTTCCCCTTGTGAAAAACACGTTCACTCTCCTGTGAAAATTTTAAAAGTTAATTAAAGGGCAATAAGAGACAAGGACCACAGAGCAAAGGTTATTATGGCTGGGGCCATTTAGAAATAAAAACCATATATTTATGACAAAGTTACTTTAACATCACGCATAAAAAATCCTTTATCATATTTGCGAAAAGCCAATATTATAATATGTATCTATAACACATACTTATATGTGTTATAGTATATATAGTATACTATAATACTAATAGTATATATTATATATATAATCTATTATATATATTATCTATTACATATAATATATATTATATATATTATATTGTTATGTATTATATGTATAGTATATATAATATATAATATATAATATATAATATATAATATATAATATATAATATATATAATATATAATATAATGTAGAGTTATATTATATTATAGTCTATATTATATAGTATATGTACTATTTCACTACTATGTCAAACCTAAATTAACAGTAGAAATGCAAGGTACATTTTCATAACAAAGTGATTTTAACATGACACATATGAGATCCATTTTAATATTTGCGAAAAGCCACTATTATAATGTGTATCCATAACACCCCTCTGTATGAGGAATTGCTGGTTGCATTCGTTGCTGTRTATTATTAGAATTGGAGGGTGTAATAATAGACCCGGCCAGAGGCGGCGCTGCAGCAGGAGGTTGGACATCTTGTTGGCCAYAAGATGACGTCAGCGGAAGTGCGTATATAAATTACGGTAGTGCAGGGCGCCGCCATTTTTGCGTACGGAATAGGCGTGCTGGGCGCSGCCATGATGTGGGAAGGGCATGTTCCGTGCGCAGCCTCTGAGCTGCACTAATGAGCGTCGGGGGGACTCTCGCGGAACRGCGCTGTGGTGAGTGATTGACAGGCCGGGAGGCGGGGCCACGGGCGGTGTCGGAATGGCTGCGGGAGCCGCAGGCTCGGCAGAACTGGCTCCGAGCTTGGGTTTGGGAGAGAGCGGGCGGGAAAGGGCCCCCCCGCGCCGCAGCTATGGGCAGTAAAGAAGCGCTGTTTGTGTTCTCTGGGTTTGTGTTCGCCACCCCCGTCCGAGATTCCATTCGCCCGTCCCGAGGGACCGCTGTCCTCCGTCTGCCCCGTCCCCGCCGGGCTCTGCGCACTGCCTGAGGCCAAAGCCACGTTTGCTACTTTTAAAAACCGCCATGGGTCCCGTTCCGCTCCCTGCGGGCAGAAGGGAACGGCTTTTTGCGCAGTCTGCGGTGGCTTTGCGTACCCGGGGCGGTCCGTGCGGACCCTACGCTCTTTGCGTACGCGGGGCGGTCCGTGCGGTCCGTGCCTGCGCAGGTTGCGGACCCTGCGCCCTTTGCGTACGCGGGGCGGTCCGTGCGGTCCGTGCCTGCGCAGGTTGCGGACCCTGCGCCCTTTGCGTACGSGGGGCGGTCCGTGCGGTCCCTGGCTGCGCAGGTTGCGTACCCTGCGCGCTTTCCGCGGCTCCAGGTGGCCGCGCACCGGGACGGGCCCGCCCGCTCCCGGGCTGCTCCCCGGCAGTTCGGGGCGTCCCCCGGCCGTGGGGAGCGCCTCCGCTGGGCTGGGATGTCCCCTGCCCCTGGGGGAGCCGTGGGGAGCGATCTGCCAGGCTGTGCCGACGCTGCTGGAGCGGGGGCAGGGGGCTGCCCGTCCCGCCGCTCTGGGCCGCACGGGCTGAGGGGGTGCACCGGGGCTCTGTGGGGCACCGATATCTCATTAGCCTCCTGTGCAGCTTCTGTGCATGGCTTCTGCTGGCTAGAGCCTCACRGACCACCCTACATGCTGGAAGAAGTTTTGCTGCTGCTGTGTTCTTAAGGGTAGCAGCATTGTATGGTCTTAGATTCACCGAGTCCCAGAGAAAGGGCCCTAAAAGAGCCCCTGGATCTGCGTTTGGAAGCTGTTCCTGCACGCAGAGTAAAAGATCTTTTAGTTGGTCCCTTGGGACAGCCCTGGGATGTTCCCTGCCCATTGAGTCTAGGAGGTCTAAGGCATCTCTTTGTGATCTCATGTTTCCCATTACCTGTCTGTGATTACCCTGAAGAACATAAATCATACCTCACTTCTCGCCGTCCGTTTCTCCTCCTCGATTCCCGTCTTGTGGGTCTCCACCATCCGCGTTCTGCTCCAAACCGTTTCACGTTTGGAGGATTTCCAAGTCCTTTTTTCTTCCCTTTTTCTTCTTTCTTTTCCCTGGGGATTTTCCAGCTCACAGCTGCTGTGTCTTCAGAGAGGTCCCAGCCTCCACCGGTGTCCCCACACCAGGGCACCACTCACTGCTGGCTCTTGGCTTTGTGCCTGCTCTGCCAAGGTCGGGATGGAGGCGCCCCAGACAGCGTTCTGTGTTCAGACTCAGGTGTTTATTATTTCTTATCTACATTACAAGTCCTGAGTTCTACAGCATTCTACTAACAAGCTACRAAATGGCCAACTGTCTTTCTCTACAAGGTCTTTTAAGGCTAAACTATCCAATTAAGAAATGACACCTAAATTATTTTCACTTTTAACCCAATAACTAATCCCTTGTGTCCCRCRCTGCRGACTTTTCTGTCCAATTACACAAAATCACCCAAACCCATGGAGAAGAGGGAAGAAGAAGGTGAAGAAGAAGGACCAGCTTCCGCCCTGAAACTTCCATCTTGCTCTACATATATTGCTATATTCTAAAACCTTAAACTCTAAGTTTTCCACCCTGTGATATTACACACTTCTAATCAAACTCCACACCCACAATCCCAGTTCTATCATTCTGTTTTGGAAGCCTTCTCCATGGCTTCAGGTCAAATGCAGTGTTCTCCTGGGGGTCTGTGCTTTTCAGCACAGGGRGTTTGAAATACTCAACATCCAGCATTCCTAGACTGATATTTTTATAGCTACAATTAATGTCCATTTTCAGTTCCCTAATTTAGCACCTTTCTTGCCTGCTGACAAGAACATTTGATGCAGCAAGAAGAGAATCTGAAAAATTAGCTGCTGTCTTGTCAGATATTAGTTATTCCCCTGATCCAGCCTTGATGTTTATCCCTCCCTCTTTGAGTTTTCTTAATTATTTCTGTCTTGTATTAATTCTCACATAACTCCCTCGATGTAAGCTTTATGGTTTAGAATCTCAACTGCTCATTCAATTAATGGGCTTGCTTAATGTGCTTAAACTTTCCAGAGACGCTCGTGACACATTATGAGGGAGGGAAAAAAAGATTCCAAGTATGCTCCATCTCATTTGTGGTACTCCTGAGCCTGAAGTCCATTTTAAGCTCTTTATCAGATTATCTAGATTTATTATTTTTATATTCTTGTGTTCATTAAGCATTTATGTGGAGGAGTATTCTCACCAGAAGAGGGACTGTGTTTCCTTTGCCCCATCCCTCATCACCTGGCTCAGCCCCTCTGTAAATGAGCAATTAATTGTAGTTTCAGTACATTGAGAAGGATCTGAGAGGCTGACTTGAGTATGGCAAATATGGAAGGACAGATCTTTTACTTCATATCTGAAAATTGTGTATTTTTGGAGCAAAACAAAGCATCTGCCAGAGATTTTCTCTAATTTTTCTTGGCTCAGTAACCCCTAATCCCTGTTAATATCTGCAAAGATTTCAGGTGGGTTTGCAGAGGGAACCCAGCCTGTGTCTCAGCCTGAAGCCTACCTGAGTTATCTCAGTAATTCCAGGAAACCAGAATTGAAACAGAGGCTCAGCCAGGATCCCTCTGTGCCAGAGCCTTGGGCGGGTGACACAGAGCAGCCCTGACAGGAGAACAAAGAGCATCCCAGGGACACAGCCACATCTCCTCAGCTGTGGCCTTAAAAGGTTAAACCCACACTGAAACCATGGACTCTGTGGGAAATGATCTCCTCTCCCTCTTCAAGGCAGAATGCAAACCAAATAAAGATAAAATACATGTACACAGGCAGGTATATAACTCCTTATATATGTATATAAACATGGATATTGTACATGAATAATATACATGAGTGTTATACATGGCTGGGTGTTTGTGTATCTAAAACTACACTGTTTGTATAGCTAAAACCACACACACATATTTATAAATATATTAGAAACCCCTTCCTGACAAAGGAGTCCTGTCTTCCAGAATGCAGATTGAATTAGTTGCTGCATCATGGTTTTAGATAAATAAGATCTGTGCTCAGGACCTTGATTTTGTGCCAGAAGATCCCTGGAGCCAAGAGGGCAGATGAGTTGCAGTACACAGCCCACACGCTCCTTTTAGCAGTGATTTCATGGAATGCCACGAAGCAACTGAATACATTTTGTTAAAACAATTACTGAGAAGTTCTAAAAAATAATGCTTCTGCTGCACTTCTGCTCATGAGCCATAAGGGGATCTTTGTCTTTCAGYATTACAGTGCTCAAGGAAAAGGGAAAAGATTCTGGTTTATGGTTCTGAGTCAGTCTTTTTCTTGCTAACATATGGCCCCATTTTTTCCTGGTTCTTTAAGCAAGTTGTAAACATAAACGTTGATGCACATGGAGTTTGATTCATGAAGGGTTTAATTTGCCTAATATAAAAGATTCACACAGGTTATATAACATCATTAAATTATTTTTGTAGTKTGAGTAGTATCCTTTGAGGGAAGCACAACTCTTTCCCTGGGGTCCATTTATCACTGTTTGCTTCTAATTAGAGAACTGGAAATGCAATATGCATGACTTAGATTTGCAGTGTTGTCTTAGCACTCATGTATCATCCCCGTTCTTCCTCAGGAACTTTTATTCATTTCCTAATTTTTTATATATATTTTTTTAAGGTTTCTGAGAGCTGTGACTCCATCTTTGTTAATGGCAAGGAGATGAAGAGCAAAGTGGACACCATTGTGAATTTTACCTACCAGCATTTCACCACGCAGCTGGAGGTGACGGTCTGGGTCCCGCGGCTGCCGCTGCAGATCGAGATCTCCGACACGGAGCTCAGCCAGATCAAGGGCTGGAGGATCCCTGTCACCTCCAACAAAAGGTATGGGTGTSCTCAGCACGGCCCCCTCCTCACACGTGCCTGGGGCTCTGCTTTTACAGCACAGCCACGTGAAAATGAGCATTTAAAAATTGCYATCAGCTTTGCAGTCTGCCCCAGCCCTCATTCAAACACCCAGCAACCGCTGCCTTTATCCTGAGCTGTGCAGTTTAAAAGGCAGAGCTTTGCCTGCAGCATTAATCAATCCCACACAATCTCAGGACATTGGATCACACATTCCTGAGGAGAAGGACCTGGACCTCTCCTGTAGGTGGAACACAGCCCTGTGTGTGTGTGAGAGACATTCAGCACTGCCAGACCTCAGTTCTGTCTGCTGGGACAAATAACRGGGCCAAGGAAGGGTTCAGGTGTCACTGCCTTGGGCCAGGTGACCATCCCAGGTCTCTTCCAACCCAAACCCTCYGWGATTCCATGGCTTTGGCTGGTTGTTCTGTCTGTGCAGACCTGGCTGCTGCAGTACTTAGCAGCTCTGAATTAAGTAAGAAACAATTCCTACTGAAGATSATGTTCCACCAGGAAAAAGTGGACAGGGAAAAAGGAGGGCTTTGAGCTCTGATCCCGTCATTCCCTACTGGAAGTGCCCATTCTGTAATAACCATCATTTGCAAGATGAAGAACTTCCAGGAATGCTGCTGTGTTGGTGGATTTCAGGTGAAATTGAAAACTACTAGTGGGGGAAAGGCGTGCCACCAGCTCAGATTTATAACCCTGTGAAAAAGCCTTGCTGGCAGCAGCAAGGGCAGTGCTAAACACTGTGGCAGCTCCAGCTAAAGCTCTCCAGTGCCCAGGAGAACACCTCAGCTCCTGAGGAGCCTGAAGAGCCCAGACAGCAGTGGAGGAGAATACCCAACACTTCATAAGGGGACAGAACTAAGGGAATAGCACACAATTTGCAGGGTGGTCAGATCTTGAGCTCCAGAGAAGGGCAATGACTGACCTCTTGATTATGTGGGCATTTTTCTGGCTATGACAGAGGAGGTGATGAGAATCTGGCACAAGAGAAGTTGCAGAGTTTGCTTCAGTGACAAAGGCAGGAAGAGCTGTGCTGGGTGAGGAATGAATGGATTTAAGCTGACTGCTTAAATCTTCACTGAACTTCCCTCTCCTGCCTGTGCTGTCCCAGCCCTGAGGCACAGGTCCTGCTGAAAGCACTGGGATTTTGCTGAGCACACAGCTGCAGGATTAGGCTGGTGTTTCTTGCAGGAGCAGACATTCAGCCCTGCTTAGCAGTCATGGGCATTCTGAAGTTAAACCCATTACAGGCAGCGCTGGAAATTTCCCCCCTGGTGTCTCCTCCTGATTTATTTGGCCAGCTGAAATAAAGAGAATGGTCTGAGAGTCTGCTCTGCTTGCAAGCTGGCAGGCTTTGCAGAGTTTTGGTGCAAAGCATTTGCTGCTGCTTGGATGGCTCTGGAGCTGCTGGCCCACATCCTGCAGGCATTTTCCAAAGTGTGGACACTGTGCCATCCCCCTGGATGGTCCATGCCCACGTGAGCAGCAAAGGTTTCAACAGGAAACAAATGATCTCTCCTTTTATTGATCATTCATGGGGATTTTTAACTTTGCAGGACTATTCTGAATCAATAGTTCAGAGCCAGCATTAGTTATCCTCACGCTGACATTTACTTTGCACATAAGGTTTTTACATTTCCTTTATTTTTAGATTTGGATKGTTTTTACCTGAGATTTAGTGGCTTTTCATTTTGGCTCTTTTTTATTATTATGACTTTTCTCTTTACTTTTTAATCTGCTTATACCTCCACCTCCTATGTGTTTCCCAAAATCCTAAACATGGGGGAGTTTTTATGAGTTTTTAGGTGATAAGCTGAAGCACTCAAGACATTTGGACTGCAGTCAGGAGCTGTAGGTTTGAGAGTGAGCAGAGCAGAGTGCTTTTATCTTTGCAAAAACCCCAAATCCAAGCATTTCCCAGCAGGTGAAGCCATAGCATTGTGTTGTTTCAACTTCACCTTCATGTGAGAGCCAATATTGGCAATTTGCACGAGGTTTTTGATGTCTGTCCTTGAAGGAAACTCCAGGATTCTTTCCAAAGTCCCTGACAACAGGCTTAGGCAGCCTTAAACTTAGCCCACTGTTCTGGTCATGGCAGGATTGCAGTGGCTTCTTCACAGCTCACCTCACCACAAACAAAGCAGTTTTCCATCTTGCTCCTGTCCTGCAGGGYTGGTGTCCTCACACCCCTGCTCGTGTTCTCAGCAGGAACTGAACATTGCTATAAAGTTATTCAGCAACATACAGCAGGTGAAATGATGGGATATTTTATAGGGATTGTGCAGAGACACTTCAGCAACCTCCAGAGTTCCTTTCATCTCCTCTGGCTGCCCCAGGGCCTCGTTCCCACCCCCACAGCGTGGCTGGCTGAGCCAGATGGCAAAATAGAACTGGGTTTACAATAATCTTTTAAACGTGTTTATTGGTGCTGTTAGCAAAAGAAACGTTTGTGCATCAGCATAGCTGTTCTTCTTCTGATACAGCTGCTCTCCTTCAGACCTGAGAGAGTTTATGTGCCCCAGATCACAGCTGTTCTTCCCAGGGATGGCTCTCAGCCAGTAAAATGTCTTGCTGCTCCCCATAAACCCTGTCATGTTTGCAATTGTAAAATACATGTGATTACAGACATGTTTGCCTCTCTGACTCCTTGAATGATTTCCACAAAGCCRTGAAGAAAGCAGGGTCTTGTCAAAAGTTTTACAAATGCCCCTGCACAGTTTGAACTGTGGTGGTTTTTAGCTGGTCTGAAGGAGCAGGAACTTGTCAGTGAGCAGAAAGGAAAAGACAGGCTGCTTTATGCCAAAAACTGGAAAAACCCCAGTTCCTCTCCCCTGTGTCAGAGCAGCAACACAATTTACCAGATCAGCCTGCAAATATGTGGCAAGTCTGTAATATTATCAGGAGGAGAACTTGATCTCTGGTGAGTGCTGCTGCAGACAGGAGGAGCCTCGCTGGGCAGGTGAAATTCAGCTCCACCATCATCTCCYGAGTGGTGCAGGGAAAGTGGTGCCTGAGCCAGCCCAGGCTGCACAAACCCCCAGCCTCAGCAAACAGCAGGTGTATATTTAAATTAAAGTCAAATATTAGAGTGTAGAAGAGGTCCAGGCAGACTCTGCTAGTCTAACAAGAACATTTATTTCTATTCCTCATGCATCTGCAAAATAATTACCTTCTTCTTGAGGTTGCTGCAGCAGCTCTGTGCACACATATTTACATGGCATGAGTGGCTTCAGCTTGCATTAATAGGAATTGCATGGCTAAAGTCTCCCAGAACAAGGTGGAAATTTAATTTCAGTAAATATTTGCAGCTGGGATAGGACATTGTTTTCAGGAGGCTCCCAACACCACCAGAACAGGCTTCACTTCAGGCAGGGTTTATTGAGCTCTGCTTTGGTCCTGTCCYGTTCTGGAGACAAAAGCAGGAAAGCTGGCCTGGGTTAAAAGCAGGAGAAAAGAAACTGCTTTAGTTAAAGCCTCAGGGAGTGCTGCCCCTCAGAAGTAAAGCTGTGAAATTGAGAGACACTGGATTCAAACCATTCCACTGGTGGGTAACAGCATCTGCACAAAGCTGGAACACGCTGTAAATTTGCTCCTTTGGTTAATTGACTTTAATGTCCTTTGGAGATAAGGCCTTGGAGATTTTTGTTAATAGGTAGGCTGTATTTTCAAGATCTGTGAAAGTACCAAATTACATTTCTTCTTGAACTGTGAGTGGAGTTATGTGCAGCTTATTTCTGTGGCTTCCACTAAATCAGCTTCTAGTGGTTTGTAATTTGTATCTGAGAGAGATTTCTTTTTCAATTAGGGGTGTTGGAAATGTTTTTTAAATATACGACTCTTTGTAATGAGTATTTCAAATCCAAACCCAGCAAAACGGATTTCTTTAGGGTTGGGGTTTTTTTTAAACAGAAAATTAGCATCTGGCCCATGAATGTGATGCCTGGTTGGAGAGGGGTGCAGATTAAAAGAGACACACTTCAACTGCTCAGAGACAAGGTCTGTAATGTGGAGCTGACAGATCACTGATTAGATCAGTGCTTGCAGGCACCCTTGGAACAGGCTGCTGCTTTAACTCAGCTCCTGGCAGAGCCTTTCTCTCTGTGAAATGTAAATTAAATGTAATTCTGGCAACCTTGGCTCGCTCCAGAAAAGCACAAAACCTTCCAAGCAAGTTTGCCAAGCAGCAAGAARTAGGGTAAGGAGGACTCTGAGAGATTTTCAGAGATGACCAAGGGGAAAAAAGCACAATATGCAACAATATTCTCACCAGGACTTGTCTTGAACAGAAAATGAGCTTCCTGCTTAATGAAGGATTTTAAGCTTACTGAAAACACTTTAATGAGGAGTTTAAAGGGAAGTGTGCAATTCACTGGATCTCAAACACTGACTTGCTGCCTAAATCCTGATTTTGTGGTTTTAAAGTAGAAAAATGATATCCTTTGTTAAAAAATAAAACAAAACCAGAAAAGAACTTGAGTTGAGACCTGGCAAAGCAGACTTGCAAAGCTTGTACTGAAAATTCAGACACCTCCCTCTCCTCTGCACTGACAAAGAACGTGCCTTGCTCATCCCAGGCTTTGGAGAGGCTTTTCTGATGCTCCACATTTGTCTGCCACACAAAACATGTTTCTGAGCAGAAGWGTATCAACATCTCTAAATGTTTCTGTGCTGAAATGGAGCCTTTGYATTTAAGATACCCCAAGGAATGGGCTGGACTTGAATCATCACTTTGTTGTGGTAAATACTGGCTGCCCACACGGTCCCAGTCCTGGAAATAAGGACAGGAGTGCTCCCTCTGTGCCCCTGAGCAGCAGTCCTCCCCTCTGGTCATTCCACAGCTCATATTTATCAGCTGGGGCTGACAAAGAATTCCCTCCAGTTGTTTGGAATAGATTTCCTCTTGGACAATCCAGCAGTGCAAAGTTTTAAACGGTGAAAGTAGAAATAAACAAGCACATAAATAAAGATAACAGCAGCCCATTGGATCTGAATAAAACATGGACTCACAGARTTGTTTGGGTTGAAGGAAACCTTACAGATTATCTTGTTCCACCCCCTGCCCTGGGCAGGGACAAACAGGAGCAGGAAGGGAGTTGTGTACATGATACTGAGGTGAGTGTTGAATATGTGAACATCTCCTGCCAACCACACCACGCTGGCTCTGGGTCTCCTTTCCCGTAACAAGGCTGGTTCCCAYCAGTTCTGTGCTCTTTTGCCCAAATCCCACAAATGCTCCTTGCCTGACCAGCTTTTGCACATTTTTCTGCAGTTCTGCACAGGCACTAATGGTACTGCCTGTATTATTAAGAGAGGGTCAAATCCCCAGATCTCAGAGCTGAGCTTGGTCCTGCCAAACTCTGAGATTGTTCAGAGCTGGGTTATGGCTTGGCTGAGCTGGAGAGGGTCAGAACACAGGAATAAATTGAAAGTGGGAACATTAAGGAGTTCATGAATTCATTTACAGCATGGATGGATATGGACCACAGAAGCCCAATGAACATTCCCCTTCTAGAACTTTCTTTGTGGCTGTTCTGCCAACTGTGAGCTGACTTCAGACTGACACCAGGGCTGGGAAAGAGAGAACAACTGAAAGTTTCCYTGAAATATCCAGCTAGTCAAACTCTCTAAGAGTAATTTCTTTGGGAAACATAAATCCTTCTTTTGTAGCCTTCCCCCTAACAATTCCACTGTTATTCAATGATGTTTCACTCAGCAAGCAATGATGGACACTTGTTTCACACACACAAAACCAAAAGGCACCACAGACCATTTACTTGAGGCTGAATATAAATATTCAGCTAACAAGTGATGCATTGAAAATGTATTTCCAGTGGATTAGGTTCTGTAACACTGGGACTTTCAGTCATTTTGAAGAGCACAAGGGTTTTTCTTAGATATGTTTTCAGCTTACTGGCTGCCAGCTTTGTCGTAAAACAATTTATAACAAAAAGCAATTCTGTTTTATAATAGTTTTTCATAGCTGCTATTTCAAAGGAGGAGATAAAGGGACACAGTAACCACAAAACTACCTCCTGCAATACTTTGAAAAATGAGAGACTTATCCTGTATTTCCCACCCTTGATATAGAGGTGGCTTCAGGCTCAATAAATACAGGAGGGAGGGAAATTATTTCTGAGCAATGAATCCACAGCATGGGGGCATAATGAGTAAAAGTGTGACCACCCACTGCTTAATACCTGACTTGGAAGAGATAAGAGGATCCGTGTGTTTGTGCCAGGCAATGAAACGAGAGAAAAAAATATAAAATATTAAATATTGGTGGTGAACTGGGTCTTCAAGCAGACAAAAAAKTCTGTGAGGTGTGACAGCAGTGCTCTCATGTACAAATCACTGTGATGCCTTCTCTGAGCTCCAGGGAAAGCAGCTTTATTTCACAGGTTCTCCTTTGAAAAGGACAGAGAGAAAACGGTGAAGGAAGTGTGTYCAATGCTGCAGGTGTGCTGCACGGTGTAATCTGAGTAACCCTGCCCCGAGGGGGAGCCCAAGTGTTTTGTTAACAGCAGCTAAAGATTTTTTTGTGACAGAGCATTTGGAAAACTTCTTAGCTAATAGCATATTGCTAAAGTTACAGACAGCTGTCCCAGCCAGTCACTGAAAGCACACCTACCCCTGCTGCACACAACACTTCATCATTAAGCTTAAAACCTTCTACTGCCTTGTTAGGCATATTTTTCTGCAGTCTTAAGGTCTATCTTAGCCTAAACCTCAAGCTRTTGTTTTATGTCCTTGCTCGTTATACCCGTGTAACTTTTTCTGCCTTCAGACTTTACAGCTGCAGCTAGCTCTGAGTTTCTCTGCTCCTCCTGGTTCTGAGCTTTTCCAGCTTTGTGGGAGTCACCTTCCCTTTGCCATCTCCTCCAGAGGGGGTGCAGCTGGAGCTCTGCAGGGCTGGGGGGATCTAAGCAAGCTGGCTGTGTTCACAGGCCCACGCGGGACAGCGAGGATGAGGAGGATGACGAGAAGAAGGGCAAAGGCTGCACCCTGCAGTACCAGCACGCCCTGGTGAGGGTCCTGACGCAGTTTGTGGCCGAGTCCTCGGAGCTGGGAGGCCACCTGACCTACCTGCTGGGCTCGGAGTGGCAGTTTGACATCACGGACCTGGTGGCTGATTTCATGAAGGTGGAGGAGCCCAGGGTGGCCAAGCTGCAGGAGGGCCGGGTGCTGGCTGGGCGTGAGCAAGGCATCACCACGGTGCAGGTACAGCCCTGCAGCCCCTCAGGGGGCTCAGGCTCACACACACCCTGSGCTAGCAGGGCTCGGGGCTGGGGTGGAAAATTCACTGATCTCAGGGAAAAAATAATAATAAAAAACCAAACTGGAAAAATGGGCGTGCTAAACAGAAAAGGAAGTGTGAGCRGGTTTTCATTGTGGCTGTTTGTCACTTCCATAGAATGCCCTTAGGTGAAGCTTTTGTAGGGATTTGTCCATCTTAGTGTGACTGGAACACAGGGGGATTTCTCTGGCAGGTGAAAGAGGTGACATGAGGCACACAGCCAGCTCCTTTTCTCTTCACTGGGACCATATGAGCATAACTCATATTTGCAGTTAACTCATAACTCATTTGGKAGATTGTACCAAATATCTACATGCMCCTTTACRTGCTTGAACATATTTGAAAAATTAGTCCTTTCATKTTCACAAAACAGATCACAAACCATGGACACAAAAATAATCTTCAGATGCCTTTTGGAGTGTTCATGTTCCCCCCTAACCTCTGTCCAAATCCATGCACCTTCCTTAATCAAAATAAAGGAATGGAAGCACTGGGGCTCTTCTCAGGGGCTGCAAACACCTGCAATGTTCTGGTCACACTCTGGAGTCAACACAGGGATTTTAGGGCTCAGCTCCCTTCAACCTGAATTAAATGAGATGGAGAGGTCAAGGGATTTCTGCCCTTAAAATGTCTCTTTCTCTCCAGTGACCCTAAAAGAGCAGGAAGCTCCAGTGCAGGTTTCTCCTGTTGGATTAGACAAATCACACCTCARCTATTTTGGGCTCAAAGCAGCTGTTTCTGTCACCAGGATAAAGATGAGTCTCTTTCTGAGCATGCTGGAAACAAGGTCTTAGAGCAACTGGCAGGAGTGTTTTGGCATTGAAAAATGCAGGCAGGCACCCAGTGGGATTTCCAAAGTTCTTTTGCAAGTCTCACTTTCATTTCATTCAGGTCCTGTGTCCCTAGAAAGGCAACAGGCCAAGTTCCCATCAGCCAGGCTTTGAGCACTTATTTATCCCCTCACTGAGTTTCAGTGTTAATCAGTGTCTTACACTCTGTCCTGTGCTGCACTGCATTAACAGGGAGTTTTACAGACCCCACAAAAATGACTTGCAAAAAAACCCCAACAAATCAATTTAATTTATTCTATATTATATATATTTTGTCGAGATYAAGCTGCAATTTTTAAGCGATTTGTTGTTTTATTAAATTATTTTTTTAGATAAAGTAATTTAGCAGCAAATGAATGTAATATCTTGGGGGAAACATCAGCTCTGGCTTAGACATGGACGTGACAAACCCAGGATTAATCTGGTGTGCTGGTTAGAGGCCAGCCTGGCTTTAAAACACTTCATTGCTGTTTCATGCAGGGCCTTTCCTTTCTCCTGCCAGGTCCTGTCCCCTCTCTCGGATTCCATCCTGGCAGAGAAGACAGTGATAGTTCTGGATGACAGGGTGACCATTGCTGACCTGGGGGTGCAGCTGGTGTCAGGCCTGTCTGTGTCCTTTCAGAGCAGCAAAGGACACAAGAGAGCCATCCTTGCCACCACCTCTGCCCACGACATCCTGCGCACTCCCAAACAGGTATGCCCCAAAAAATGCATCCAGTTCATTTCATGTTCCCTCTGCTCTGGCAGAGGAATTTGCTGTAAATTTTAGGCAGCAAATATAATGAATATATGGCTGTGAAAAGCAGTCACCCATTGTAGTAAAGGCTGTTCATCTTCCTGACCCCTGCACAGTGACCCCTGCACTCTCCTGAGCTGCCCTGAGGAGCTCACAGCACAGGGAAAGGGATGCACAGTGCCAAACAAACATGGATGTGCCACAAAAATCTCCTTTTCTGTGGGGAAATGCAGCCTAGCTGTGCAASCAGGGCTGGAATGCCAGCCCTTAATTGTCTCACCAAGTCAGCTCAGCCAAAACGACCTCTGGCTGCAGGTACAGAAGTTTTCATGACCTGCATTGCTGAAAACTGATGAGTTTATGCTAACTTTGAACCATATAATCTGAGGAATTAAACAGCTTTTAATGAGACCACAGAACAAATTCTGTATGTGGTTTTTAATAGATTTCATAGAGCTGAGGTTCTACATCAGTGCAGAAAGTGTAACTATATTTTTTGCACTAGCAATTCGCAGCAAGAAGACAGATTGGTTTGGTCAAAACATAAAAATGGTGTTTTTTATGAGTGTTTCTACAGTTCCCAGGAAAGACCACAATCCCTTTTGCATATTGCAAGTCCTGCATATTTGAAAGCATGACAGAAAATATAAAGTACTGCAGTGAGATGTGTTCTCCTCSCAGTTTGTTCCATGGGCGGGATGGGCTCGCTGGCCCGACACATTCCAGCCCTGCTCACTGCATTCCATGAGGCCCTGGAACTGCAGCATTAGAGAAATTCCCCATTATGGGTCCTTTACAAACCTAATTGAGCGTGATGTTGGAAATATTATTATTTTCATCATAAGGCTCTGGCATTCAAAAGAGGCTTCTCTCTTCAGACTGAGAAAAAAGAATCGTCAATTGTTTTTTTCCAGCACTTTTATTAAATTTACATGAGTGTTTCTTTGATAGTTCCTGAAGGTGAGGTAAATGCCTCAGTGGTCTAGAGAACACAAGCCTGCAAGAAAATGAGCAGCAGAGTAGACATTTCCATTTTCTTTAAAAAAACAAACTGAAAAGAAACCCTGAAGTTAAACTTTATTCTTTTTCAGACTTTACCAACAGAGTGTCTGATTTGTGCTCTCTCTCTCCCCTGTTTCCCCCATCCTCTCCCCACCAGGAGGCTGTGGTGAGTGCTTGGGTTCTGTTCAGCGACGGGGCGGTGACGCCCTTGGACATCTACGACTCCAAGGACTTCTCCGTGGCCATCACCTCCCTGGATGAGATGGTGGTGTCCTCACACCAGAGCCTGCAGTCCCTCTGGCCTGTGGTGGTGGCAGAAGGGGACGGGCAGGGGCCCCTGATCAAAATTGAGATGGTGATCAGCGAGCCCTGCCAGAAGACCAAGCGCAAGAGCGTTCTGGCCGTGGGGAAGGGAAACGTCAAAGTGAAGTTTGGTCAGAAGGATTCGGACCAGAAAGGGAGCACCAACGACATCGATGATGTGGAGAAAGATTTTAAAAGCCATGCCAGCAATGCCATAGAGAARGCTGCAGAGCAAGAGAGGACAGCACAAGACTGGTCCAAAAACCACGA
Source organism: Cardinalis cardinalis (assembly GCA_014549065.1). Taxonomy (NCBI): domain Eukaryota; kingdom Metazoa; phylum Chordata; class Aves; order Passeriformes; family Cardinalidae; genus Cardinalis; species Cardinalis cardinalis. Next base: position 2,665,887 of record JACDOX010000081.1, read on the forward strand.
GGACGTGTCCGGCCCYGAGGACAATGCAAACAAAAGCACAACTTTCATCTCTCCCATTGATCAGGAGTCCCTGGAGGATGGCCAGCTWCAAAACAACCCAACTGCCTTCACAGGTTTCCCTGCCCAGGTAGAAATCCCAGGAGAAAACAATCCCAGTGATCTCTCATTGACTTCCAGAGGATTGACAGACCTGGAGATTGGCATGTACGCTCTGCTCTGTGTTTTCTGCTTGGCAATCTTGGTGTTTCTGATTAACTGCGTGGCATTTGCTTGGAAGTACAGGCACAAAAGGTTTGCTGTGAGTGAGCAAGGCAACATCCCCCATTCCCATGACTGGGTCTGGCTTGGAAATGAGGTGGAGCTCCTGGAAAACCCAGTGGACATTTCGCTCCCATCGGAGGAGTGCACTACCATGATTGACAGAGGGATGCAGTTTGAAGAAAGCAACTTTCTCCTTAATGGGAGTTCTCAGAAGACTCTTCATAACCATATCCTCAGATCTTCTGAGTACCTTTGTGAAAAAGAAGTTAAAAGTGAACCTATAAATCCTTCTGGGCCAAAGCAGAAGCGAGTAAAGTTCACTTCATATACAACAATACTGCCAGAGGATGGAGGCCCCTACACCAACTCAATTCTATTTGACAGTGATGATAATATTAAATGGGTATGCCAAGATATGAATCTTGGTGATTCCAAGGAACTTAGGGACTATATGGAAAGACTGCAAGACAATATGTAAAACTACTTTCTTATGTTTGTAATCACCTTTATGCCTTCTGTTTATGGATGGTGGAGCAGTCAGTCCAGTCAGCAATAGGAACAAGACAGCCCAACCCTGGAGGTCCTGAGATGATAACCTGATGGCAGAGAGCAGGTCCAAGAGGCTGGCTGAGTTAATCCTGTTTCACCCCAAACCAGGATGTGCCCCTAAAACAGCTCCCTGTAGGTGTTGGAGGTGTCACACACGATGGCTGTTGCTGTGTACTGCCTGGTTCTAGCAAAGTGCTGATCCAACTGCGCTCAGACTCGGAGGAGACTCCATTTGTTGGTCATCTCTCATGAGAAATGGTCAATCAGAAAAGAAAGGGATGTTTGTTTGCATTGATTTTTTCTAGTCGTCGTCCTTTGTAAAGCACAGTGGACATTTCTTGCTCACAGCCTGAGAGGAGGCTCACGGAAAAAGGGATTGGAATGAATCTCATTTTATTGCCTATGTGCAATGCAGCCAAGTAGTCTTATTATTTTTTACAGATATAAAAAACCCCATGTGGTTAATTTCTTCTTATATTGTTTGTGAATTTTATTTGACTTTGGGAACATTAAATATTTTCTTTGAAGGGGTTTGGTTTTTTTTTTTTTGGTTGTACCAAAGTGTAGTACAGTAATATTTATAATGATTTGAGTTTTTTATTCATCTGCTTCAGCCCCCAGAGATACCTCCTTCATCACGGATTATCTTCCTCCTTTCCATATGGGTCGTTAGTATTTGAAACATAGAAAGGAATTAGAACTCTTACTGGGAAAGGGTTGTGTCTTCTTACAGGGAACTGTAAATATAATAATAAACCCTGGAAAATAAAAATCAAGGAGTAGCCCTGGGTTCACTTTTGTCATTGCTAATATGAAAAAATAGCCTGTAAAAAAACCCAGCACATACTTCAAAGGGAAATGCTTTGCTGAAACAGTAGCTTGGCTGACAATACCTGTTATTATCTGAGTGGGAAAGTCAAACGTGGCATTGGAATGCATAAAGTGGGAAGGAAAATTTCCTAGGAAACAAGCAAAGCTTGGAGTGACTGTTACTCTGTGCTAATGAATCCACTGGGGGTAAAGTTCAGCAGGCCAGAGAAGTTCATGCTCAACAGCCTTGTCTAAACATCCCTGGCCATGAAGCCATTAAAGAGAAAAACTTTACACCATTTTCATTAAAAAGGGAAGAAAAGACACTTTGGGACTGCAGCCGCACAAGGGACTACCCGATTTTATCAAGGAAAACAAAGCTGCCATTTCATATGCATCACATCTATTTTTTTAGTGAAGGATGGCTAAGTTGAAAATTACAGTTAGGAAAAACCTGGATCTAGAGAATACTTAAACCCCCCCAATAAATCACATGTTCTTGTGATGGATCCTGTGCAGTAACCACAAGAGCCAAATTCCAACTGCCTTACATACTGGAGTTCCCATCCTTTAGGCAGATCAAAGCAAGATTGGAATTTATATATAAACCAGAAAATTGTGGGAAATTCTGCATTTGGATCCTAATCCACAACTGGGAACATATTTAATGGAACTGCTGCAAAATACAGGAATTTCAACATAGAGACTAGAAGCGAGGACACCAGGCTTATATAAGTGATTAGAGACTTGCTTTTGCTGGCACTGAACTGCACAGGGAGGAGATGGCATCTGTTGAAATCTAATTTTGAGGAGAGAAAATAATAGAGCACAGATATGCTTCTGTTTCATAAGGGATGCAGCACTTGTGCGTCAGATGAAGTCTTGGGTTGTTTAACAAATGTTCTCTCCCCTTTCAGTGATCCAGGAAATCAGGAAAGATTAACTCCTACAATGATCCTTATCACTAACAACATAAAAAAAMCCCTTTTTAGAATCTAACTTCTCTTTCCAATGCATTATTTGGCCCAACCAGAGAGCAGAACAAAAGATTTCCCCTATTTACTATTGTTTGCACAATATACTGACCCAAACTGACCACAAMTTGATTTAGTCTTGAAATCAGAGGAACCAAGCTCTGCTGGCAGGTGCAGAGGGCAAAGAGCCCAAAGAGCAAAGCCTCAGTGAGCCAGTGAGGCCGTGGCCTCAGAGAGAGCTGTTCTTCTTGGGAACCTTTCCTTCCTCTCCCCTTGAGGCTGCATTTCCTCATGGGAACCTTTCCTTCCTCTCCCCCTGAGGCTGCATTTCCTCATGGGAACCTTTCCTTCCATTCCCCCTGAGGCTGCATTTCCTCATGGAAACCTTTCCTTCAACTTCTGCTTTAGGTTCCATTTTCTTRTGGAARTATTTCCTTCCACTCCTGCTTTGGGCTCTATCTCCTCATGCAAGCCTTTTCTTCCATTCCCCCTGAGGCTGCATTTCCTCATGGGAACCTTTCCTTCCATTCCCACTGAGGCTCCATCTCCTCATGGAA
>JACDOX010000081.1:2671252-2682637 GCA_014549065.1 Cardinalis cardinalis
GTGGGCACAGAGGGGTTAACGGGACATGCAGAGCAGCCCCGTGGGCACAGAGGGGTTAATGGGACATGCAGAGCAGCCCTGTGGGCACAGAGGGGTTAACGGGACATGCAGAGCAGCCCTGTGGGCACAGAGGGGTTAATGGCACACGGGAGCTGCAAACTTTAAAACAAAGCTGGTGGCAGCCCCCAGGCCTGCCAGGGCAGCAGGGCCAGGCGTGAGGGGCAGCAGGGCCTGGGTGTGCTCAGAACAGGGAGGGGAGARCTGCCGGTTCCCGTGGGCAGAACCTCGTGTTTCCTTCACCCCGCAGTGCCCAGCCCGGGCTCCCTGTGCCCCCTCCCCATGCTTAGGGACCCCTTAGGGACCCTGTTCCACTCTTGGGGTCCCTGTGCCCCTTCCCCACCCCAGTCACCCCTTAGGGACCCTGCCCAGCTCTTGGGGTCCCTGTGCCGCCTCCCCACCCCAGGCACCCCTTGGGGACCCTCTCCCACTCTTGGGGTCCCTGTGCCCCTTCCCCATCCTTAGAGACCCCTTAGGGACCCTGCCAAGCTCTTGGGGTCCCTGTGCCCCTTCCCCACCCTTAGGGACCCCACAGGGACCCTCTCCCACTCTTGGGGTCCCTGTACCCCTTCCCCATCCTTAGAGACCCCACAGGGACCCTGTTCCACTCTTGGGCTCCCTGTGCCCCTTCCCCACCCTTAGGGACCCCACAGGGACCCTGCCCAGCTCTTGGGGTCCCTGTGCCCCCTCCCCACGCTTAGGGACCCCACAGGGACCCTCTCCCACTCTTGGGGTCCCTGTGCCCCTTCCCCACCCCAGGCACCCCTTGGGGACCCTCTCCCACTCTTGGGGCTCCCTGTGCCCCCTCCCCACCCCAGGCACCCCTTGGGGACCCTGCCCCACTCCTCCCCCTGTCCGGCCCCCCCCGTTGTTCGTGTTTGGAGCTGCTGGTCCTTCACTCATCCTGGGGAATGTACAAGCAGACCTTACAGCCATAGACAGGCAAAGAGTCCATCAGAGAATGGAGAAACCCTTGTCCTGCGAGGTGGGGTGAAAACCCCACCAAGGAAATGCAGATTTTTCCTAGCAGATGTGCTCTTCTATGGGTATAAATCATGTGCACTACATTGAAATACACGAGAGTGTATTGTGAAATGCATACATTAACTGCTGAATGATAACACTGGAAATGTATATACATCACACCCCAGATATTTATACAATATAATAAGTCTTAGATGTATAACATAATGAATTCTGTACAAAATAAACTGTAAGTTAAGACAATGAAACAGAACTTTTATATCTGTGTAATTTGTATGCTGATTAAGTTATTCAAGCTTCAGTTTTCATCTTTTAATGTGCCCTTTAAAAAATACTTATTTTCTATAGGCAGATGTCTGAAATAAAGACTTGAGTCTTCAGAAGAGAAGCAAATGAAAGACTGAAAGAAACAGATTTTGCTGGAGAAATAAAAATAATGTTCATGTGGTTGTTTTTTTTTATAAAAACCATTTGGTGTTGTTGCTGGTCAGGGTGAGCTGCTGGCGGGGATGAGGGTGATGTGCCCCTGCCAGRGGAGCAGAACGAGCAGTGAGGATGTCTCAGGTGYTTCCTTCCCCAAAGTGGCACAAGCCCTTCCCAGAGCGGCACAAACCCTTCCCAAAGTGGCACAAACCCCTCCCCAAAGCGGCACAAACCCCTCCCAGAGCGGCACAAACCCTTCCCAAAGTGGCACAAACCCTTCCCAGGGCAGCACAGACCCTTCCCAGAGCATTAAAGTGAACTGGGGATGTTTTGAGACCTGTTCTGCAGCTCTCAGAGGGCATCATGCTCCCAAAAACATGTGTATCAAGATTTCTAAAGCAATGCAGATGAAGGCTTGTCTCCTTCCTCCTGATAATCTTGGGTTTGTCTGTTTAAAAAACAATGGGATCTGATGGTACAAAACCCAAATAAGCAGCTTAGGATTTAGTGGAAATGAAGAATGGATATTTTTAATCCTCCAATTTAAACCTGTGGTAGGCAGAGCAGAATMCACACTTTATACCATGGAATTATCTGCAGGAAATTTTTTTTAGTCAGTTGGGTCCTACAGCACCCAAATCCCTTTAACAAATCCTGTGAGTGGGGAGCAGGTTAAACCTTCCTGTGACATATTCTACAGCACACAAATCCCTTTAGGGAATGCTGTGAGTGGGGAGCAGGTTAAACCTCCCTGAGACATCTCCTAGAGCACACAAATCCCTTTAACAAATCCTGAGATTGAGGAGCAGGTTAAAGCTCCCTGGGACATCTCCCACAGCACCCAAATCCCTTCAATGGATCCTGTGAGTGGGGAGCAGGTTAAACCCTCCTGTGACATATTCTACAGCACCTAAATCCCCTTAGGGAATGCTGAGATTGGGGAGCAGGTTAAACCTCCCTGAGACATCTCCCACAGCACCCAAATCCCTTTAACAAATCCTGAGATTGAGGAGCAGGTTAAAGCTCCCTGAGACATCTCCCACAGCACCCAAATCCCCTTAGGGAATGCTGAGACTGAGGAGCAGGTTAAACCTCCCTGAGACATCTCCTAGAGCACCCAAATCCCTTTAACAAATCCTGTGAGTGAGGAGCAGGTTAAACTTCCTGTGACATATTCTACAGCACCCAAATCCCTTTAGGGAATGCTGAGATTGAGGAGCAGGTTAAACCTCCCTGAGACATCTCCTACAGCACACAAATCCCTTTAACAAATCCTGTGAGTGGGGAGCAGGTAAAACTTCCTGTGACATATTCTACAGCACACAAATCCCTTTAGGGAATGCTGAGATTGAGGAGCAGGTTAAACCTCCCTGAGACATCTCCCACAGCACCTAAATCCCTTCAATGGATCCTGTGAGTGGGGAGCAGGTTAAACCCTCCTGTGACATATTCTACAGCACACAAATCCCTTTAGGGAATGCTGAGATTGAGGAGCAGGTTAAACCTTCCTGTGACATATTCTACAGCACCTAAATCCCTTCAGGGAATGCTGTGAGTGGGGAGCAGGTTAAACCTCCCTGAGACATCTCCTAGAGCACCCAAATCCCTTTAACAAATCCTGAGATTGAGGAGCAGGTTAAACTTCCTGTGACATATTCTACAGCACCCACAAATCCCTTTAGGGAATGCTGAGATTGAGGAGCAGGTTAAACCTCCCTGAGACATCTCCCACAGCACCCAAATCCCTTTAACAAATCCTGAGACTGGGGAGCAGGTTAAAGCTCCCTGGGACATCTCCCACAGCACCCAAATCCCCTTAGGGAATGCTGAGATTGGGGAGCAGGTTAAACCTCCCTGAGACATCTCCTACAGCACCCAAATCCCCTTAGGGAATGCTGAGACTGAGGAGCAGGTTAAAGCTCCCTGGAACATCTCCTCCAGCACCCAAATCCCCTTAGGGAATGCTGAGATCGGGGAGCAGGTTAAAGCTCCCTGCACACCCCCAGGTAAGGTCCCCTCAGCATCCCCGGGTTTGATGGCCTGTGCTGCCCCTCGGGGGCACAGCTGGGTCCCCCTGGCAGGGTTTGCACCCAGCGCTGCAGCCGGAGGCTCTGGGAGCACAGGACACAGCCCTGGCCCTCCCGCGGTCCCCACCCTGAGCAGCACTCGCCTCGGGCACTCTGCATCAGCAGCTTGGTTCTCTTTCCAGCAGAAAAGGGCACTTGTCCGTCCCCCTGAACTGGAAAACACGTGCTCTGTCATTTCCACTGCAGGCTTAACTTAGTGAGCCATCCAATACGAGCCAGTTCACTGGACAGAGAAGCTCAAATGGTAAACAAACTCCCATATTAGCAACAAATAATAAAAACCAAAAAATGCTCTTGGCAGCAGCTTTTTAACACCCAACTCAGTGAATGTGTCTGGTTGGTWTCAGAGCCATGCATCTGCTTCCTCCCCACGTTTCCTCTCTCTCCTGGAATGGAGGCATCTCTCTAAAGCCTGGAAAAGCTGCTTAGCCCTGGAGAGAGCACACCTGGAGATCTGCTCCCAGCGCTGGGTGTCCCAGGGCCATTCCCTGGCCTGGAGGTGCCCCAGGGCTGCAGCCCTGGCACGGGCAGGGGGCTCAGAGCTGCTCTGCTGAGCCCCAGCAGCCCCAGGCTCCAGGAGAAACCTTAACGGGCTCTGTGGGCACTGCAGGGCAAGGGCAGAGGGAYATGGAGCCAGGTTTGCCTCCGTGTCTTTCAGCAAAAGGACAAGAGGCAAAGGGCACTAATTGAAAGGGAGAAAAAGACGAGGCAGTGAAGAGCTGACCCTCAGGGACGCTGCAGACCAGGCAGAGCTGGGCTCTGCTGTGTCCCWGTGAGCCAAACACTGCACAGAGCTGGCAGTGACCCCAGCTAGAGAAGGGAAARCAGCATTACCTGAGCCCTGGCAGCAGCACTGCCATCCGTCCTGGCAGCTGGGGCTGGTGACTCTGCCCAGGGGCTGATTGTGCCCTCGTGCTGGCCAGGGAGCAGAACACAAACAAGGTTTGTCCCTGAATCACCATCCCACAGCAACAGGCCTGGATGGAGGCAGGRGAGCTGCTGGGAGCTGGGGCTGAGCCCAGCCCTGAGCCACAGCCCAGCCCCTCTGGGGCAGACCTGGCTGCAGGTGAGGGCTCTGGGGCCGCTGGGGGTGAGGCTGCCAAAGTCCTGCCCTGCAGCCCTGCAGGTGCCAATCTGTGCACAGTGCTGCCAGGGGAGTCCAAACACCCTCAAAATGGGCATTGGAGCAGTGCCTGGCTCACAGGGCAGTGCACAGGCCAAGAGGGTGCCCAGGGGGCAGTGAGGACAGCTCAGGGCTCCCAACCCCACCCCAACACTGGCTCTGAGCAGAGCCCAGCAAAGCCCAGCTGGGGGAGGCCAGAGGGGCTGCAGAGCCGCTGGCCTGGCTGTGCAGGAGTGCTCTGTGCTGCCCAGGCTCAGGGGGAGCCCCTCACTGTCCATCCCTGGCGATGCTGAGCCAGCCTGGCTCTGCCCCTGCTGCCCTGAACCCCTCCCTGCTGCAGGGATGCTCACACAAACCCCCTGTGTGCTCCTGGCCACTCACCTGAGCAGCAGAGCAGGAGCCACAGCCTGGCTGCTCCCCTTGCTCCAAGCCCTGCCTGCCTTAGGGGGTTTCAGGAGGGGTTTTTAGGGACAGGTGTTACTCACAGGTGTTMCTCACAGGTGTTACTCACTTTGCACGTTTGCCTCCTGCAGGTCCCACCCACATCTGGCCCTCCTCTGACCCTGGATGTCCCCTGGATGTCCCTCTCTCCCTGGGTGTGGTTTCAGGATAAATGAGAGGAGATGAAGTGCACTGGGGCGTTGCCAGTCCTGTCCCACCTGGCCCTGGGTATATCCAGTCCTGAGCATCCCCTGAGTGGCTCCTGCTTTTCTGTGCCCCATTCTGAGGTGCCACCACATCCCCTGCACCCTGCAAAAGCTCAGCAGCATTTTTGCCATCTTCTTTTAGTTGAGCTAAACCCCCTTTCACTTTCCTTCTGCAGTTACTGTAAAAGGCACAGCAACTTTACTAATTTATTTGCAGAAACCATTGAAGATTCCATCTGCTGTGATCAAATCCCCTTAAGTAAAATATAAACTGCTGCTCCTCTGAATGTARAGCCTAAATCAATAATGGACATGAAATCATCAAGTTTAATCTCAAACACAGTGAACCCAAGTAATCACTCTTCTTGATATAAAACTAATTCTGTTTGACAATAAAATACTACTAGTCTGTGCCATAAACCAATGGAACAAATAACTTTCTTAACCCTGACAGCTGCTGTCCAAAATCATTACATCTCCTCTCCCCAGCAATCAAGCATGTCACTGCAGGAAATTCCAGCTCAGCTCCTTCCCACAAACTGCTCACATGCACTTGGAAACAATTGCTCTTCAAGCAAAGTGTGGGGCTGCTTTGGCTTCTCATCCTCCAGTGTCAAAAATGGAGTTTGCCAGGACACAGGGCACAGGCAGCAAGGGGGAACTGCAGGGGACAGAATTCCATGAATTTCCTTCAGGAGACAGAATTAAAAAATTTCTTTCAGGGGACAGAATTCCATTCATTTCCTTCAGGGGACAGAATTCCACAAATTTCTTTCAGGGGACAGAATTCCATGAATTTCCTTCAGAGGACAGAATTCCACAAATTTCCTTCAGAGGACAGAATTCCATGAATTTCCTTGCTCAAGAGTCACTGCATACAGAATACAGTCACTGAATACATGTTATTATTAATTAACTCAGCATCACTAAAGCATTGCTGCACCGAGGAAGCTTTTCAAAACCAGGATTTTTTTATTTAAGATGCAAATATTCACCAGAGTCTCAATTATTTCCCACTACAAGAGGTGCCCAACCCGTTTTGGCTGTTGCCTTTTAACCACTGGGTTATAGGTAACCCATGGAGCCAGAGATCAGCCCAGGAAAAAGAGCTGAAAGAACATCTGCAGGGCTTCTCCCCACTGCTCTTTGGCTCCACTGCCACTGGAAATCACATGGAAATTATTTCAATTCTTTCACCCTCAGGTTCTGACACCACCTTCCATGCCTGCAATCCCATTTTAAACCTGGGGCCCCAACACCTTCTGGAGCAGAGCAAGGTCYGGTTCCTTCCTTCCCTCCTGGCAGAGCCCCCCGTTGGGGTCAGCACCAGGGAGACCCCCAGCCCCAGACGCTCCGAGCTCTGCATTTCCAGCAGCTCTGCTTCCCTTCGGAGCTCACAGGGGCCCAGAGCTGGTTCAGGGWCTGGGGTTCTCCTGTCTCACACAGCCCCTGCTCCTCCTGGGGGTTGTTATCCTTGTCATAACCCCCAGAACAGCAGCCAGGCCGGGGAGCAGAGTCTGGTCAGTGCCAGAGGCACCGAGAGCCCGCTCCTCTCACTGCTGAAATCCTGGGCTGTGAGCAGGAGCCAGGGGCTGGTGTCGTCTGGTTCATGGCAAAGCTTGGGGGCTTCCCCCCCTCCTCTCAGTACTTCTGAAAATTTCTACCCTCTCACAGTGCTTGGTAACAGTTTGGCATCTCTGAAGCTGAGAAGTTTTAACATTCTGCGGGGTTTTTTTCCCCGGCACTTCTGTAATTTCAGGAAAAAAGGTATTTGATATAGTGGTTTTATAGTGAGAGGAGGAGCAGGAACATTTGCTATTGTGTGAGAAAAGACATTTCAAATAAGTGTTATAATTTTATAACTCTTTTTTTTTTCTGTAACTATAACAGGAATGAATAGCTTTGAAACAGAATGGGCTTTGCTTTCTGTGCAGGTAGGATTTTTTAATTTCATTTTTCTCTCAGGCCTTGATATTTAAATTGGGCAAGATCTTAAAAATGGAACAACACTTGCAAATGTATTCAGAGTGATGGTTTGGATGTATAATTATAAAGATCCTGAAAGATAAAGAATTCAGTATTTTAACCAACGTGCCAGATTTTAAATGACAATTATAGCTTTCTGTGGTTCAAGAATCAACATGCTGTTTCTCTTCTGTTGGAGAAATATTCATCAGCACCACCATGGCATTCTGGCAGCAATTATTTACAGYTCAGCCAGGAATAGACTGCCAGAATTACCTGTGACAAATGCTGCAGGAACCTGCCCAGCACTGAGCTCCAAACTTGGAATCCTCTGACTGGAAAAGACATTTTTTTGTGTTTTCCCCCTTACTGGGTTGTTTCTGCCCAGGCTGGATCCCTCTGCAGTTCGGATGTGTGAACACCAGAGCCCTCCCCACGGCCAGGAGAACATTTGTCCTCCCAGGCAGGGATTTAGGGGGGAATTTCCTTCCCTGGAGCCCAAACTGAGCTGGGAATTGTTTCCAGCAGCTCCTGGTTTGCCCTGGGCCGAATCCAAGCTGCTGGACAGGTTTGCCCCCCGAGGATGGAAACCCTCCTGGGTGCACAGGGACATCCCCGGGCTGCCCCTGCTCCCCTGACACCCCGAATGTTCTGTCCCACACCGATTCCTCCCCGCTGGGCCATTCTCCACTGAGAACCTCCCCAAGGCTGCCCCAGACCCTGCAAAGCCCAGCCTGAGCCCCCAGAGGCCCCAGGSACCACGACCACGGGGAGAGCAAATGGTTCCAGGCCGGTTCCCCCAGCGAGTTCCACCTTGCCCCTTCCCGTGTCCCACCAGGATCTGTGCCCACGTTGCCCCTCCATCTGCCCCCTGCCCCGGTGGAGCCCACCCCAGCTCTGTCACACACCACGCCCGGCCAGAAAACCGGATTATTCTTTGCTCTGGTGATTTGTGTTGGTAAAAGCAGTTAATTCCGGCGGGTGGGGAGGGGGAGCAGCTCTGCAAACAGAGGGACGGGGTCACTGTGCCCGGCCCAGCTCTGCTGCATCCAGATTGCTCAGAGCAGGGAAAATCCCCCGGCCCTGTCCTTGGCACTGCTCAGGGAGTTGTCACCCAGCTGTCCCAGTGCCAGACACACCAAGGGAATTGGGGAAATTGAGGAAAAAGCCTCCCCAGCTCCCAGGGGGTGTCTCCACACCTGGTTYGTTTCAGCAAAGTGTTCCATCCAACATCATAATCACAGTGAAACTCCACTGAAAAACACAAGAAAGGAAATGTTTTAATTAGGTTTCCTTTAGCRATGGAGAAAAACAAAACCCATATGYTTTAAAGGCTTTTAGGAATTAAAGTTTTGGGTTGATTTCTGTGTGTCAGCTGGAGGTTTCCTATTTTCCTTTTTCTTCACTAAAAGAAAATTCTTGGTGAGGGGGATGTTTTGGAAATTTCTAATCCACATGGCTCCTTCTACTCTAGAGCGAAAAAAAATCAACGTGGAATTATCCAAATTTCCTRCAGAGCCCAAATTCTGAGTTTCAGCTGATGTTAATCAGCCAGTTTAATTATTGAGCCAAATGCAAAGCCTGATCTAACCTGCTTGACTCCATTCCACCACCAAGTGAAAGAAACCAGCAGAAAAAAAAGTCACTTTTCCATCCTAGACTTGATTTTTTTTTTTTGCTTTTCTAGGCACAGTGTGTGACCCACTGTGGCAGGAATTGTGASAGGAGAATTCCCAGGATTTCCACTCCAGTGCCAGCCCTGGGGAGGGGGAGCGTGCAGGTCACCCACCTGGGATGAAGTGATTCCAGCACCTGCTGAAAGCTTTGCTCCAAACAGGATAAATTTTTAATCCCTCCAAATTGCTTCTGCAGCTGCACAAGGTTTCTCTTTCTGCCCTAAAATATTGATAARGTGGGAGCAGGATTCTGCAGGGAGAAGAGATCAGTTTAAGAAATGAACTCTCCTCCTCCTGAGCATTTTTCTGGCACTTGCTCATGGATTATTCTTCTTTGATTACCTTAAAATGTCTCCTGGCTTTCCGTGTTGGTGACCTGCACCTTCCTGTGGCTTTTGAAAAGCTGGGGATGAAAATTGAGGCAAAACATCTCGTGCCTCAGATCTCAAAGTTAAAGAAAGCTCTGCTCTCACCAAATTTGGTGTCATAATTTCAAATTTCTCCTAAAGAGCAATTTTCCCCTCTGGTTTGCATTTTCTGCTAATCCCCTTCTTTTCTGGGGTTTTCATGGGCAGGAAACAGACATAACAAAGCATATCAGAGGATTTAACTACTGTTTTCCAGTGTTTCAGGCAGGTTTAATCCGGGGCTTTATCCCAATCAGAACCTGTGAAGGTTTTTTAAATCCTCTCCTCATAATTATTATTTACAGTTAATGCCACAGTACCCAGAGTGAAGCTGGTTGAGCATTTCCTTACAAAAAGCATTTTCAGAAACAAAAGGCTGGTTTTGATGAGTTTTAGGGGAAAACTGGCTGGAATTTCTGGTACAATGCATGGAACAAAAGCTCACCTGATTTTCCCTTTCCTGGGGCTGTGAACATCACAGAAAACTGAAACCTGAGATAAAAATGGACCTGGGCAGAAAAGCAGGGACTGGAGCTTTGCTGCCCACACTCACAGAGAGAAACCAGGGAATTCTGCAGCTGAAATATTCCAAGGGATTTGGCTCCTGTGGAAATAAATTGCAGTCTCTGCCTGTCTGGGGTCTCCATTGGTGGGGGAGCAGGGGGGCTGTGCAGGGTGAAACTCAGGAACAGCCCAGAGACCTCTGAGCTCTGTTTCCTCTGCACTCCTGCAGAGTCAGATTCTTCTGCTGCATAACTGTCACAAACAACTTCTGCTCTTTCCCTTAAAACTAATTTTTTTGTGGGTTTTTTTTTTGGTTTTTTTTCTCACTACTGGTGCAGCATTTTCAATTAATGGCATTTGAAGAGATCACAGATGGGAGAGCAGGCTTGGAGAAACCAAAAATTATCTTTACCRAAATGTGTGGAGCAATCCTGTCTTTATTCTGATGTTCCCTATGAGTACCCACTTCTCCTAACTAGAACTTGCTGGGACTCTTTTAATACAAAAACATCTCAAAAACTTTTCTTTTGAATTTCTGTACAAGTGCTAAAAATGTTTAATGTCCTCTTGGAATCATCAGATCATCCTCAAAGCTTAACCCTCCCCATAATTTAAATTTCCATCCATTCCAATGGTTTTTATATTTCCACAGAACAGAACTGGGATTGTAATTGTACTTCTTATTTATATTTATAGATTGAGGCAGCCAGCAAGGCTCTGTGTTGTTGAAACTGGTAAAAATTTCAGTTCTTGTTTAAGAAACAGAGAGAAGGAGCAAGCACAGATCCATCAGAGATTTTTCCATCAGAGCCAGATTTCCAATGGAAATTTCAGTTTCAAGCAACATTTTTGCAGAAAATGCTGTTTTCTCACTGAAGAACTGAGCCACCAAAGTGAAGTATATGTTAATTCTGAAATACTGCAATTATGCCTTTGAGAACTGTGCTTTGTTTGCTTTTTTTCCCTGCTCTCCCAGGCCAAATCTTTCCAGGACATTTGGCAAACACAATTTATTTCCCAGGCTCTGGTCTGAGCAGGGATCCTGGTGGGAGGCASAGCCTGACCTGAGCAAACCCTGCAGGCAAACTGAGACAGGATGGCCATGAAATACAGACATTTATCTACAAAAACACAGCGAAAATCTCAACAACAGCGAGAAAATACCTGATTGCAGCTTTTGGCTGGAAATTCCAAGCTTGCCAAGGAAGGGAAATTCCACTTCCCCCCCTGCAGCCAGGTGAAGATCCCATTTACAACCCCTCATAATTCAGGAGRATTTCTCACTCCTGTCCCTACTCTGTTCCCAAGTCACAAGTCCTCCTATTTAAGTGCTAAGAAAACAATCTGAAAATCAGGAAATCCCCCGAGGGGCTCATTAATTGCTAAGAGGCAGCTGGAAAAGAGGAAAGGAAAGGAAAAAGGAAGAAAGGAAAGGAAAGGAAAGGAAAGGAAAGGAAAGGAAAGGAAAGGAAAGGAAAGGAAAGGAAAGGAAAGGAAAGGAAAGGAAAGGAA
>JACDOX010000081.1:2732741-2753679 GCA_014549065.1 Cardinalis cardinalis
CTCCCCTGCTCAGCCTTGCCTGGATCTCTGCTCCCCACCCTGCTGCTGCAAGCACCAGGATTCATTTCTTGAATTAAATCTCTGCTGTAGGGCCTAGAGTGCTTTACAGCCTCGCTTCTCTCTGTGTTCCAACAATAGTAATTCTCTTGTAATGACTCCTGTGAAGATTTCATTTGAATAGGAATGTTTTATCAGTTTTACTTTCGCCTGTTTTCCAGAATAATCCATTCTCTTATCTCACTTTTACTTTTCAGCCTTTGAACATTTCTSAGCTTTAGTGTTTGTGCATAGCACAAAATCTCGTGGCCATGGGAGAARCCGTGCCTCTTTTTTAATTTATTCATAATTAAAAGTCCTGTGTTAGTGACAGTTTCAAATCTGACATGACATTTTTATAATCTACTTAATATCTCGACAGGTTTCTCTGCACAGCAGCCTGGGAATTATGCAAATTAAGAGGAGGAAAAAAGCACTACCTCAGTGTTGTTTAATCATAAAGCCACGACTGAGGAATTATTGTTGTTTTTATTACRGGAAAACTCCATTAGGGGGTTTTGCCAGAAGCAGGTGATGGCTCAGTACATCCTGCTCTGCAAGAATTCTCCTCCTCACAGGCACAGATTCACTGCTCTGCAAACAGGCCTGGCCTCACTCCAAAGCTGTGCTCAAAGATGCTGTGATGGGGCTGGGATCAGGCCCTTTGGAAGCAGAATTGAGTGCCATCCTTTCCTCCCCTCTATCTGCCTGCTGGCTTTCGCCCTGGCACACCCAGAGCCTGGGCACAGCCGGGGCTGCACCAGCCCAGCACTGGCAGCAAGGTGCTGGATGGGCTCCTGGCTCTTTGGAATGGCTCCAGGAGCTGGGGATTGTCCTGGTGGGGCTGGGCATTGTCCTGATGGGGCTGGGGATTGTTCTGGTGGAGCTTATTCCTGATGGGGCTGGGGATGGTCCTGGTGCAGCTGGGCATTGTCCCTGCTGGAGCTGGGGATGGTCCTGGCCCTGGGCTCTGGCCAACAGCTCCTGCTCCAGATGGAGAAATTGCTGAATTTGTGTTCAAATTCAGGTCCTGCCCTGTGAAAGGCACTTCATGGCTCAGACTGCACCACCCCACACCCATGGGGAAGCTGGGCACTGATTTCTGTGCAGTGATTTCTCAACTGTGCAGTGATTTCTGGGCTGTTCAATGATTTCTGGGCTGTTCAGTGATTTCTGGCTGTTCAATGATTTCTGGGCTGTTCAGTGATTTCTGGCTGTTCAATGATTTCTGGGCTGTTCAATGTTTTCTGGCTGTTCAATGATTTCTCATGTGAGCTGTTCAATGATTGGGCTGCTCAGTGATTTCGGGGCAGTGATTTCTGGGCTGTTCAGTGATTTCTGAGCTGTTCAATGATTTCTGGGCTGTTCAATGATTTCTGGGCTGTTCAACGATTTCTGGGCTGTTCAGTGATTTCTGGGCAGTGCAGTGATTTCTAATCTGAGCTGTTCAATGATTGGGCTGCTCAGTGATTTTGGGGCTGTTCAATGATTTCTGGGCTGCTCAGTGATTTCTGGGCTGCTCAGTGATTTCTAGCTGTTCAATGATTTTTGAGCTGTGCAGTGATTTCTGGGCTGTTCAATGATTTCTGGGCTGTTCAGTGATTTCTGGCTGTTCAATGATTTCTGGGCTGCTCAGTGATTTCTGGCTGTTCAATGATTTCTGGCTGTTCAGTGATTTCTGATCTGAGCTGTTCAATGATTGGGCTGCTCAGTGATTTCGGGGCAGTGCTGGGCTCTGTCTCTCAGCCCTCCTGAGCTCACCCAGGTTTGCTGCTGCCCTACTGAGCTGCTGCCTGGTGAGCTCTGTGTGCTCAGAATAAAGCACGTTTATAATGCAGATTCGGGGAAACTCTTCCTCCAGCAGCTTCACCAGTGGCAAAATCAACCCCAAGCGTGGCTGTACAGAACACAACACGTGTGCTCACATTGCTGGAAACCCCAGTGACTCCTGAATATTTGATTTCAAATTTCCTGAATATTTGATTTCAAATGCCATCCTTTACTGGCCTTATCACACTTTGCAAGTATCTGATGGCAGATATGAAGTTCCATACCAGAATAATTCTTATATGACTGAGAAATACCTTTAGCATAATTTATGAAGGTTGCTTAGCTGGTATTTACAGCAGCTGCAGTAAATCCAAGATGCAGCTTCAAACACAACTCCCAGCATCTCCCCAAATGTAACCTAATACTGTCAGGAAGAGTCAGCTTTAAACAAATAACACTGCACTAAATAAAGATTATGACAATCTAATGCCGATCTTCCAACTTGAGATGTTTAGACACCACAGAATTGATTTTTTTTCTGTTGTAAGAGAAGAAGGTCAGGCAGAAAAACAGTATTCCAGAGGTCAATCGGCCCTCTGCCCTCAAGCACATTTTGCTACATCTTGAAATTTCACTCCAGAGAAAACATTATGAGCATTTATCTTGTCCTGCTGAGAGGGGAATGGGAGAGATGATGCAGCATCTGAGTTTTGGTGAAACAAACACCAGCAATTTCCCTGCTTGTACAAAACAATCCCCCAGAACCACAAAGCTACACTGGGTTAATTTAATGATAAAGTCCACAATCGTTGCGTTGGCTTTTACTGCATCCAACAAGATCATTCAGCCCTTTTTTTTTTTTGTGTAATCACCTTCTATGCTCTATTTTCAAATACTATCAGTGTTATAGCAAAAAACAACCCCAAAACCCCCTCAATTCCAGCACCATTGATTCCTCAGCAGCCCAAGGGACAGAGCAGGGCAGGGCCAATGCCAGGGTCCCACAGTGATARTGGAGCCCTGGAAAAAGTTARAGATAGAATCTAAAATGTTAAGCTTTGTGTTTTCCCAGATCARCTGTACCYGCGTAAGCAGTATGATAAATGATATAATCATTAGATGTGGTGATTGTTTAGTAATTAAATGTAATTATTATATAACCATAAGAAGAATCATGAGAAACTATGTTGGAAATTCMAAGGGGGCTATGTTTAGCTGAAATCTATGTACACAATAGAACAATATAAGTTTAATAATTAACACGATATRTAACGATAGAGTATAAAACACGCTCATCTCGAAGGTATGGTCGGAATCAGATCTGGGTGAAAACACCCCGATTCCCAGAGCTCTTAATAAAAAGCACCACAATATAATCATGACGTGGTTCTGTGTTTCTGAACGCTAACAGCAGCACCTGGGCACCAGCCCCAGCCCTGGGGCAGGCAGTGCCCGCAGAAATGAAGCCCAGCTGTGGTACTGGGGATGAGCAGAGCCCAGGGTGCAGCAGGGACAAGTGACAGGCCCAGGCTGTCCCTGCTGTCACAACTGCTCCTTGTYAGGGCAGGGATGTGCTCAGACTGAGCTGCCTTTGGAGATCCGGCCCCAGGAAGGAAGGAAAGGGGTCAGCAGTGCCCTGAGGAGTGTGGATTTGGAAAAGAATGGGAAAATTCCTATTAAGAGGACCTGAGAAATATTTGCTGTCTGGGAAAAATTCCCCAACAAGCTAAATCCACCCCCAAAAGAAGAGGATTTCATGCTTTGATAGCAGTCAAGTTCAGAGTAATGACAGCACTGCTCTTCAAAGCAAGGCCCCCTCTCCKTCACTTGACTCATCAGTTTTTCCACTGCAGAGATTTCAGAGAGGCCTTCTTGCCATTTTAAATGCATTCCCCTGGAAAGCCCAAACACAGCTGGCAGTGTGCCACAGAGGCAGTTCCAAAAGGGGAGCAAACAGGGGCCCTGCCCTGCTCCACTCGGAGCATTTCTCAGGAATTCCACTGGATTCCGCTTGGAAACGCGCCCACTGGCAGTCCCCGATCCATCCTCACTGAAATGTCAGCCAGGAGGGAGGGACCAACACCTCCTGCTGTCCCTGCTCCCCAGGAACCCCAGAGCCCCACGAGGGGAACCCTAAAATCCCATTTTGTGTGCTCCCGTTGCATTGTTTGGGACAACGCCTTCACCAAGAGGCACACCAGGATCTCTGAGGTGAAACCTCCACATAACACAACAAAAAGGAGAGGTTTTCTCCTGCAGAACAGCTGTTCTCCTTTACCTGTGCCTCCAGGAATGGGGCCATTTTATAAATAGTTTTCAGCTCAGCAATTAAGCAAGATGTCTTACAGCGAGCAAATGTTTCAGCAGCAGTGAGATTGCTCTAACAGAGTTCAAACACTCTTTATCCCACTGCYTTTATCCACCAACCTGGAATTACATCCCTGCTCCTTAATGCTAAATGCAAATTTCATGTTCTGCTTTGTCCCACCTCCCCTCTGGTACCAGATTTCTCCCTTCTGTCCCTGCTGTGGCAAGGCTGTGATAAGGACCCGTGCTCAGCCACATCTTTGGATTTCACATCTTTGAAAGCTGGCCTGGGGAAGGGGGGATTTCAGAGAGGAGGACGTGGGATAAATTGTGAATTATTATGCGTTATTATGAGACAGGGAACAGCCTAGGTGAATAATTAGTGTCTTTCCTGCCACGCCAAGGYGTGAATCAGAGCTAACTTGTCACCACAGCCAAAAACAGCAGTTCAGGCATAACTGAGGCATCCATGGGGACAAACAGACTGCAGCCCGTGCTGCTGTTTGTTTTTTATTCTGCTGGCTCTGCAGAAAGGGAAACAGGATATCCCAGCTGCCTGGAATTCCTGATGGAATCCCACCATAACCCAGTGTGACCTGCACCTGCAGCCTCCCCATCAGCAGGAACCTGTTCCTGACCCTGACACAGGTGCTCAAAATCCAGATCACTGCATGGTTTAAAATCTCCCATCCAGGCAACTAAACAGGCATCATGAACAAATCAGTCTGGTCCTGCCCATGGCTGTGAGTTATTCACGGTACAGGATTTCCACTGGGCTGGACTTTCACCGTCCAGTGGCAGCAGGCACCTCCTGAGCCTCTGAAAATCAGCCCAAACCCCTGGCTGTGCCTCACTTTCTCTTAAAGGAACACTTGTTAGTTTTAAAACTGAAATTTCATGTCTGCCCTTYAAAACAAAAGAAGAAAAAGCAAAAGCTGCAGAGGTCTGGGTCCTTTTTGTCTGGCACTGTCAGAGAGCAAAAGTTTGAAACTCCAGAGCTCTGGAAAGAAAGAGACTAGACTTGTAACTATTTATAATTATTTAATTGGGACTCTTCAGTTAATGCTGCATTCACACTTTGCATAATCTAATCTCTGCCTTACACAAGTGCTATTTTAAGCTCCAAAATTTCATGTCGCAATTTTCAGGATAAAGAATTTTGATTGTAATGATAGGGCAGGGGCTGGTGGAGAAAAGTGGCRTGAGACAAGAATGCAAAGCTGTGGTTCCCCTCCCTGGCCACGGCTTTTCTCTTGCACTGTGCTCCACAGAATAAGGAACCTGCAATTAGATTAATCCTACAATTGATTCCAAAAGGTTCGGTGATTAATAACAACTGTACAGAACCAACATTTAGAAAAAGAATCAAACACTATTTATGCACCAGTAGCTTTGTTAAAAACAGGGAGAAAACCCACTCAAGCCAGAGGAACAAGCCCAAGGTTTAATTTATATAAATTGCAGCCACCTGCTCATTCCATTTCCAAAAGAAAGATTTTCCTGAGCGCTCTAAATCAATTTCTCTAGCTAAAGGAATCTCTGGGAGTCTCACTCATTTAATCTTCCACCTGAGGTTGCCAACCTTTCCCCTTAAGCTGCAGATATGATTGGTAAATGAGGAAGTGATCACCTTCACCCAGCCAAGCTGGCTCCACACATGGCCCCACTCATCCTCAATCCAGTGCCACAAGACACAAAAAATGGATAAAGGCAGGAATCTCCCTGCTCTATAAACAATCGGCTGTTGATGKAGGGAACTCTGGTAACGCCCGGGCAATAAAATCCTGACCCTGTCAGCATCTCCCAGCTGGCACCGAAGCATTTCCACGAGCTGTGTGCCCAGCTGGGTGTCACCAGCAGAAAATGTCACTCCAAAGGTGCAGGAGTCAGTGGAAGTAACATAAAGAACAGATAACGTAAAGAACAGTGCTCCTGGTTCATAGAACCACTGAAAAAAGGGTTGGCTTTGCTGTGGTTTACAGGAATGTGCTTCTCCACTGGGGCTGGACTCTAAACCCACTGCCAGGGGACCCACAGCACCCAAAATGCTGCCCAAAGAACCACACCAATGGCTGTTCCTCCAGTGGGTCATCACTGCCTCAAGCAAGCAACTTGGGTCTGAAGCTGTTTGCAGGTCACCGCAATTACTAATCATTAATTATTAATTATTAACTACTGGGCCAAACTGGAGCCTTACATATTGCCCCAGACACAGAGGGAAAACAAACACTGCTGAACTCCACAGCCTTCACAAATGCTTCTCAAGTATTTCCTCATAAACACTTTAAATGTTTTTTATTTCAATCCCTCCTGTCTTGGAGGGATCACTTGTAGCAGGATATATTTAGGAACTGAGGGATGCTGGAYGAGGACTGACAAATTTGGACATTTTCTGTCACTCGCAATCATAACTCAGTGTAACAGGAGAGCACAGGAGGAACAGGATTGGATTGGATKTACAAGCCATGGTTATCTCCTGTCAGTTGATATGCTCCATTGCTGCTGCTCACGAGTCAGATTTCTTTACTATTTGGATATTTTATTAAAAGTACGCAGAAAGGGCCCCATTGCCAAGGCCTTTCCCATTTCAAGCAGGCTCGTGGCAGAGCTGGCAGGGTGAACGTGGTTATTTCCTGCTGAGCTCCAACGYGTCATCAGGACGGGAAGAGCTGAAGAAAGGATGAAGGAAAACACGTCCTGCTCTGAGTCTGATGTGCAGTGTGCCATCCCTGCCTGCTCCAGGCCCAACCAAGYGCCCAGAAATCCCCACACCCAGAGCACAACGCCCATGCCCTGCCTGGCAGGAACTGGCAGATTCTCTTTGCCCATCACACGATGTCATCCCAGGGTGAAAAAGCAGAGCTCTGGGGTCTCGCTTATCAGAGACATTTAAGAACTCCAGGGATCTTTTTCCCTTTTTTTCYGTACAATTTTGCAGGTGGCAGTGTGTGGGAGATGAGAGGTGGCGCCTCTAAACTTTCCTTTGCATTTTAATTAAGCCTGAACGCTAAAAATTAAAAAGCCATTTGCTAAGATTAGCATAATTTAAAAAAAATGATCAAGTCAAAATCAAATTAAGTGGCTTTTTGTCATGACTGGGAATGAGTAGGTGAGGTCACATCCCTGTGCTGCAGATGGGTTCCCTCCTCACTGCAGTGGAGCTCAGGGTGGCTCTGCTCATCCCCTGAAACCTCTGCAAAATGCAATTCAACATCTGACAAGGGTTGCTTTACATTGGGACCTGTGTGAACCTCAATGTCCTCATCTATATTGCACAWTTGTTGTTGGCAGCTGATGGATCTGGTTTGTGAACTGCTGTTGATGTGAGTTATTTAGCTCAGAGCTGGTGCTGCACTCTCTGACAGGGATTCAAWGTGGGAACCTCCTGGTTCTGCCCAAGAAGGGAGGAAGAACTGGAACCAGAGGGAATTTCTGTGGCAGCCAAGGATGCCCACACTGAAATTAGGAGTGGCCCTGCCCAAGGCTTGCTCAGCAGCAGTTCTGATGATGCTTGGATGCACCTTTGAATCTAAATGAAACCATTACCTTAAAGCTAAAAACACTTGGGTTTGCAAGAAAATTATCACCATTTAGAATTTTGGGCTGGCAGTTCCTCCAAATATTTTTATAAACAATTTTGTGACAATTTCTGCCTTTGCAAAAGTTTTTTTTTTAATCTTAACAGTGTTGAGATGAAATCTTAACAATAATTTCAGTGAATTTTAATAGTGATGGGATGAAATCTTAACAAGAATTTTAGTGAATTGCTTCTGATTTCTCAACCAGGCCTTTATAATTTTTCCCCCCTCATATAAAATCTGTAGCATTTCCAACTCCAACAACGCTAGGCAGAAATCTGGAGGGCTCTGCTGTAAATATGCAAGTTGAATTCCCTTAAGCACGAGCCAGTGGAAGCTGGATGCTGCTGTTCCACTCCAGTGCTCAKCTCATTTGCAGCCCAGGCCACGACTTGGGATGGTTTTTTTTTAAAGAGCAAAATGACAAATAATTGCAGGTAATGCCATGCAACTTACCATGAAATCAATACAGCAAAATGAGGCAGGAATATTAAAGGCAGGAGCGTTTCCCTGTAGCACACAGCAGACATGTTGAAGGAATAAAAGGAGTAAGAATGGATAACAAGACATTTGCTCTTGGTCTGAGGATGCCATGCCACGCTCCAGCTCCATCAGCAGGAGTCACATCCTTGTGCCCCACCCCTGTTCTCTCAGGGCTTTCAGGCTGGGCTGCTGAATTGGAAAGGACTTGAGCACAATCCCTGGGAACTATAAATACAGCAGGAGACAGGGRAAGGACACAGGGTGGAATACAGAAATCCACACTGAGAATGGGGCAGCYGCTGGAGAGGGCAGAGCCCAGCTGGGGCAGGAAGGAACAGGTTCCATTTTCCCAGGATTTTGTCACCTTCACAGTGACCAAGCCTCTCTTTGGTTGTCAGGGACTTTTAAAGCTAGAGTGTCACAGACATATTTTATAGAAAATCCTKTYGYTAGGATCTTTCCTCCTGAGAAGCTGAGAGGCCTCAGAAACAAAATGTAACCAATAATTATCTGCTGCTGTGGGATGCAACAGGTGCATCTKKGATTGGTCYCAYGTGGTTGTTKTTWATTAATGGCCAATCACAGYCCAGCTGKCTCGGACTCTCTSRTCAGTCACAAGATTTTATTCCATCATTCCATTCCTTTTCCTTTTCCTTTTCCTTTTCCTTTTCCTTTTCCTTTTCCTTTTCCTTTTCCTTTTCCTTTTCCTTTNTTCCTTTTCCTTTTCCTTTTCCTTTTCCTTTTCCTTTTCCTTTTCCTTTTCCTTTTCCTTTTCCTTTTCCTTTCCTTGTAATCTTTTCTTCTGTTCTTTTAGTAGAGTTCTAATATATCATTTTCTTTTAACATAATATATATCATACAATAATAAATCAGCCTTCTTAAACGTGGAGTCAAGATTCTCATCTCTTCCCTCCTCCTGGGATCCCTGTGAACAGCACCCCACCAGAGCACCCAAATATTAGAGCCAAAATATTTATCACTGAAGGGGCTGGCTGCACTGCCAGCCARAGCAGAGCCTGATCTTTGTGCCAGCCAGAGCAGGGAATGGTGTCCCCAACAACCCTTCCACTGCACAGGTGCCTGGGAATGGGACCTGACAGGGCACTGATGAAAATCCCCAAACCCCTGTGCTGAAGCAAGAAAAGCACTTTGAGGGGTCCCCAGKGCTGCAGAGCTGGGCAGAGCTGCARTGCCCCACATCCACACAGAACCTGGGGGTAGAAYCACAAACAATCAGGGACACAGTTAAGCTTAATTAGCTTGTGTTTGGAAATCTCAGTTTTTGTGGACAGCAGGTGTTGGAGAAAAACAAATGACTGGTTTTTAATTCATACAATTCTGCTTTTCATTTGTAGCGCATGTTCTGCAAAGAGCAGAGTGCAGAGAGGTTTGGGCAGCACCCAAGAGCTCCTGGATATCTGCTTTATTCTATTCCTTTTCACAAACTCGAGGCAACCTCAGGAGTTTTGGGTCTGATGTCCCTGGAAGGAACAGCATCAGAGGAGCCTGCAAATCAGWGTAAAACTGGAATTCTTAGATCCAGCATCAAATCTGCCATTTGCTGCATTCAGAAGGGAAAACAACCCAGTCTAAACCTTCATGTTTGAAAGTAAAGGTTTCTTTAAGAAAAGTCAATTATAAAAATATTATAARACACCCACTTGCAACTTTTACTCCCCTTCCACACCAGGTAACAACACAGAGAGAGGAAATGGTGCAACCACCTAATTCCAGATCAAGTAATTCTTGGATTCTTGAAGGATTTCTAAGGATTTTAAGACCAAGAAAAGAGCTCTCTGTGCTTCCTCACCCATTCTGGAGGCAGRGGAAGGTTCCTGAGGCCAGAGGTGGGGTGGCTGTAGGGTACCCCAGATGAGCCATCCCTCTCACACAGCTGCGGTCCCCAACCCTCCCCGTGGGGAGGAAGGCTCAGGCAGAGCTGGGGAGGAAGAGGAGGGAGAGGGGAAGGCCCTGAGCCCCTGCAGGTGTGGGCAGCAGCCCTCAGAGCAGGGCTGATGGATGGAGAACGAGCAGAGGAGACACCAGTGAACTTCACCARGCTGGGGCTGGGATTGGTGAGCTGGCCTCTCTCTCCCAGCTCTGCGTCATAAACGAGACACAGAATTCTGCCATGGCCTTAAAATCCCTGCTCGTCCCCACTGCTCCCCCTGCCCGGCTGTGCCTGTGCGTGCCTGGCCCTCTGCTCAGGGTAATTCATCAGTAATTTATGGGTAATTTATGGGTAATTTCTTTTCTCTGGGTTGTTCTCCTGACAAGCTGAGCTGCAGGAAGGATGTGGGAGCTCCTGCCTGGCACTGAGTGCCAATGGACTCACACCTCTTATTGGAGTAGCTGCCTCTCCCTACAATCTATCTGCTTTAGGTCTAAAATTGTAATTGTCTGTGGTAAGTCTTAAACTGCTTTTTAAGTGTAGAAAAATTGGTAATGGCTTATCTTTCACAGGATGGAAGGTGTATTTTAAGACACACTTGATATTACAAAATATATATTTAAGATGGCACAAGCAGAGAACCTAAAGCCAAGAAGGAAGRAGTACCAAGCTCAAAAGGGCATCAGGAGACCATCAAAAGACCACCCTGGACTGCCAACATTTGTGATTATTAAATTTTGCAATGTTCAGCGAATCCAGCCATGTCAGAGCACACCATCCACTCAGATGGAGGGCTGTTTTGTCAACAGATTGTTAATCTGTTAACTAATTTTAAAAAAAATTAGAAAGAAACCCTTTGATTATAAACTGTAGCTCAAAGTTAAACGCACAGAGCAGCCGGGAGGGAGCAGAACAATCAATCATTCCCCAAGTGCAGCTAATTGCCTCCAGCACCATCTTAGCACTATGGAACAAATCAGAAATCAAAAGCTACTGAATGTCAACACATCACAACTACAGCAGCGGCTTTCACCAGATTATTAGAAAGCAACACTGTGGAGTTAATAATGGGTCTTGCATCAGATTTCATCCCTCCCTCAGCCTGGCAAAGCAGCAGGACAGCCAATGCCAGCTTTGCTCCCACTCAGAACAGTTCAGCTCTTGGATTTCAGAGTCTGGGTCACCCTCGAGGGCTCCTGGCCCCTAAATACAGAAATTCAGAAATTCTGTCCCAGCTGTGCCAATTCTGTCCCTTCTCACTTCCCAGGGATGCAGTGTATGGAGGCCTCAGGTTTGAGCTGCAGCCCAGTGAGGTTCTCAGTGCCTTTCTGCTCTTTCCCCCCCATTTCAGAGCCATTTCTCCACCTGGCATTAATGCTTGCTCAGGGAACAAAACCCCAAAGTTGTAAATCTGTTACAGGCATTGGCACAGTGCAGGGCTGAGAACAAAATCCATTGAAATTCACTTCCAAAATCATGGAATATTTTGGCCATTGGAACTCCCTTCCCATCACCTGCACACAGTGTGCTACAAAACATGGGTTGGGTGAGATTTTTCTAATTAAATATTTTTCYACAAGGACATGTTTATGGGTGACCATGGAAGAGACTGGGAAAGGAAGCCAAAATACAAAATAAAAAAAATATACAAAATAAATACAAGATACAAAAAATAAAATACAAAATACAAACATCTGTGGTGCATGAGGTCTTACTTTCCACCAGGCTGGAGGTTTCCTGTTCTTTTTGGTTTTGAAGAGCATGACGAAGTTTTGAACTCTAAAGAAAGGTAAAGATCTTCAGCTCTCCCTTATCAAAAAATGGGAAACTTTGGGGTTTTGTTGTTGTTGTTGTTGTTTTTCTTTGTTTGTTTTTGTTGTTTTCTTGGGTTTGTTTGTGGTTTTTKGTTTGGTTGGTTGGTTTTTTGGTTTGTTTTGTTTTGTTTTTTAAATGCAAATATCTCTGAATACCAGGAAAATCAGTTTCTGCCTATTTCTATCAGAACCCCACCAAAGAGCTCCAAATTTCTCCCAGCACAGCCCAGACCCAGAAATTGGAGCTTTTCTCCTCTGGGCTTTAACTGAAGCTCCTGTGAAATGTTTGCAATAGTGCCTGACCTCTGGAAGGTCAAATGGTGAAATCTGTGCCACAGGCTTCCCTCAGCACCTTCAGCTATGTGGGAAATATTTCTTAGCATAATTAATTAATCAGCATCAGCAATTCATTCCAGTTATCATCTTTCCAGGATGGAGGCCCTCCACAGATTTTCTAGGAAACAAAAAAAGGAGAATTGTTTTGTCTTTGTGTCTGTGCATCACGCCAGGTTCTGCACAACTTGGCAGCTTGAGCAGATTGACATTATTGCAGCAATTTTTCAAGTTTTGCACTTCAAATTCTACCCTTTTTGCTTAAAAAAAAAAAAAAAAGCAGCAAGTATCTTCTGTCATTAATTTTCTCACATTTTTTCCGAAATGTGATGGCTCTTCAGCACTCCTCTTTTGTTGTCRTTTCCCAAGTGTGATTGATGTTTCTGCCAGGCCTGGGGGGCATGGACACGACTGTTCTCGGGCTCAGCACTCACCCCCAGTGGTGTCAGCTCACACACAGCAAGGACAAGATCACAGAAATCGAATTTACAGAACAAAGACACTCTAAACTTGCTTCATCATGCTCTGAGATCAATGAGCATCTTTTGATGCCTGGGTCCTGCAGCTTTGAGGCTCACAAAGCCGCCTGGGTGGATGCCCAGAGTCTCCAGCCCCACACCAGAACTTCAGGCTCTGACAGAAAATCCCTTTTGTTTCTTGGTACAGGTTGGTTTTGGTTTCTTGGTGCAGGTTGGTTTTGGTTTCTTGGTTCCTGTTGTTTTTCTGGTGCAGGTTGGTTTTGGTTTCTTGGTGCAGGTTGGTTTTGGTTTCTTGGTTCCTGTTGGTTTCTTGGTGCAGGTTGGTTTTGGTTTCTTGGTTCCTGTTGGTTTTTTGGTGCAGGTTGGTTTTGGTTTCTTGGTTCCTGTTGGTTTTGGTTTCTTGGTTCCTGTTGTTTTTTGGTGCAGGTTGGTTTTGGTTTCTTGGTGCAGGTTGGTTTTGGTTTCTTGGTTCCTGTTGGTTTTCTGGTGCAGGCTGGTTTTGGTTTCTTAGTTCCTGTTGGTTTTCTGTGCAGGCTGGTTTTGGTTTCTCGGTTCCTGTTGGTTTTTGGTGCAGGTTGGTTTTGGTTTCTTGGTTCCTGTTGTTTTTTTGGTGCAGGTTGGTTTTGGTTTCTTGGTTCCTGTTGTTTTTTTGGTGCAGGTTGGTTTTGGTTTCTTGGTTTCTGTTGGTTTTCTGGTGCAGGTTGGTTTTGGTTTCTTGGTTCCTGTTGTTTTCTTGGTGCAGGTTGGTTTTGGTTTCTTGGTTCCTGTTGTTTTCTTGGGGCAGGTTGGTTTTGGTGTCTTGGTTCCTGTTGTTTTTTTGGTGCAGGCTGGTTTTGGTTTCTCAGTTCCTGTTGGCTTTCTGGTGCAGGTCAGTCAGCTGCTGCTGCATCTTTTTACTTTTGCACCCCTCAAGTCCTTTGGTGCCTTGTGGCTGCCCCTGCCCTGGGAACTGCTTCAGTGGGACAGTCAGAGCAGTTTGATGGTGTTGTTATATCCAGAGTGTGTGTGAGCTCCCCCCTTCCCTCGGAGCTGCTCTGCACTCAATCCCTGCATTACCACAAGTGCCATCACCCTCTCTCACTAATGCAGCAAATGAAGAGTCAGCTCAGAGGAAACAAACTCCTCCAGAGCCTGGAGTGCACTCGTGTTTATCTGCAACAGCAGATGAGCTGCACTCGTCTGAGAGGAGCTGGGTCAAACACCTGGGGCTCAGAGCCTGCAAACAAACCCAGGAAATATGAATGTGTGTGTCACAGAGCATATTCAAACTGCTAAATGAGGGTTCACCTCACCCCCAGCGCCTTCAGAGTTTGGGAATTTCCCTGACGTGCATCCTGGCATAAATACCTCAATCCATCCCGAGGTAAACACGCTCAGGAACTCAGATTGTTTGTAGAACAAAGGGCAGCTCCTCTGCTGGGGGATGTTTTTCCAACAGGGACCAGTTTGCTGTTTGTGCATCTTTTACTTCAGCTGGAACAGGAGCTGACCCCAGCCAGGGGTGTCACACCAAGAAACCAAATTATCCTGGAGATGACCTCGGCRCACACAAAGCTCCAGCTGCTCTTGAGGGCTTTGCTCTGAGACTGAGTCAGTGGGAAAACCTGACTTCAGTGGGATTCTGCATCACAGAGCATTCCCTGCAAGAAAACCCAGCAGGTCTAACACAAACAGCCCCCTGGAACTGAACTTAATCACTGCTTTGACAAGCCTCCACTTCTTCCATTTCATCACAGACTTTGTGAGAAACTCTGGGATGTTTCCCTTCTCCTGCAAATATTTAAACACATGCACTATTTCATTATTACTTTCCTCTATATTTCTATTTTTTTTTACATTTCCCTGCACAAGATATATGCCCCAAAGRGATGAAAACAGAACAAGGGTAAATGATAGCTTATTAAAAGAGGAATGGGAAATGTTCCTCTGATTACTTCTTTGCTTCTCTGTCCACGGTTATACCCTGCTTTCATGGCTCCTAATGACCAATTTTACCATGAGCTGCAAGGCACTTGTGTGACACTGTTGACCTGATTTTGATCAATGCTGTGCTGCAGAGGCTCCCAGCCTTACAGCAGAAAAAGCCTTTTCCAGCTGAGATGGGCTGGGTGTAATGGGCTGAGCGTGGGCCAGCCTAAATGGGAATTCTTCAGCACACAAAGCACTGGAGACTGGGTGGACTGCAAGGAGCAGAGGGAAGGGAAGCATAATTAAATATGCAGGAGCTAT
Source organism: Cardinalis cardinalis (assembly GCA_014549065.1). Taxonomy (NCBI): domain Eukaryota; kingdom Metazoa; phylum Chordata; class Aves; order Passeriformes; family Cardinalidae; genus Cardinalis; species Cardinalis cardinalis. The sequence goes on from JACDOX010000081.1 coordinate 2,747,662, forward strand.
TTTTAAACCTATTGAAATGAAGACAATGGAATGAAAAAGAGAGATTAAATATTGTCAGAGATGGACAAGAGGAGCTGGGCATGGAGGGGATGGACCCAGCCACGCGTTGGGATTTTGGGAAATGTCAAGGGCTGGCAGCACCACAGCCTGGGGYGGCCAAAGGAGAGATGGGGTTGGCAAAGATGGAGCAGCTGCAGATGGAGAAAGAAGATTGAGTTGAGGAATAAGCACAAGTTCCTAGGGGAAAAAAATAACAAAAAATCCCAGCCTGGAGAGGTCACTGTCCCCAGCTGCATTCTGCAGATCTGAGGGAGCTCTGGGGACAGGCTGGGGGTTTACTGCCCCAGTTCTGGGTGTTTATTGCCCCCGTGCTGAGAAGGGCAGGGGGGGGCTCTCCTGGCTTGTGCTCTGGGCACACACGGCCCGTCCTGGGGCCCTGCAGACTCTCTGAAAGCTGAGCTGAGCCAGAGCACACAAAGGAAAGCTGAGCCGAGCAAGAGCACACATTTTTGCCAGAAACCAAAGCCAGTGTCCAGATGAACCCTTACAATCTGTTCCCTATGACTCAGACTTCTTGTACTTTTTGAATTACTTTTTGTTTTCTACTTTTCCATCCACAATCTGATTATTATTGGTTAAYTCAGTGAGTACAACTTGCAAAAGCAAAGAATTACAGGCTAAAGAACTTCAAAGTAATTTTCTGGAGCTTTCACTTTGGGATACTCCTGGAACTGAACACAGAAAATTAGGAATGCTATTTAGTTATTTTTAATTCAAAGGGGATCTTCATCAATTAAACCTCTTATAGATATTTGGATGAATGATGAAGTTTGTAGAGTTTATTCCAGATCATAAAAATAGATAAAGCAAGAAAACCTATAAAATCAACTATCCTAGGGAGGATAAGTAAAAATGGCAAGCACTTAAATTTTCTTTTAATAAACTATTTAGCAATATTTATTTAATGATTGCCCAATTCAGCTGCTGTAACACTCTTTAATAACTCATAAAGCATATTTTACAGCAGCCATGAGATTTAATGTCATCACAGTGGAAGGAAAATCTATCTTGACATGAAGCTTCTGCAAGCAATGGGAAAAAATGAAGCTAAGGATTCTGGATGGGAAAAATTTTATTTTTTTTTTTACGGAGGCAAATGCTTTCTATCACCTTCTTTGTCTGTGTACTGTAGCCAGGCAGCTATTATATGCAATTTGAGTCTGTCACTTGAAGGGTGTGATGCATATTAGAGTGGGTAAAAGTAGTTGTGAGCAAGTTAAATTTAGCCCTTATTACCTGCATTATGTTAATGCCTCTGGGTGCTAACAGATTGAAAGCCGTGGTGATAGACACTGTACAAGCACAGAGCAAGACAGGAGTCACTCAGGGCATGGGCTGAATCAAAACAGACAAGACAGGAGAAGGGTAGGAGGCTTGGAGATGAAAGCAGAGGAAAATAAAGAACAGCAGAGCCAAGGGAAAAAAAAACGGCTTAGGATTTTTTTTTTTTTTTTTTGGCAAAAATACGTTTCATCTATAAGTGAACATTTGTCAAAGCCATGAAATGTTTTCAGGAGCGATATTCTTCCCTGGGCATGTGAGAGAGAGAGCAGCAGAGGTCCAGATCTCTGCTTCAAGGATTAAAAGATTTGGATCTTCGGTCTCCTGAAGAGTGACCGAACGGCCAGGCTGCTGTGGCTCCCCCGAGACGCTCCCATGAAGAGCAAACAGGGAGGCTTTTCCAAATGTCACAGGGTGGGAAAAGGGTTTCCAAGGCAGCTCTGAGCAGGAGCATCAGCGTGGGGCTGCCCTCCCAGGAGCCCTGTGCTGTCCCTGTCTGCGCAGGCACGCACGGACACTCCTTGTCCTTTTCTCTTCTTGTTCTCATCTTCCCCAAGCAGCACAACAGCTGCTCCCCGTGCAGCTCAGCTTTCTATTCTGGCCCAAACAGAATATTTATTATATAAATACCTGAGCAAACAGCTGCAGATTGGTGAACTTTTCCAAGTGCATGCACAGGGATTCTGTTCTTGTGGGGAGTGGGAGCCACAGGTGAMAGAGCTCAGTGACAGCCCTGCCCTGAGTTAACTCAATGTGCCAGGTACAGCTTGCAGGAGGGCTTTACACACCTCAAACCAAAGCAAAAATACCTGGTAGGTTACCCAGATCTGTTAACTGAGCTGTGGAGGGCTCCAGTGATAACTTGGAGCTGTGATAAGCGAGGGAAGGAAGAGCAAACTGCTCTGGTCTATTGATGATGGTCACACACTGTTTTATTTAACAGCTAAATCCTTGCCCAGAATGATTTAACACAAGCAGACACACAACATGTATGTGTGTGGATATCAGATTAGTAGCTGACAAGCTCTATCACCGTGGCTTTATTTCTTTGGCTGTTCCAAAATCTCCATTTTAATGTCCTTGCAGGTGACTGCTGTGTGGTGACAGGCAACAAGAGCGTTGCCATGTCGGAGAGGCTGGAATGGCTGTCATCACACGATGGTTTGAGGCTYCTCTCCAGCCCTGCATTGCGAGGATGTTAAAAAATGCTCCCTCAGGAGCAGCCTCATTCCTCAGGGCAGCAGCAAACAAAGCGCTGTCATTTTGGTGAGTTTTGTTTTGAAGCTTCTACAAGAGCTGATGGCACGCCTGAAGGAAGGCAAATATCTCTGAACTGTCTGTGTTTCCCCAGAACTCCCACATTTCAGCAGAAGAATAATTGAAACTTCTTTTCCTGTCCCCTTTCCAATTGTGTTTGTGCTCCCTGGCTGCCTGCGAGGCTGCCTGATGTCACCACAGGGTAAGTGATAAAAACGGATGCAGCAGGAACATTTTCCTCYGGCAACTTAATTTTAACAGTGTCTGCAACTTTCCTGAGCTTACAGTGGCAAGGGAAAGCCTTGGGTACAAGGCTGGGATCTGTGCCTTGGACCCATCAACAGGATTGTGCTTTCTGCAGTACTGGAGCACCAGGATGGATTGAAAAGCGATATTACCAAATATTAACACTTAAACTTTGATATTTTGTCACTTTTCTCCACCTTGTCCAGTGCTGTTGAAAGCCATCCATGGAGCATGAGCTTCAGTGGGTTTCCAGCCCCCTGCTCTGTCCCTCCCTGTGACAAAGCTGCCCCTTGCTTGTCACAGCCGTCCTGGAAAGGGAAAGCCAACYGCAGCCTGCTCCCAAAGCACAAAGCTATCAAACTGGGCATGCTTTTTTAACAAGCTCCCTTTWGTCTCTCCCTGCCAGGCAGATGAAGGTTCTGTGGTTCTCTGTGGGCCCATGTGAGCGTGGAGCTGCCCCAGCGAGGCTGAGGGCGCCCCCAGCCCTGCAGAGCCCACGCTGAGCCCAGCACCAAACCCCCCGGTGCTCCCAGCTGGGTCCCTGGGACAGCACAGGGACAAGGAGGGCAGGAAGAGCTCCAGAGCCCCGCCAGCTCTGCGCAGGAAAGCATTGCCCTGGAATTAATTACCAGTAACCACCAAAGGAGCCTTGGTCTGGCCAGTGCCTTGCCTTCATTGTCAATTCACCTTCCGAAGCAGCTCCTTAATTTTCCTAAAGAACTGAATTAACAAAGGTAAAGGGGGCTAATGAAGTGGTCAGACGAAGCCCATTACACTGAAATGGAAACAATCCTGAAAAGCAAAGAAGGAAATTCTGAAACTGTCTCAGTTTGGAGCTGAATTTGTGCCAGCAGCAAACAAGTTACACAGCCAAGGTGAGCACCAAGAACATTGCCTGGCAATTTTCTTTAGCAGGTCATATGGCCCCTGCTCACAGCTCCAAGGCTTTTATTTATTTGTGCTCACAACATATTGCACCGGGGAGAGTGAAGAAATATTCCCCCATTCATTAGTCAGGGAGGAAGTGAGAGACCAGAGCAGCACAGAAAATATGCAGCCACTTACTTCCCATGGAAATGGCACTAAGGGCCAACGAGAACGAGTTACATGCTCAGGTAATTTATTTACCTATCTTGCTATTACCAATAAGACTCAACAAAAACACACCAGGCAAACGTAACCTGAGCATCTTTTGCAACAGGACAGCTCAGCAAAAATGAACCAGAGGAGGTACCAAACACCCCCTTTCATCTGGCCTGTCCCTGACCCTCCGTGCTTCTTAGAGACGGATTAATATTTATACAAACCACCGCTTCAATTAGAAACCTAGTGGGATTAATTGGATGGAAAACTACTTGCAAAGCAGCACATAAAGGGGAAAAAAAAAATCAAAGAGAGCTTTTTTTGTCTTTTGTCTACTGCCACCAAAATACTGCAGGGTTCCAGGGTGGGCACAGGGATGCACCCCCAAAGGGTTCCAAACTAAGAACCTCGGGATGGATGGGCAGCCTGGAACCCAGGGAGCCAGCCTGGACTGAGGCTGGAGCCTGGCTCACGKGCTCGTTGGAGCAGCCAGCTCTACGAGGAGATGTCCCAGGATGGCATCTCTCATTTCTGGGTGGGCACAGGATTTTACCTGCCCCCTGCAATGTCCTGTGACCGCTCTCCATGTGCCCCTCCTCGGACACAGTGCACCCGCATCTTTCATCACTTTTCCTGCGAGTTTAATCCTGCCATCTCACAGAAACTTCCTGCCACCTGCACCTGAGTGAGAAGCAGGCCCTGATCCTCTTCCACGTCCATGAGCTTCCCAGTCAGATTCACAGATGAATATATAAAAATATRTAAAAATCAGASATTTCTTGCCAAGTTCCTTTCTTCCCCTGGTTGTTTAAACAGTGGGCCAGTTGCTTGAAAAGCAGATATACCTCTCCTCTCTGCTTTTTCTTGCCAATGGATCATKTTTTTCCTCAAATCCTGGCTTCATATACCACCACGGTGAAACGCTGCAAAAATGTGAATAAATCAGGCCTTCTAAACAAAAGAAAGTATGAAACTTATAAATGGAAAACTCAGCTTCACTCCGCTATCCTTAAAAACAGTCATTGTGGGTGACAGAAATAACTGTTTGTCAGAGAAAAAAAAAAATAGAAATACGGGGCCTTTTTATTTCAGCCTAAATGATTCAGCTGATGTTTATTACCCCTGCAGAGCAGAAGAAGGAGCTGTGCCCCAGCCAAAGCCGTTCTGGAGCTGCACCTCCAGGAGCAGGGGTGTGAAATGTCTCCCTCAAGACAGCTCCCAGCATTTCAGATTCTCAGGGAGAGAGCCACTTGCACGGTGGATTTGAGGAGCTTGATTAGGCTCTGGCACAGGCTGCTGTTTCACTTTTGGCAGGCAGGCAGCGAGGGTTTGACGTGTGGCTGCTTTGGAACAGCTCCTGCACCCTCACTGCCTTTCGGAGGTGTTTTCTGCTTTGATGGACAAGATGTTGGGTGTGAAAAATGTGCGSTTTATGATTGGCTTTTCGCAAATATTCAAATGMGTATTATATGTGTTAGGTTAGAAAGTTATGCTGTGTTAATTTTCTTAAGTGGAGTGGTAAATATAGTTTTAGGTTATAACATAATGTTAAAATAGAAACTATGCYGTGTAAGATACTTGTTTTAAAGAAAGGACTCGCAGTGAGATRGCAGCCACAGGACACCTRAATCTTCAGAGAAAGAGAATTCATTGCTCCATTATCAGGAGAAGTGAACTTCTTCCTGCCTGCTCAGCCCTGGAGAYGCTGTCAGGGTTCAGAGGAAGAAGCTGACACTGCCCAGCCAGAATCCTGTGTGTGAATGGAATTTATGCATCATGGATGAGGTATATGAATATGCAACAGGCTGTTGCTTTTAAGGGTTAATAATCTGTTAATGTGGGTCCTTTTTCAGGCTTACTTTGCCCAGAAAGAGGCACCCAGCATGTCCATAACTCTTTGTCTTTATTGTCTCATATTGTCCTAATCCAAATTGTCCACATTATTATTACCCTAATTATATTACTATTTTGATAACCATTTTATTACTATTAAACTTTTAACATTTTAAACCCAAGCAATTGGCGTTTTTCCCACTGGGGAACAGACAGACAGACAGAATCTGAAATCTTCCACAGACAGAGCCTGGAATG
>JACDOX010000081.1:2754612-2770224 GCA_014549065.1 Cardinalis cardinalis
GGAAACAGAACAGCATCCCTTTTCTGGAGATGAAACAATCCCCACGTTGCGTTCCGCTTTGGCACAGGCACAGCGCATGAGACAAGAATCGTTCTCCTTGCTCTGAGGTTCGGATTTTCCCTGCTCCGTGCGGCCCCAGGGCAGCGCGGGCAGGGCCCAGGGAAGGATGCGCTCCTGGCAGGGGTGGTGCTGCTGGGAGATGCGGGCCCGGGGATGCGCAGCCCCTGTCCAGGGTGTCCCGGWGCCAGACATTCCTGTGCACAGTCCTGCGGGATGACAGCCCTGCGAGGCAGCTGTGGGAATGAAGAACCGCCCCAGCTCAGAGCAAGACCTGTGGTGCTCACGTCCCAGCCACCTCTGTGCCCTGGCTGGGAATTTGAATAAATTATCSAGGCTGACCTGGCAAGGGAGCATTAATGAGCCATTTACCACCTGAGAAGTGCATTAACGGGTCATTAATGCCCACCCCGCCGTGTTCTGCTGCTAGGACTCACCAGATATTTCATTTTTTTAAAAAGGTTGTTCTTTTTTTTTTACTTCCCTTTTTCTCCCTTCCTCTGAATAAATCTTGGAGTTGTAGGGGGACACCAAGCCACGAAAAGAGAATGAAAGAGAATTATTCTGTTCTTCTGATGACCCTCCCAGCTGATGCTCACACCCACAGCCAGCAGGAGGAAGGTGCCAGTCCTGAGACCCCATCTCTTCCYACAGGAAAGGGACAGAGTTCCACAGAAGCCTCAGCTGAGATATTAATGTCCTTAATTAAGGAGACTGACCCCAAGAAAGGCTGAAAGCAGTCAAGGGCTCTCCCAGTTACCACCTGGAGGATTCCCAGCACTTCATACAAGTACTCCTGGACATCCAAACATTACTCGGGAATTTCTATTGGGATTTGTCTTCGTSTGGAGGAGAACTGGATGGAAAGCCCTTCCCAGTCCTGCACTCAGTGGAAATGTTGCTTTTCAAACATGAGGCACTGCTGGGTTTTCAGTGCTCAAACCAACAAGAGGAATCAAGAATTGGCAAAAAGTTATTATTGCAATATCAGAGATGACATCATTCTCCTCTTTTCTCTTGTCTATACAAGTTTGGGAATAAAAAACCCCACTGGTTTAATACCAGAGGAGAATTTGCTGTTCTATCAGAAATGTGTCTTTTGCCAAATGAATGCAGATGTTCATGCCAGGACAGGAGCACTTTGTAACTGGAAAACAGCTGAAAATAGGAAAAAAAAGGAAGCGCATTCCTGCCATGCCTTAAATTGCCTGTAATCCTTGAAACAAAATCAATTGAATCCAGCTACACTGAAGGTTTTTGCTGGATTTCTTCTCAGCCTGCCAACAATAGCTGGGAATTTCTGCAAAGGGAGCAATGCTTTTCTAAAGGTAATTAGTCCACTTCAGTGTGCACCCAGAATTTCAGAAGAGGAGAGTACCTGTCTGCTTGTTGTGCATTCACTGAGCCTGAGAACAAAGAGCAGGCAAAGACAGCAGAAACTTTCAGAGTGCCTTTGACACTGGGATSTGCTCAGCAGGAGAAGTGCCCTGGCACTGGGATGTTATCCTCCTTGGAATCCTCTCTTTACCATCGCCTGTGAGCCGCAGGAGCGGATGGGAACGCTGTAAATCACCGTAAAGCTGTGAAATTTGGGGTTCAGCTGCTGAGAGCAATGCCACAGGCCGTGCTGGCTGCTGCACAGTGCCAGGGTGTGTGGAAGCAGCTCGCTGAAGCATCCGCTCGTCGGGAAAACCAAGGACCCAAGAGTGGCGGCACTGGGATTTCAGCAAGCCCCAGGTCCATCTGTTGCTCCCAGCAGAGTGAGGAACAGCAAGCAACCCCCGAGTGCCAGTGCCAATGAACTGAGCTCAACGTGGGGCCAGAGAGCAGCTGAGCTCCTGTGACATCTTCACCCACTGGCAAACCAGCCTGGAAGGGGCAGCTCCTCCCTCTCTGAGAACTCTGTGCCTCTGTTCAGGTGCTTCTGGCAGAGGGGGCCAGACTGATGTAAACTGAAGTGAGGTTTCCCTGAGATGCTGTCTAAATTTAATAACCCCAGTGAAAGCTGTTCTCCACCCCACTCCCTCTGGCAGGCATTATTACTGAGCTCAGAGCTCACTGTTTATCATTTTCCCAATTGTYGGCCACAACACAGTCTGTTCCAGCCTCCCAACGAGGCTGGCCTGCACAAAACGGGACTGTCCTTAAAAATAAACAGCATTTCCTTAAAAATAAACAGCTCTGGTAATCCAGGGAGAGGAGCAAGGCACGGGCTGTGCGTTTCCAAGGGGGAATGGTGATTGAACTGACCAAGGAACAGCTTTTAGGCTGAGCTGAAGGGAATGGATGTGGCAATAATCCCATGTTACCTATTGAATGGTAATTTCAGAGACATCCTTTGCTGAGTGTTTGAAAGGACAAAATTTGAATTCTAATTTCCAGAGAAGGCAAAGGCATTTATAACAATTGCCTTTGTGCAGTCGCTGGAGCCAGACTCTATGCAGGGGCACAGGACAATGCATCTCGTAAGGAGTCAAAGATAAATGGAATAATCTGAGATCTACAACTCTAATTATGTGCATCTCTCTATCCTAAAGGGGTTTATTTGGCTATAGTTGCTTTTAGAGCCATTAAGGAAATGTTGCATTATATCTCTGTTAGTGTGGGGGCATGTGCAAGCTGCACTTATGCCTAAAGCCTATTTTTACATGGAATGAGCCCTAAAATGGAATTCAAATTCAGTTTGTTTCCATTACAGTGCTGTGATCGTTACAAGTTATTATTTTTTTGAAATACCAATAATCACATTTCTGCATTAAAAGGGTGTGTAAGAAAGGAATGGAATCCGCATTAAAAATGTGAGGTAGGAAATATTTACAAAGGAGGAAGCAAAGAATAAATCTGCTACAAATGCATTATCCCCTTAGCAACACAAATCCCAGCCYGAGCTTTCTCTTCAAGTCCTGTGGGCTGGAAAGCCAAGATTTCCTGTGCTCCACACTCAGACTGGGGCTCTGCCCTCTCCATCCTGGAGCAAAGGGGTCAGGATGGGCAGGGGACRCCCAGAGCATCCCTCAGGGCTGCTGGAGGCACGGATGGCTGAAAACAGCAAAACATCTCTGAAGCTGCAGTGGCCAGACGTGGCCAGAGGCACCCAGAGAGCTGCAACCACCTGGGCAGGGGCTGGTGCTGAAGGGGTGTCCAAAGCACTGAACTGTGGTGCTGTTCACAGGGCTCCCAGCATGAGGGGAGAGATGAGAATCTTGAACTCCACGTTTCAGAAGGCTGAGTTATTATTGTATGATATATATTATGTTAAAAGAAAATGATATATTAGAACTCTRCTAAAAGAAGAGAAGAAAGGATTTCATCAGAAGGCTTGCAAGGAATAGAAAGGAATSATAATAAAATCTTGTGAGTGACCAGAGAGTCCAAGCCATTAATTAAAAATAACCASATGAGACAATCAGAGATGCACCTGTTGCATTCCACAGCAGCAGATAATTATTGGTCACATTTTGTTTCTGAGGCCTCTCAGCTCCTCAGGAGAAAAGATCCTAATGAAGGATTTTTCATGAAATGTGTCTGTGTGACTAAAGCCTAAGTACCAAAGCCTGGCACTCAAGTGATGTCTAAAGTACTGAAGTTTGGCACTAAAGTCTGGTTCTAAAGCACTCCTGCTCCTTCTGCAGGCTGAGGTCACAAATGCAGAAGGTCACACAACCACCTGGGCAGTGCTGCCTCTGTCCTGTGCTTGCACCACACAGGAATTCCTGCACAGGGATTCTTCTGAGGACAGCTTTGATTTAGAGCAGCACAGCAGTGTAAGAGAAAGGAGATTTATCTTCCAAAACAACAATTTGCCTCAGCATTCTTAAATTTTCCAGGAGAGCCACTTGCTCAGCCCCACCCCGAACCAAATGTTTTGGTTTGGAAAAGTCATAGTAAAATTGTAACCGAACATTTGTGTTATAAATAAAAGTAATCCTGTTGGTCAATAGATTTAAATCTTTGTCTCGCTGTCACCAAGAGGCCACAGCCACGGAGTTTTGAGCATCCAGTGTCTGACCCATCTGGCTATAAAAGCAGTGTGGTTTGGGCCCACACCGTCTGACTGCTCTCACCCTATATCTACACATCCCATTTTAATGGCAAAATTCATATTATGACAGAGAAGGGAAAAACATTTGACTAGAGGCAGAAATGCAGGATAAAAGGAGAAGAAGAATATGCAAACTAGACCTAAAGTCATCCACTCAACAAGTTTGCAGGACAAGTCAGAGATTCAGGGTGAGTTACAAACAAGGTTGGTTCTACCAAAGATGTTCTGGCTGCTCAGGAGATCAGCTGTGCCTGTCTTTGACCAGGAAATCTGAACACAGCCATGGCACAAACAACATTTTGTGTCTGCAGCTCTCCCAGAGCAGGTTACAGCCACAATTACCAAGAACAACAACCAACAGAGACTCTTTGTTCTCTTAATCCTTCTGGTCTCACTTTGTGTTCTCTGAGCTCCTTGGCCCTTGGAAGCAGGAGAGGTAATTGAATTTCAATCATCTCAAGGTCTGACTCAAAACAAGCCATAATGGCACTCATTTCAATATTGCACCCGCTGATTCTTATGCTGGGTGTAGTGTCTGCTCTTTGCTGGAGAAATTTCCATATGCTCCTTGCCCTGAATTCCAAAGAATAACTCTGTCTAATGAAGCTGAGTATTGAGATTTCCCCCTCCCGTGACTTATGGGTGCAATTTGAAAGGGGGGGGAAAGTAACAAGTAAATGGAAAGCACGTCCAGCACTGAGTGATGATGAACAGCCCTTGCAGTTTGCTTAGCCAGGGCTTGTTCCTCATTCCCAGAGGCACCAGTCCCTTTTATTATGAGGTGGCAGCTGAGTTTTATTCTCAAGACTGTGCAGATTTCTCACCTGACTAGCTCAGGAGTGCATATTCCAGGTCAGAGAGCAGCACAGGCTGGGCTCCCTTTYCCCCCTCGTGGCTGCTCTCCCCTGCCATTCTTTGTGCAGATTTCCACCTCTCAGTCCCATCAGTTCCACCTTCTCAATTTATTCATTTCCTTCTCCAAGAGCAATCCCTGTGCCCACCCTGCACACCCCAAACCCGTGTCCCTGGGCTGTGGATCACAGATCTCTGCTCCTGGTTCTTCCCTCACCAAACCCTCCTCAGCAGGGGCAGCCCCATCTCCTGTGCTGCTCTGGGCACAGTCTGCTGCAGTGTGAGGGTGAGTGGATGTGGAGCGCTATTAGTGACATTTATCAGGCACAATTTGTGTGACTCAAAGGGCAGGGCAGTGCCTGCAGCTCAGAGGTGCAGTTMTCAGCTCTGCTGCTGCTCTGACAGCCACCCTGGGCTTCTGGCTGCCAGCTGGTGTTTTAATTTTCCACGTGCAAATGGGCAAATCTGGCTGCTCTGTGAAACCCTTAAATCACACGGATCTTGTGTACCTAGATAAAAGTCTCTACTATTTTAAAACGTATTTATAAGCACCTGGCAGGGAGATATTCCATCAGTTCAGTGGAAGAGGATCCATTTCTGAGTCCCTGGCTTTGAGGCATCATCTCCACAGCACTTCTGAGCTGCTTTTATTTGGTTGTTGCAGATAGGAGTGATGGTAAGAATAGACCTGAAATTTCTTCTACCAACTTCCTATTCCAGGCTATCAAACCAACACCGCTCCCCTCCACTGCCCTTGCTGAGGAAAATAAATCTGAATTAAGAGCACAGCCCACATCTGCACTGCCAGGTCAGGAGCTCAGAGCATTGGATGAACACCAGCCAAGCCAGATGGAACATTTAGTTAGCAAGGAGACTGCATGAAAAGCTGGATCCAAACCCAAATCTCCAGGGCTGCTCCCAGGGCTGGWAAGATCATCCTCAGGCACTGCTGCTGCATTTGGCTGTGTCAGTTCCTGTCAGCAYTGGCTTCTGCAACTTCAGGGCCCCAAAAGGGAAGAGTGGATTGAATCCTCTCCAGAAATTTTGCTTCACTGATTAAAATCTCTGCAAGCTTCCCCCACAGCTCACATTGAGAACATCTACGCCTTTGAAATCATCTTCATCTAGGAAGGGCCATTATTTAGGTAATTTGAGCAGTAAAATCTGACTTTATATTACACTTGCCACGCCACTTGTGAGACTAAAGACCATCTCCACATCCTACAGGCCCAGGATCCAGTGTAAGAATGAAAAACCTCTCAAATCTGAGCATTTCCAAGTAGRTCTTTTATTCTGTCAGATGAGAATATGGGTTTCACATCACACAAGGCRCTGGGAATATTTATTCATTCATTCCTCAAAATCTTCCTTTTGTAACCTTACCACGTGTAAATTTTATTTTGCCTCCTCAAGTTTATCTTGCAAACAAAGGGACAATTACCAGGAAACAAAGAAACAATTTTATAAAATAGTGGAACAGCTTCCAAAATCCCCTCCAACTGGATTGGAATTGAGGGCAAGCCCTGAGGGCCATCCAGTGGTTAAAGGGGTGAAGGATGAGGTGAATCACCCTGCAGGAAAAGGGTTTGACATCTTAAGTCATCAACTGGGCAAGTGGAAGCTCAGCAAATGTTCCCACAGATTTTTTACTTGCACCCATGTGATAAATTCATGGATGTGCAATGACTTTAATGGAACGTCTTAAACTTTTCACAATTCCTTCAATTCTCCTTACAAAGAAAAGGCACTCAGGCAAGAGCAAGTTAATGAAAGAATCCCAGTTGAACATGAAATACTGGTGTGCTGTTTGATGGGTAACAAAGCTGAGTTTTCTCAGCAGCTTTTCACAAAGCCACACTCTCAGTTAACGACAGAGGCACTGGACACTTCCCTGCTCAACAAACAGAACTGGAATTTGCAGGTGGCTGGAAATATTTCCTCCCCAGCCTCCTCCTTGCTCCATTTTCCCCTGAACAAAACCCAACCCTGGGCTCCGTTGATCCATCTGAGCTGCTCGTTGGCCAAGGAGCAGCTCTGCTCTCTCTGTGGAGGCAGCTGCTCGCCCACCCCTCTGTCTGCAGCACTGATAAACACAGAATTTCTCATTTTTTCCAGTGTTCTTGGCCTACTTCATCAAAATCCACCCTTGCTGCCAACTGTCAGCAGACTCGGGGTTTGTAGTTCAGCACACACTAATGCTGTGCGTTGTCTTAAAATAATTCCAACTTTCCTCTCGACCAAAATCGAGATTTTGTGTGTGTGTGTGTGAGGAGCACACGTGCTAATGTTCGGTTTTAGCTGAGTTTTGTAACAGTCTGGCAGTTTAAGCTGGGGGTTGAGCATTTGTATTTTGTGTGAAGGCGTCAGAGAATGAATCTATTGAATTTTCCCTGATGTTATCCTGAGATTCAGAAAACTCGAGCAGCATCTCACATTCTGCAGCACTGGTTTTTCACAGAGGTGGGGAGTGTAAACAGCAATGCCATAGAAAAGATACAAATGCAGGATTGTCAGGGATTGTCAGGAAGCCTTTTACTGGGAAAAAATCCTCATAATCCAAGTCCGTCCTCCCTCAGATGTGAAAACTGCCGTGTGCAAACAACTTAAAATATATATATTTAACTAGAAGTGTCAGAAAAGAAAAAAAGAAAAAGAAAAATTAAACAGAAAGAAATCTTCTAAACAAGACAAGAAAACTCATTCCCCCCTCTGTGACTGACAGCAATCCTCTCAGATTTATACGCAGAATTTCAGAGGTAAAACCTCTTTGCTGCATTTTTGTGAGSAAACCCTTGGTCACCGTGGGGCCACAAAAACCTGGGCCATGGGAGGTGAGGGAAGGCCTTAAATTCATTTACAGCACCAGAACTGTCTGGAAATGGCTCCAGCAGAGGGAAAAGCAGGATCAGGTTTGGTCAGGAAGAGAGAAGTGATCCCTTCCCAACAAAGCCTGGCTTTGGGGAAGACCCAGCTGTGAGGTTAAGAAAGGGATCTCGYTGGGATTGGGTTTGATAACACCAAGCAGAGATTAAAGTGGTTCCTGTGAGCATGGAAAAAGAGGCACAGCCTCAAAGCAACAGCAAGAGCCAGGGAAGTCAGGTGGGAACAGAGCTTAGAGATCCTAGGCCAGAAAACTCAGATTTGTGGGCATGAACCCCCAGAGCTCAGCAGGACACAGAGCTCTCTGTGGAGAGCAGGAGATCCCAGGTTCCATAAATGAATACTGGTGTGCTTAATGAAGAGCTTTCAGCAGACTGCCCCAGCTGGGAGCCAGGGGAAGCTCAGTGGGACTAAAGGAAGCCCATGCCAGGGGAACAGAAACCGCAGGCAAATGGCAAGGAGGTGTGCTGGGGGAAAAGGAGCCAGGGAAGGTTTTTATTGCTGGGGAGCAAGTCCTGCAGAAGGAAGCTCTCATCTGCTCCCAACTCCAAAAGAAATGACCCAGCCACTCCCCAGGGAGTRAGAGCACCAAAAAACCCCAGTGGAGAGCAAAGCTGGCACCCAGACCTTGGGATGGAGGCTCCAATGCCTGCATGTGCCATGGAGACAGACAGTTTTGTTCTGAGGAGAAAGGACAGATGGAGTCAGGCAGCACAGCTCCTGGAACCAAACAACTGGGCAAAGTGTACCTGAACTGCTSCTTGCAATTACCAGCAGAGTATCAGAATGGCAGGGAGTCAAAAGCAGGGCTGCCTCATCCCAAGAGCTCCAGCAGCCCTTTCATCTGCTCTTCATTATCCTGGAAGGTTGGGATCCTTTTAAAAGTGACAGGATAATTTTATTTTATTTTTTTTWAAATAAAATCAGAGTCTGTGCTCTGGAATGAGTCATCAGCTGTCCATTAGCACTGAGGCAGGAGCCAGAGGGGATGGGGCAGGCTGGATAATGCATCCTGAAATCTCCCTGCACCCCTGGAGGTCACCTTCAGGCTGCCAAGGGGGCACCACGAGAGCCCAGCTCTGGAAATTCAACCCCAGGCTTGGCTGCAATACTCAGACTGACCTTGTCAGCATTTCACAGAGGGTTAACGTGGAATTTTAAACTTCAGTTTAACACCCAGACATCTGAGGAGGCAGGAAAGCATCAGCTGGTCCCAGCCTGGAAGTGAACTTCCCATAYTCAAAGCAAAAGGACGCGGAAGAGAATCTTGTCTGCTTTTAGGGTGAACTTATGTAAATCAGAGCAGAACTGAAGACAAGTGTGAGCAACAGCTGGGGGAAACTGCACAGCAGCTGCCAGTACCAATAATTGAGCATTAATTGGTTCCTCAGCCATTTCTGAGGCACTCTTGTGCAGAAGGACCTCAGAGTTACAGGGCAGGGGAAAGGTGAGCACTTCTCTGCTGCTGGCCCCCAATTTCCCCAAATATTTGGGTATTCCTGGGCAAGCAGCTGTCCTCGAGACACAAAATACAACCAAACAACCACAAAAGCAGCAAAAAGACCCAAAAAATCCATCCACTGGTGTCCCCCACCAGGCAGGAGGGGAATGCATGCCGACCATAAATCCTTTACAGCAATTGTACAAATAGGTGCAGTTTCTCATCAAAATGAAATGGGGCTTTGGAAACCTCTCTGCTCCAAGTTGTGGGGGCTGAATCCACTTCTGTTTTGATGTTGTGTTATCAATTAATTCAACTGAACTTCCTGGGCAAGTTATTAAGTCCCCATGCCACTTTCTCATTATCTGTAAAACAGGGCTAACAGTATCAGCCCCAGTACTTTACAAAGGAGATCAAGGATTATATGGAACTAGGAATAATTCCCAAATCCTGCTTGAAAATTGCATACCAACTTTCCCCTCTTATCTGGAAACCTCCAACCTCCCTTCWGCATCATTAAAAGAACTTATTCCAACACATTATTGTATAAAAACAAAACAGACAGTAAGCATTTCAGATAAAATTTGCCTCCAATCCTGCTGGACTGCCATTCTCCCRTTTCCTAAAAGGAATCTGGTTTTGAAGGTGACCTGCATTACTGCAGTGTTAATAAAAATGCACTGTGTGTAATCAGTTATTATTTTATCTCTGGGCATATTCAGTGCCTCAAAATGTGAGCATTCCCAAGGGGAGCATGGTGCCAGGAAGAGAAGGAAAAAAGGGGTCAAATCCTCCCCCAAATACAAAGTCCCCACTGATAGTGATCTATGGAAACACTGCCTAATCCATTTCACATTTAGATTGTCATAAAGTCTTGGACCTTGTTACATATTTTATGTTTTGCCACAAGAATAACTAACTTTCCTGTTGCTGTCAATGCTTCTGAGACCCACTGGCCACAGCACAGGTGAAAATCTTCCTCGTGAAAGAGAATTTCTGTGAAATAACGCTGAGCTGCCTAGAAACAATTTCAATTTCCAAGCAAAACTGCCCTATCCCGTGCACCCTTCACTTTGCTTTCAGCCACCCACTCCTGCTTCCCAGAAAACTTGAGATTGGTAAACAAAAGCACCGAATTTTTTCTGCTTGGTCTTTTCAAAAGCACAGTTTCTGTACAGGACCCAAGGGCCACGGGGAGGACAAACCCTCTGATTTCCAGTAATTCCCAGGAGCAATTTCCTGATGGAACCCGAGTAGCTATGGAAACAATCTCTTTTGTTTCCTGCACAATAGTCTCCATTTCTGAGAGCCTCCCCTCCAGAGAAGGACAGCGCTCCCTCCCAGCGACAGTTCCTCTGCTCGGAGCCAGGGCAGGCTCAGCTGCAGGYGGGACAGGGAGTTTGGATCAGCGACTGATCTGCCTGGGGCGTGCAACCCACGCTGGGAATCCTGCTGGGGCTCGGTGAATCCACACTGCTGCGCCCATCCCRCTGATTCCCACTGCCGCTCTGAAGGTGGAACAATGGGATCTGTTMCTCACAGAAATGGGCACCGCAATTTGCATTTCAGGGCCCCCCGGTGCCCCATCTGCATTCATTCCTGGGCACACACAGGGATTTATATTAAATTAAATCCGGCCTCCACTACCCAAAGTCCAGAGCCACAGGGGATGAATGTCAGATGTGGGCCTGGCAAAATCAGGATTTTCCTTCTGCCTCTGGAGTGGTTTCCCATATAACCCTGGCAAAATCAGGATATTCCCTCTGCCTCTACAGTGGTTTCCAATATAACCCTGGAGAAATCAGGATATTCCTTCTGCCTCTGGAGTGGTTTCCAACATAACCCTGGGAAAATCAGGATATTCCTTCTGCCTCTGGAGTGGTTTCCAATATAACCCTGGGAAAATCAGGATATTCCTTCTGCCTCTGGAGTGGTTTCCAATATAACCCTGGGAAAATCAGGATATTCCTTCTGCCTCTACAGTGGTTTCCAATATAACCCTGGAGAAATCAGGATATTCCCTCTGCCTCTGGAGTGGTTTCCAATATAACCCTGTGAAAATCAGGATATTCCTTCTGCCTCAGGAGTGGTTTCCAACATAACCCTGGCAAAAGTCATTCTGCTGACTGCCCCTGCCTCAGTTTCCCCTTCCACAAGAACAGGGCAATGCCCTCCACCTCCTGCAAGCTTCTGATGGAATTGCCAAATGAGAGTGGCAAATATCTTTATCAGCAGAGAGAGAAATAATCCTACCACTCTCTGCACGTATTTTGAAGAATGGGTCAATAGATTTTCTTCATCTGATTTGTTCCCTCCCCAGCAGATTTTATTCTTATCTAAAACTTGCTCTTGAAAACCCCATTTAGTTTTATAACCTGCTTGGGAATCCTTTGGAACAGTGTATACTTTATAAATGCAAGATAATCCCCACTGTTCCCAGCCTTCTGCCTCTAACTAACACTCATCCAAAAATTGCAAACAGGTTGAGAATTTTGCCATAAATGCTCCATTTCCCTCCCCAGTGCTCCATAACCTTGAGGGGGGGAGCAGGAGGACTGCTCTGGCTGCATTTGTGGGTGGGTTACACACAGCTCATGGATCAGCAGCAGGAGCAGGATGCCAAACACAGCTCCGAAAAAYTGCCTTCCAAACAAAGGGAATATCCTCCTGCCCTCAGGGCTGGGTGTCAGAGCCCTGAACAGAGCCAACACACACAGCCAACATCCTCCAGCAACATCTGCAGTCCCAGGAGGGCCTGCAGGCCTTCTGGAACCTCTTTTTGGTTTAACTCTCTTGATGACAGCTCCATTTCTAGCTCCTCAGATGTCACTCTGGGATTAACTTACTGTAATGATCTTTCAAGGACAGGGTCAATTTTCCTCATTTCTTTTGTGTATGAACACTTAGAGAATGGATTTGCCTCCTTTCCTCGTRGATACACACTGGCTGGGGTTACCAGATGAAAAAAAGCTGCTTTAAACTGAGCCCAGTGACACTTTCAAAGACCCTGAGGCCATTCCAATCCTTGCAAACAGAGTTCCCCCTGCCTTGGGGGAGGAATTCTGCTTTCTCAGGAGGGCTCCGATGCACATTTAGGCCTGCAATGTGTCTAACACCAGCTTCTACAAYGGCAGAAATGAATTAACAATTTCAAACTGCAGGGATGGAAGCCTCCCCCACCTTTTATTGAGCTGGCATTCGGAGATGTGKGAGAAGGAGCTGTTCCTGAAGTGCCCTGAAAAGCCTGGAGCAAGAGCCCTCCTGGACTCACTGCAGCAAGCACCAGTTTCACAGAGCATTTCTGGGCCACATTAGAAGCATTTTGGCTGTTAGAGGGGCACTGAGTGCCCTCTGCACTCAGTCTGGGGACAGCCATCCCCCAGCTGTCCCCACACAAAGGCGGAATTTGGGGCTGGGTGCATCG
The DNA here is from genome assembly GCA_014549065.1 of Cardinalis cardinalis. Taxonomy (NCBI): domain Eukaryota; kingdom Metazoa; phylum Chordata; class Aves; order Passeriformes; family Cardinalidae; genus Cardinalis; species Cardinalis cardinalis. The sequence goes on from JACDOX010000081.1 coordinate 2,767,309, forward strand.
GTCCTGCTCTGCTTCCCGGAAAAAAGAGAGGAAAATGATTTCTCCCAATCACACCGCAGAGCCAGGGCTCAGTTTAAATCCTCCAGCTTATTCCTCTTACTCTGAAGGGCTGATCTGACTCTTTGATCACTTTCAGGATTGCTCTCCTCTGCCAGCGACACTCCCTGGACAGAAATCAGGGAGCAGAAGCACCCTGGGGATGTGGATGAATTACCTGCTCTGGGACACCGACTGGCAAGGCAGCTGGCAGGTTTGTCAGCAGTGACCGAGGATCCCAGGAGAGGAGCAGAAGGTCAGAGCCAGCCCCTCCTGCCTCCTCATCTCCTGGAATTCTGCCCCCTCTCCTTCAGATCCCCTTGGAATTCCGATCTCCTGGAATTCTGCCCCCTCCTGCCTCCTGATCTCCTGGAATTCAGATCTCCTGGAATTCTGCCCCCTCCTGCCTCCAGATCTCCTGGAATTCAGATCTCCTGGAATTCTGCCCCCTCCTGCCTCCAGATCTCCTTGGAATTCAGATCTCCTGGAATTCTGCCCCCTCCTGCCTCCAGATCTCCTTGGAATTCTGTCCCAGGGCTTCTGTTCAGGTCTCAGGCACAGAATTCCCTGGATTTGGTGCATCGCTGGGAATGGTGCAGCCATTCCCAGAGCCTTTTCCAAGCCTCCCTCACGGTTTATCCATCAGCTGACCGACCATGCCCACGCTTTGCGGTCTGTCCGTCCCTCTGTCTGCTCCGCAGCTGACAGATATGTCCCTGCAGCGCCCTGAGGAGTCTCACCCTGCGCTGACCCCCGGCTTACATTCTGTTCCTGCTTTTCCTTTCCTCATGAATATTTAACTGCGGTAGTTTACACCTGCTGGATCCCATTTGCTGTCATTAAGAGCAAAGGGAAGCAAAGTGCTTTGTGGYGTCAGGTAATTCCCTGCAATGATTCCGGTCCCATCATGTTCCTTTTAACCTCTGCTCGCACCATCGGGTCTCACCGTGCTGATGCCTTTTGTCAGCTGCACCTCTCCCCACAGCCCGGGCCCTCCGACAAACCTCTCCTGAGCACTCCCRCCCAAATTAAAATCGGGATAAACCCCCTAGACAGTCACCTGTACCCCCTGGATGGTCCTATGAACTCGGGTCAGAATTTCTGATCATTTCATTCATTGCACCAGCACGAAAATCAGATTGGAGGGACCAACAATTTCTTCCAAAGCACCAATTTCAAAAACCTTTGCAAAGCTTTTCCAGTCTGCAGCCACTCGGTTATTCCGGGGATTGACAGGCTCCAACGGGACCATGCAGCTAAGAATTACTATAAAAAGAATTACATTCTATATATATATTTAGATATACATATGCATATATATGTGTGCATACATATATACATATATACATGTATATGTATGTATATATACATATAGATGTATGTGTATATATATATATATATGTATGTATTTTTAAGTTTGAATCAGAACAAGCACTTTATTCTAAGCACTGATGACAGCCTGGTGTCCCAAGCCCTGTTTTGGCACCAGTGCTGCAGTCCTGTCCCCTTTCCCTGCTTCCCTCAGTGCAGCTCCCTCACCCACAGGATCCCAGGGAAATTTAGGATGGAGGGACCTGAGGGGCTCACCTGCTCCMACCCTGCTCAAAGCAGGGATAAGACATTAAAACACTACAAAAACTTGCTTTGTGTCTTATTTTTTCAAGCAGTTAGTGCACAGAAAAAGCCTTTCAGCTCAGTTATTTCAAAAGTTTTTCTGATGACTCTTACCCAGAAGATTTTGGAAATCCATCTAACGCAGCACAAACCAGATCACCCTTCACATATTTATTGATTCTATCCAAAAACTCAAATGGGTTTGTGAAATATGACTTCCCTCTAGAAAAACAAGGTTGTCTCTTTCCCAGGATGTTTATCTGGGTGTCTATCAAGTCCTTTTATTACAGTTTTCTTCCATTTCATCCAGGAGAAAAGTCAGAGCTGCTGCTCTGCACTTTCTCAAGTTCCTCCCACACTTCTTAAAAGAAAAAAATTCCTTATTGTGGCTTTATATGTCCTACTTTCCCTTCCTTTCAGTTAATTTCAGTTCTCTGGAAAGCCCTAGTGCAGAATTTTGGTTGCTTTGGTTGGGCAGTGCTTCAGCTCCTTGATGCAGCAGAAGCAATAACAGCATTTCCTCTGCTGTCACAACAATTTGTGGCAAGTCTGGCACAAACAGAATTTTTTAGAAAATTTTGCTAATAGAATAGTTGGAATTTTGGCTGAAAACTCCCTTTTCCTCCCCCAGTATTGCAGAAGAGGTGATGTTCTTGCTGGTTCCTGCAAGCTGCTGCCAGGCAAAGGAATGGAACACAGCACTGCGTTCTCACTCACAGAGGAAATCAGAACAGGGCAAGTTGGATCATTTACTGTGATTAAAAATAATATCTCGGGGTTCAACCCCAGCTATGACAAGAGTGACTTTCTTTACAAAATAAAATTATACCAATTTCCCACTGGAAGGTAGAAGTGCTGAGGAAATGGGAAATTGAGAGTTTTGTAACAGTGATAATTGTAAACCACATCACCAGCTCCTCTGTGTCAGGAGGTTCTTCCCTCACCTCCAACAAGTGGAGACTTGTTCTGTTATTTGCTGTATTTAGGCACAGGAATAAAGCAAATGAGCTGTAGGACAGAATCTGCCCCGTTATAGTTTCTGCAGATTGGGATTGCTACTTGTTTTGAAGCCGAATCACAGCCTATTAATAAAGAAATAAACAGTTTAAAACTACTTACATTTTAAATGGCATAAAATGTTGAAGATTAGCCCTTTTTTCCATAACGTAAATCTGATTATGTGCACCATATGTGCACCATATAAAAACAGATTATGCGGGTTCTAAAGAATTTACTTTGCTGTGGAATCCTGATTCTTATTATGTT
>JACDOX010000081.1:2771580-2799003 GCA_014549065.1 Cardinalis cardinalis
AAGCTCACCTGGGCACCAGAGCAAGGGCGGCCCTGCTGCCTCTGCTCACACCCAGGCAGTGCCCTGGGGATGGATCATCCGCAGCCACCATGGGCTGGGCTGGTTTTAGGAGTCAAGTACTTGCTGTGAAATGTAGGGGGGGAATGGGAGCAGTTCTCCAACTTTTCCCTTGCTCTAAAGCAGAAATTCCTGCATTCCAGCACCGTGCTGGGACTTCCTAACTAGCGCCTGTTTATGAAGGATTTACAGCATTTTTACAGCATTTTTACAGCACCTCACACCACAGAGCCATTTCCAAAACCAGAGCTCTTCAAACACCAACCCCAAAGTCAGAAGTTGTTTTATGAGGCCTGAGACGGGAGCCAAACCCAGAGCCCCACTCCAGCATCACCATCCCTGCCCAACATTTGTCACTCTGCTTTTGGCCAAGAGTGATGCTCAAATTATCACCACAAGGTCATGGGGAAGTCACCAGCAAGGGCTGGAGCTGGATCAAACGCTCCCCATGAAAACCAAAAGAACAAAGTCACCCCTTCTGCCTGGCAGGGACACCCGGGAGCAGCGAGTGTGGGGCGCTGCAGGACAGTGAGGATGCGTGAGCCCAGGCACACGAGCTGTGTCAGAACGCTCTGAGCTCTTCCCGTACTCCAGAGGCTGGATCAGGCTGTGCACTGATGCTTTTGGTTGCTATGGTAATTTGTATTGCCCAAGTTTTAATAACCTCATCAAGAACGTGCACTCAGTGTGGCACCTCCACGTGATGGAACAGCAATCCATTCATGGCTCTGGTACCCTTTGAAACACTGCACGAGGAAATTAAAAACAAATAGAAATAAATCACCACCATGCCCAAACCAATAAATATTTAGGATGTAAAGGTGAGCAGACAGTGGAAAGAAAAAGATCTTTTCAGAGAAGTGATGGAAGCTTCTCAGACAATTATTCTCCTCCCAACAGCAGGAGCAAGGTTAGCCCCCATCMGTGGTAATTAGCTGAGAACGATGGGCTCCTGTGCTTATTGTGCATGAAAAGCCATTCTAAGCAACAGCTTTTCAAAATTCACATTTGTTAGCCCTGAAGTACAAAGTACACACGTTGCTAATATTTAATTAAGGCAGGTTAAAAATTATAGGCTAAACCCCAGAGAATATCAGGACTGCTGTACACAACAAACCCTTTTTGAGTTCATTTTCAATGCTGGTTCACCTGAGTGTTCTTTGGTCCTGTCTCTAAATCTCCTCAGTGTCCTCACACACTATCAAATTACTCGAATCATTTGTTTGCTAGCTTTACATGCTGCTTGTGCATCATTGCAGGAAGAGATAATTATGTTTCAGCTCTTTAGTTTGTTTTTCTGCTTGAACTTTATTGCATTTTAATAGTTTTTCTAGCTCTCTCTAGTGCCTAAATAAGAGAAGGAGAAGGGACTTTAATAAATAATTTTTCTTTCTTGTCACTGTTATGGTTCAATGTGTGAAAATGGCAACACCTTGGACTTCCTTAAGTTTTCAAACTGTATTAAAAGAGCTTGAGTTATACACGGCCAAAGAGTAAACACGGAGTATTAACTTAACTGAAGCCAAACAAGAACCCAGTGCAGTGTGAACCTGAATTAACGTCAATTTCTGACAGATGCACAAACAGTTACAACCCACAGTTCCCCTGTGAATGCCTAATCTTCCTCTGGGCAGTTTTATTTTCCTCTGGACCCGTCCCCTGCCTCTCCTCCCAACGTGGATTCCTGCCTTTTTCCAGCCACAGCCACAGCCCAGCTTTTATTGTAATGTATTGACATGGCTTTAGTCTTACTGAAAGGGAGACAGCAGCAAATATTTATTCACTGCCCTTCTTTAGAGCTTCCACTTGAAATGAGTAAATATAAAAGTGGTGCTGGTCCTTGTGGCTCTGTGCTGCTGCTGGACAGGAGAGAACAGCTGAGGAGGGAAGTGCTCCAAGGCACTGGATTGGCATGGAAAGGACCACAYTTCAGTGGGTTTGCAGAAATCCTGGCAAACACAGAGCTCCAAAGAGACTGGCAAAAACTCCTGGGGGAAATCAGCTCTCTTTCAGTGCCTTGATTGTTCACAGAGAGGCCAAAGYTAGAAATTCCAACAGGTAAAATCTCCTGCATCACCAAAAGGGTCCCCTTGGCCAAGGCGGCTCCTGCCCTGCTCCCCACGGTGCTCCAGTGGCCAAATTGGTTTTTAGGACAAGGCAAAGCTCACAACCTGAAATCCTCACAAAGGAACCTCTGCGTTGGGGATCTGCCTCACCACTTAAGCCCCACTGTCCTCCTAAGCAAGCCAGGCCTGTGCCATGGCAGCAGCCACCACGTGGGTCCCTCCCAGCTCGAGGAGCTGAAACCCTCCCTGGCTGCAGAGCACTTGCACTGGGAATATTTTAATAGCCTTGGGTACCTCAGGCAGTAATCAGAGCCTCCCCAGGTGCACAATTCTAAATGAAGCTCATATTGAGCTTTTATTTTTAGAGRAATATAATGATCAGAATCCAGAACAGCCCCATTACGGCTGTCACTTCGTTCTGAGGGACTTCAGAGATAAACAGACTTAACATGTTTAAGGTTAATTAAAGGAAAACAGAAATTKGTAGTGGATAGAGAAGCTTTATGTGAGTAAAAGGTGTGAAGAACAAGTGACCRAATTCCTTTGATGGCCTTGTGCTGKGAGTGAGGGTGGGATGGTGGGAACGCACAGAAAAGGGAGAGAAGGTTTGTGCTGGGTGAAATGTGGCAGGAAAGTCCCATTTCTGTCAGCAGGGTCATCCCCTATGGAGGAGTAAGCAGGGTTTGAGAATCCTGGGAGGATGCAGAGGAATTGCAGGTAATTCCCTCAGCTCTGTGCACTGGCAGCTCTGTGCACTGGCAGAGCAGGAGCTGCTGAGCTTTGCTCCATCAGTTCTGGACCACCAGGAACTGCTGAGACACCCCTGATGTTCCAAGGCACAAACCTTTCTTTTCCAGCCCTATGGCCATGACTACAAGTACTAAAACACCACTTCTGCTGCAGCCACAGAATGACTTCTCCTGGTCTTCCATTTCCAGGCTGCACYAAGTACCATTAGCAATATTCCTATTCATTTTCTTTGCTCTCTTTTGAATTCCTGGAGCTGTCCAGAGCAGGTAACCTCTTGCTGATRGCAGAGGGTGCAGCTGCTGAGGAGGCTGAGGCCCTGCAGGAATTCCAGGAGCTGCAAAGTGGGATGGTACTGCATCAAAGCAACTCCCAGCTCCAACAGAACAATCCCTGCCCAACTCCTCTGTAAAACACTGGGTTTTTTCTTTGCTCCACCTCGTAATTACAGCTTGTGTCAGAGCCTAAGCAAGAAGACTTTTCASATATGTGTCTGGAAATAATTGGAACTTGGCTGTGTGCAGGCTGCTGAGAGGGAGCAGCTCTGTGCTCAGCACCTGGGGCCAGCACCTCAGCACCTCCTCTGCCCCAGGGGGCCTCAAGAGCACCTGAAAGCAGGAGCTGGTAAAAAAGCAGMTCCTCTGTCCTCTGAAAATGGCACCTACCCAAACAGAAACTCTGCAGCGTGCAAACAGCATCCAGCTGGCCAGAGAGCAGTCTGTAAAGCACCCAGGCAGACCACAGGTCAGAGACCCTGCAGTGAAATGCTCCTGTCACCTGTGCCCTTCCTTGGCCCCTTCAGGGGGGTGCTGGGCACAGGGCACYGCTCCAGGACGGGCTGAGCAAAGATCTGATCCAGGGACTGATTYCCACAGCTCCCTTTGGGCTGTGTCCTGGAGCCAGCCAGGGTTGGGYGAGCACTCCTGTCCATCTCTGCTGGCTCCTGAGTGCCAGCCACCAGCATTTGCACAAACACCAGAGCCCCCCACACCCAGAGCTCTTTGCCAGGCTCTGCTGCACTGATGTTGAAGCCCAGGCTGGGGCAAACACCTCTCAGTCCAGACTGGAAAGGAACCAGTGCCCAGTGCGCAGGGACACAGCTGCCAGTCTCAATGGCACTTGTGGAATTGCCTTTTTTCCTTAGAAACACAAAAATCTTCACGTTTYACCCTGTATTTACATTATTTCTACAGTGTTTTACAGTGATTTCATCCCAATTGTCCCCGTTCTCCTGCTGGATCAGGGGTGTCCTTGTGTTTGAAAGCAGGGGCTGGGCAGAGATGGGCTCTGATTTCTGATTCCAGCCTGGGCTTGGGGAAATTCCTTCTCCTTGGGGAGCTCAAGCAACTAAAGCTTGAGCTGAGATTTCCCTCAGGGACAGAGCAGGACCTGCCTGTAGCCCAGAGGTTCTCTCATTCATTTTACAGGAATGTTCTGCTCATAACCAAGGCCAGACCTTCCTGAAGACATTGCAGTTCTCTGAACAGCTCTGTCCAGTTATTTACCAAATTCTTTGGAAATCTTGCTTACAGACATGAAAGGGAAACGTGGCTTTCAGAAAATCACATTGGGGTGAACAATGAATTCTGTTTTCAAAGTGAAACGTCACTGATGTTTTCAACAGAGGCCATCACAGCAAGCACAGAAATTTATTCAGTATTCCAGAAACTGCCAAGGTAGGGCTGGTGATAACACAGCCAAGTGTGCAGTTCAGGTTGGCCCTGAAATTTTCATTTTWAAATKAAATTTGATAGCTGTAGGATAGGACTTTTCTGTGCACAAACTAAACTCAGGYGCTCCTTTAGCTTTTTTCTTCTCCTGGCTGCTCTCAGGACTCATTACAGAAGCACAAATGCTCATTTGGCGAGCAAAGGGAATCTCTGGTACAAAGCATCTCCTGTGGCACCTGGGAGCTGCTCCTATTCCCTTTGTCCCCTGCACTGAGCCAATTAGCAGCAGGAGATTGCAGGGCCTGACCAACCTGCCTAAAGTCAAAGCAATTCTAAACCAGAATGCAAAGGGCAGTGCTGGTTTTCTCTCCAGCAATGAACATGCCATCAGCTATGGTAACAAGAAGTTTTCTCTAAAGCTGGCCCAAAATAAGTTGAAGCAGTTTTGACAGGAAAAAAAAAAGCTTTCTACAAAAGCTCATCTTTTAAAAACTTTAATTTGAAATGCTTAACTTTCTTGAAGTTAATTTGGAAACAAAATATCTCAACAAGCAACAGAAGTTTGGTGTTGTGTTCTAGAAGCATCTTTCCAACAGCTCGGTATTTTAAGTCTGTGAAAATCTTCAAAATTTATCTGCCTGCCATAAATTTATCACTTTGTCCATTGGAATATTCACCAAACAAAAATATTCAAGAAGGCTGTTGAAAGGTGTCACAGGCTCATTAAATTGTTTTTTGCAGAAGTGAAGCATGTAAGTGTAATAATTAGATCAGTGCAGACTTTAAATACACACAGACATCGTGCTGCACTGAAATGAATCCTTGCACTGACACCTGCCCTGCTGCAATGCCTGCACAGCCAAAATTATAAAAGAGTTGAGACYAAAATGGGCTCCAGTTGTTGTGCTCAGCCTCAGCGTGAGATGGGGTCAGAGAAACAAGGAGCTTAATGGATTTTATTGCAGGAAACAAAGGCTGCACGCGCAGAACCGGCTGCTCTGAGAGCAGTGGGAAGAGTCATTAAAAGCTAATTAGGGAGAGGTGCAGGCACAAACACAGAGCACTCAAGGAAAGAAAGAAAGTTTTCCCAGCAGGAGCAGCGTGGCTTGATTTTCCTCCTGGAAGTTTCTCAGGAGCTGGGAATGTTCAATGACATCCGTCCAGGTGACATTTTTCCAGGTGACATTCGTCCAGGTGACATCTGTCCAGGTGACATTCATCCAGGTGACATCTGTCCAGGTGACATCTGTCCAGGTGACATCTGTCCAGGTGACATTTTTCAGGTGACATCCGTCCAGGTGACATCCGTCCAGGTGACATCTGTCCAGGTGACATCCATCCAGGTGACATCCATCCAGGTGACATCTGTCCAGGTGACATCTGTCCAGGTGACATTTTTCCAGGTGACATTTGTCCAGGTGACATCCATCCAGRTGACATCYRTCCAGGTGACATGTGTCCAGGTGACATCCCCAGCCCCTCCCTGGGCTGTGGGAGTGAGGTTTGCACACAGGCAAATGCTTTTGAAATGGTTTTTAAAATCCCACTKCGGGATTCCATGCAGCACCTCACAGTGAGCACCCAAAACATTTCTCACACTCTAAGTGCCTGCCACGAGCCCTGGGAGACAAATGATCAATGTTCACTGCCTCTGGACAATAAATACAAATAAGAGTGCAAACAGACACAGCAGCTCTGTGTGGGAGTCTGAGGGAAGCCAAGGAATCAGGAGCTGATCTCCATGCTCAGTGGGAAAAAGGAAATGTGCATATGTGCCTACCAGAAAAATGACCCTTGATCTTTAATGATTTTTAATTTTGGGCAAGATTTATTCTCCTCGTGATTTGTTCCTGAGGGCTTTCAGGACAGGGTTTGTTCCCTGTGCTCAGTGTTTGGGAGAGCCAAGTTTGGACTCCTTGAACAGCCAGGGAAGGAAGGCAGCATTTCTAAAAGAGGCAATATCCTCATGATGAGCAGGTATTAAGAGCAGATAAGTGGGTTTTTAGCCAGATAGTGCCTAAAATGAATAATATATCAGCAGAGCCAGCGCTTGTGGTGAGGCCAGCGGAGCTCTTTGTTTGGGAAGTGCTCATCATTTAATATTTCCTTTGGGAAAAACTCAGAGAGCAGCAATGAACTCCTAGAGAAAACCAGAGTGCAGGCACGGACAATGTTGGAATTCACACTGTGAGCGACCTGCTTGTGGGGCAGAGTGATTTCTGACCCAAACCACCACAGCACCGCTCTCCCACCAGCCTATGGGGGCACAGAGGATTGGGCACAGGGMGCAGAGGCTGGCACTGCTCATGCTGAATCACAGCAGATCCTTCAGGGAGTCCACCAAAGGATTCAATTCAAGTGCAACACCCTGAACTTACTAAAATCCAAATAAAAACCTCAGCATCTTCAGTGAGTTCAGGTTTGGTCTCGTTCTCTTGCTGCCCTTCCCACCCCTTTTCCTACCTAGAATATTTTCTCTCTTCTGTAGAGTGAGAAAACCTTAATCTGGCAGGATCTGAACTCTTCTATTTTCAGCCTGAACTTAAATCTGGTATCAGATTGATATCTGGTATAAAACAGACACAGAAAATGCAAATGTTGCCCATTTTGACTCGAGATTTGATCAGATCTCCTTCAGCTGCTGTTGTCACTGTCAAATCAAGGAGACCAGAGAKGCTCCTGCTCCTCTGAAAGTATTTAATAGCAGGAGCAGCTCCATGGAGATGACACCCAGCTCCTCAGGGCCGAGGGGCTCTGTGAGGGAGGGGAAAGAATCAGAGTCTGAATCAGTRTGAGGAGACAGAGACTAAAGTTATCTCCCTAAAATAAAGCAGCATTTGACCACACTGAGGTCTGCTTYGGGAGTGCAAAGACTTCACACATTTTGGTTTATTATGTAGCCAGAAAATAAGGATTTGTGTCTTTCTGCAAATAAACAGGCTCACATGCCCAGACACTTGCAGATATGAAGATAACCAGCAGACAGATATCGTGGATGAARTGTTCTCAGAAAGAAAATCAAAAATAAGATTCTAGAAAAAAACCAAAACCTCTTTATAATGGTATCACAATAAAATTCCTGTGCTCCCCATGGCTGGGATGCCTCCATCAATAATGTAAATAACTGGATTTTTAATGCCTTCAGAAGGGCCCACAGCCAAACAGAAATCTGTTTTTAATAACTGGTATTGAAGAAAACTTGGCCCAATCTGTATGCAAATTGTGAGATCTGATTCTCTCTGCTTGTTAAAGAAACCTGCTGTGGAAAATTTATGTGTGTTTTTTACTTCAAAAGCTTCCAAAGTATTTCACCCACCAAAATGATACCACGCTTTTGAAATATGGTTACCTTGAAAACAGAAGCTGACAGTGGAAACAGAAGAAATGCTACAAAACTGTGATCAAATGAAAAATGTGCTGCTTCATAAACATTCCACACAGGCCACAGAAGTCTTCCCATACAAAATACTGYCCAAAATCCTTTATCAGCTAAAGCAGGTGTCTACTGACACAGAAAGAACTCAAACAAATCCCTGATTTTAAACTTACGAACAGGGAGAAAGGAAGGAATGAAAAGGAGATGGGACCTTGAACGAGAAACTCCTGAACTCTCTGCTCCTGCTTTGGACACTGACTTTTCCASGGCCATAACCCATCTCAGCCCCCTCACCTCCCCTCAAGGACCACATTTATTTACTCAGGCCCTGATGGAGTGGAAGTGATGTTTGACTCAGCTCATTTTACGGGCTCAGGAAACAGAGTGAGCAATCTGCTGAGAAAGATCTGACTGAACCAAAACTCGCAATGGAAACCCTGAAATCAATTCCCTGTCTGCTGAGCCTTGTGTCAAAGCGACTTTCTGGAGATGAAAATCTCGGTGTGAACTCTAAATAGGGCTATTTGATGTGGCTGTATTTATCAAAAGAATCCTGTTTGCAGAGAGCTCCAGAGACAAGGGCTGCAGTTCCAAAGCAGTGCCCCAGGAGTGGGCCCAGCACAGAGGCTGCACCAGCTCCTGCAGTGGCCGGAGCACAACTTCCCCTGGCAGTTAATGGGACAGSTAAGGCACCTTCCACGGGAAGCAGATTAAGCCATAAGTCCCAGCATCATCAATCTAAAATGATGYACTTCAAATTGCTTCTCCTCTCGTTTCTGCATTGCACTGTGCTGGGTCATTAGTTTTTATTAAAATATGACAGGGCTGTGCAGTCTGCTCCTAACTGGCTTTTAGCAGGGAAAGAAAGAGAGACAAAAGATCATAAACTTATCCTGCAGAATGTGGTCTGGCCAYGAATACAATTCTCTGTCCTGGTGGTTTGGCTTGCCTTTCTGCTCTATGCAGCTGGGAATCACATCCAAACAACCTCAGGAAAATTTGTATTTTTTACCTGATGCAGCAAGAAGTCAACAGAGAAGGGAAGTGTAGGAAATCCCCTGATCTGAGAGAGAGAAGAGCTGAGAAAGAGGGTATTTTTTGATACTGCACTGGATTTTATGAAGATCCAGAAGGAAAGGTTCAGTTTCACCAGAAAGTCTCATTCAATAAAGGACTTACACCACCAACAAATAGTTCTTTCATTTTGTTGGTGCTCAGACCCTTAACAGGTGGGTAACTAAGTCATTCCTTCATGCAGGCTTTTCCCCTACCTTTGTTTCTGAAGGCAGAAAAAATTCCTTTATTGCTACATGTTTGGTGGTAATAGAGCAGCTGCTGTTTATGGTAATTCCTGCTTCCTTGCAAATAGACCTGTGTTTATTCTGTGCCACRCCAGCTGTCAGCAAAGACATTTGAAGAATAATTTCCACGCTCAAAGGAAAGGCTCTGCTCCCCCTTCCTACTGCTCATTTCTGTCTCCTGCATTTCAGATGCAAGGGAGGTTGGACTGGAGAAGGAAGGGGCTGATGGTGAGGCATGAGAGGAGCTGACCTGCAATGCTGCCCCCACAGGAGTCCCTCTCTCAGCCTGGGCATTTGCACAGCCCACTCTGAGCTGCCCTGTTGGGAAGGATGAAAGYTGGACAAGAAACTCTCACAGATCTGTGTGCTCAGCAGAACGATTATTGAATGTAGARTCTGATGAAGGAATAGAGATGGAAGCAAGTTTTGRTATAGAAGAAAAGAATTGCTGAGCCAGTCTTACTGGCTAACCAAGGAGGCAAAGGGTRTGTKAGTTAGAAGGGGTTTTTATGGCTTAGAGCAAAGGATAAACCCACCCCAAACAAGRAGATGTTTTTACCAAGCAGAAAGAGAGCAMAGGCAAACAAGGCAGCAAATGTGGCAAGTAGAAAAAAGATCTGAGAATTTTCCACTGCAAGAAAACTGAAAAACAACTTCTAGCTTAAACTGTAATGTACTGACTTTGAGTGATTGGAGAACAGTAACATGAATATGGTAATTACAGTAGTTATGATAGGCTGTAGGTAAAAGTTAAGGTTTCTATTGGCTCTGCTGTATTARGATGCTCAGSAAAGAAAAGTAAATAATGCAATGTAACCAAAACCAAAGTATATAATGCAATGTRACCAAAAGAAAAGTCTATAATGCAATGTAACCAAAACCAAAGTATATAATGCAATGTRACCAAAAGAAAAGTCTATAATGCATTGTAACCAAAACCACAGGGTCTCCAGGCCTGCCTGCAGCTGGAGCTGACAGCTGTGGGCACAGCTCTGTCACCCACCACCCTGGACTGCTGTAATATGTTGGACGGAATAAACTGCATTTTGGAGAGCCCCTGGAGCTCCACATGCCTCGTTCAGGCTCTCACACTGCCCCTCTGCAGTGCTGCCCTGAGCTCTGCCCCAGGCAGGGCACAAACCCTGGCACAAGGAGTCCCAGTGCAGGGAACCCCCTGGGGGATCCCTTTGGTCCTCACCAGGCTCTGAGCTAATCAGCAACAATCCCAGGTGCCAGCCTCCCTTCCCAGAGCTCGTCACTGCCCTGGGAGGAGGCTCAGAGGATTTGGGAGCCAGCCCTGACTTCAGCACCAAGAAACCGATGCCATGAGCAGCTCCATGTACCAGTCCCCTRGATTTTCTCACTGACCTCACCTTGGTGCAGCTGAGATGAGAGTCTGACTCGGGATGTTTTCCAGCATGTGAATCTCAGGCTTTTCAGCAGCTCAGTGTTCCCTCAGCTGGGGCCACAGCACTGTTTTCCCAGAGTATCTGGCACTGCCTGGGTTTTCCTCTGAGATGTGAAGCTGCCAGYGCCTCATTCCTTCAGACAGCGTGTTACTACCCATTAGCATTTAGTGCATTTAGTGAGATCAGAGAGCCCCTGAGGACAAAATGCTCTCAAATCAATCATTCAGGGACTCCCAGCCCTCATCAGCACAGCTCCCTCATTCCCCACGGCTTCTAGGGAGGAAGAAATTCCATCTCCTGCTCCCACAGAGCCGTGGCCTGGCTGCTCAGYGAGCAGAGGGATGGAACACTGATCCACTGCTCGCACCTTGGAGAGGTCTCTGCCAGCTCCTGCTCCAGGCCTGGGGGCTCAGGCTGCTCCCAGTGGATCCAGCACAGCCACAGAAAAGGACGTTTCAGAGCAGGAAAAACCTCATGGATGAGGAAAAACCTGTGGGAAACAGCCCTGAGCCCAGCCAGGTGTGAGCTGGGGAGCAGGAGCTGCAGGCGACGGCAGAGTCCCCGTGCCATGGTTTATCCTCATGGTTTGTATCCTTATGGTTTATTTCCTCATGGTTTGTATCCTCATGGTTCACCCTCATGGTTTACGCCCTCATGGTTTACCCTCTCATGGTTTATGCCCTCATGATTTATCCACTCATGGTTTTTATCCTCATGGTTCATGTCTTCATGGTTTAACCCTCATTGTTTATCCTCCTGGTTTATTTCCTCATGGTCTACCCTCATGGTTTGTATCCTCATGGTTTATCTCCTTGTGGTTAATATCCTCATGGTTTATATCCTCATGGTTTATTCACTCATGGTTTATGCACTCATGGTTTATATCCTCATGGTTTATGCACTCATGGTTCACCCTCATGATTTATTCCCTCATGGTTTATCCACTCATGGTTTTTATCCTCATAGTTTATCCCCTCATGGTTTACCCCCTCATGATTTATCYCCTCATGGTTTATGCCCTCATGGTTTACCCKCATGGTTTATCCCCTCATGGTTTACCCTCATGGTTTATCTCCTCAYGATTTATCTCCTCATGGTTTACCCTCACCCAGCCAACGTCTGTGGCCAAGCGGCGACTCAGCTGAGAGCACTGAAGGCTGAGTTTGTTCTAACAATCACCAAACCATCTCCAGTTGTTCACCCTGTGCCGCAGCAGGCCAGGGAGCTTTTGGAAGCACAGCTCTGTCACAGATTTGGAATAGATTCAGAGCAGCTCTTGGTAGTCAGGCGACTGGAGAGCCCACCTTGTGCAGGAATAGCTGCCTCGAGCAGCATTCCCTCCCTGCCAAGCCTGTGCTGGCCATGCCACCCACATTTGTGACTGCAGCAGGCAGAAGAGCATGCCAGGACAAGTTGGAGATTTCTTCTTTTCCTGCTACAACTGCTTCCCAGCCAGCAGACACCGGGAGCAGCACTGAATCCATTCTCACTCCCTGCACTCCATATGCTCCTGAGGACTCCAGCTCAGATGGTGCCAACAGGAGCAGAGTCACACCACTGGCATAGATTTCATCCTGTGCTGCCTGTCTAAAATCACTTCTCCAGCTTCAATCAGAAAAAACGTTCCCCTAAGAGGCAGGAAATCCTGTTACAAGTGGTTAATTAACAACAGTGACTCTCCATCACTGCTTCACCTTTGATTCATGCAGCTTTTGAGGTGGCAAAGATTCTCCTGTGCTTCCTTTTAAGAGTAAGCATGTTTATAATACCATTGAAATGTTTCTAATATCATTGAAAGGTTTCTAATATCATTGAAAGGTTTCTAATATCATTGAAAGGTTTCTAATTGAAAGGTTTGTAATATCACAGAAATGTTTCTAACATCATGGAAATCTTTACAATATCTTGGAAATGTTTATAATATTGAAATGTTCATAATATCACTGAAATATTTATAATATCATTTCATGYGCACACACAGACCCCTCTGCTTGAAGAAGGTGTTGTATAAATGAATAAATAAATAAATTGCTACAGAAATCAAAAGCACAGGACTTGTGTGTACACGGTTAATCAAGGTCCCAAATAACTCTTAGAAGCCGCTATTGGCTAAAACATTTAACTGAGGGATGTTTTACTCAGTGAGAGTTAAAAAGGAGAGGCATCTGTAGTTCTGCACATCTATCTRGCCTTGATGAAAATGAAGTGTCCAGTTTTTAAAAGATACCCAGTGAATTTTTATCATTTTCTTGTAAAAGATACCAATTTTTACCATTTTCTTGTAAAAGATGGTGAATATTCCATGTCTTCTTATAAAACAGTAAATATTTCCTCAGAAAACGTTTCATGAAAGATACATTGGTTTTCTTTTCCCCTGAGAACCTCTGAAAGCAATTCAGTGAGAATGAAGGCTCTGCCCTAGAAAACAGGGCTGGTGCAGTCCTGAAGGGGACTTTCATTTAACAGGTTTGCATTTTTGGAAGGAGTTCCTATATGCTATTAACTATATGCCCCATCTGCAAATGAAGTAATGAATAAATTATCATGAATAAACACAAACATCCAAAGTCAGCAACAGCAAGAAAGCAAAAAATAATGAAACTATGAAGGAAACACTGCCTTTTTTTACAAAAGGTATTGCTAACACACAAGTTGTCAGGGTGGGAATCAGTCCATCAGACCAGAAAAGTTTGGATACTTTTTGCCAAAAGTTCTCTCCTACAAACTGGTCTAATGGTAAGCAAGCTTCAAATTCCTCAGCACAAGCTGTTTGCACGGGGCCTGCAGGCAGCACACTGGCACAGATCGGCGCAATACAGGCAGCAGAGAAGTGTGGAGGCATCCACACGGATTCAGGATCCTAAAGAAATCTTGACAGGCCTCCCAGACAGCAATCCTGGAGCCAAGCTGCACAGCTCTGGCTTACACAGCTGGCATTTCCTTCTCCTACAGCCAGCAGACTCAGTTCCATCTTAAAGCCCTAAAAATCCCCCCGAAGTGCTCCGTGCAGTCACTGTTTTCAGCCAGGAATAAACMGGTTGGGGGAATAGAATCTGTGGATTTCAGGGATTTCAGTGCAGATGTGGGCACTGCTGGGCACAGGGCTGGTCTGACAGGCTGAATTCAATCCCTGGAGGGGTTTGGAGCTGGGTGGATCCAGCAGGGGGGTGAAGCACACAGAAAGAACCCAAAAAAGGATCTTTGTCACAGAACCCTTCCCATCAAAGCCCAGGAGCTGGGGGGAGCCAGGCACACRAACACAGGGCTGTTGTTAAACAATGCAAACCCCACCTGGAGTCACCTAGGCTGGATTTGGGCACCTGGATTTGGACTGTGCTGCCTGCTTGGAGCCTGTGCCAGAGCTGGGGGAGCACCAGGATCCACTGGATCCCTCCTGCTGCTCCCACTGGTGCTCAGGCACCACCTCAGGGCAGGGAGAGCTCCCTGCAGCTGGGACCCCTCTGCTGCTGCTGCTGCTGCTGCTGCCTGGAGGTAGGACCAGGAAGAAGCCTGGGCAGAACATCTGGAACTGGACACACAGGTGTTGGCACCTGCAGGTCTGGTTTGCCCAGGAACTGACACACAGCCATGAATTTCTGCTTGGTTATGGCACAGAAGAGGTAATCCCCCCTCGCAGCAGCTCTGCTTTCTGCTTCACTGTAAATGGGGAGGTGGGTGACATTTATTTGTTAAACATTGCCATAAATATTTAGCAGAGCAGGGCTCAGTTGAGAAGAGGACATCTAAACAGATTGTTGGTGAGCTAACCCTTGGAGATTTTCCAGGTTTCTCTCTCTTCCTCCCCATTCTTTCTTTCTTTATGGGGAAACTAAATAAACATTTGAAAGGAGACGCACGGCTGGAACAAAACCCCCATAAATAATTCAAAAGAAAATTAATAGGATTCAAGATACACTTTCTGATTATCAGCACGGATGCTACTCTTTATTTTATTTAATTTTTTTACAGCAGCAGCCAGCTGGTACAGTGCACCATGCTAATCAGGGAGCGCCTCTCACATTCCTGAAACACTCCTTGGAAACACATCTCCCTCCATCAAACTGCTTTGAAGTTCAATTTTAATTTAGATGCAAACTATCCCAAAAGTCCTGATAGTCTAAAAAGCCCCTCTGGCAGTTCATAATTATGAGGCAGTGGAGCTGTCAGCTTTGATTAGGGGGTGGCTGCAGTCACTCAGGCCATGCAGCACCATTTAGCCCCTCCTGATCATTTAAATAATAATTTATTTATTATTTATATATTTATAATATTATATTAACTATAGATAAAATATTACATTTATTATTTATATTAATTATATATTTAATTTATTATTTATATATTATTTATATAATAAGTTCCCACCAAAGTCAGTCATATTTGGGGGATAAGAATCATTCTTTTGAGAGGAATTTCTGTGCTCCTGGGCCCATCATGTATCCCACATTCAGCTGATTTCAGTGGGGCAGGAACCTGCACCAGGAATTAGAATTAATATTTGGTATTTGCTGTTCCTGCTGCTTTCAGTGCAGGGAAAAMAGAGAATGTGAGTTCCAGAACACACAGGCAGCTTCAGAGCCCATCTGAGTTCAGATATTCCAAATAAGAGCCCAGAGAGGCCCAAAGCCCCAGCGCTGACCCTGGCTCCTGGTCCTGCCCTCTCTCCCTGGGCTCATTTTGTGCCCTGCTCYGGGAATTTCCTGTCTGAAGCAGCCACTGCCTGTGCAGCCCGAGGAGGGAGAGGCTTCTAAAATCTCGGGCCATGCCTCCCTTCAGCTCCATTGTCTCACTTGTTTAAAGAGGTGAAGACAATCTGGCGATAATTGGGATTTAGCAATGATGGCCAACGTCACCTTTTGTGATTCTGTCTCTCCTAGACGCCTTCCAGAAGCAAAGAGAAAAAAATAATAATTTCATTTCTGASGGTTCATCCTTCGGCCCAAGTGCTCTGAATGCCCAAGTCCTCCCCTACATCAGCTTTTCCTCCTGCCCAGCCATGAAATAAATCTCATTTTGCTCTGAAGCTCTCATTCCAAGCCAGAGCTGAAGGTCACAGCAGCAACCCCAAAAATGCTTCACTTCCCATCCCTGTCACTGCGAGCCTCAAACACACTGAGAGAGCTTTGGCTCTCCTCAGGGTCACRCTGAAAAATAACCCTGAAGGGTTTCATTATATTTGAGGAGCTCTTTCAGCAGAGTTTGCATCTCTTGGGCAGGCTTCACTGGAGCCACCTCAATATCAGCCAGGGCACCTCAGTCAGCCAGAACAGAGCTGCAGGCAGGCATGAATCTCCTCCTTTCCTCTTTCAGACAGCTCGGGAAGCCTCCAGCCCCCTGTTTCCAGCCTAACTACAGAGGACAACTCTGATGAGGCTCAGGGAAATCACCGTGAGCATCAGGAGCAGCCCATGGTCACGGGAGGAGCTCCCTGGTGGGAATCTGGGCAGCCCTTGGGTAAATGCCCTGGGTCTGCTCTCAGCGGGGCTGGGCTCACTCCTGCTCCTCCGCTGTCAGGGTGGGAGGTGTGAACATGTGTGGCATCCTGGCTGTAATCATTAATGAAGGAAATTATTGCAAGAAGTGAAGGGAGAAGGGTTTAGAGCAGCAGCTTTCATTCATTTCTGTCTGTGAAGAGCCAGACAGCAGGGATGGGAAGCCCTGCACGTGTGCAGACACCCAGCGGCTGCTGCTGGCCTGGGAGCYTTCCCTGCATGCCCAAATCTTCACCTCCTCACCCTGCCTCAGCCTGGGAGACACGAGGAGCTGCACAGCAAATAAAGTCACATCATTGYAAGAAAACGTGTTTTAACATTAGCAGGGAATATGGCAATGCTCCTCCTTCCCTGASAGCAGATGGARAGAGCASAAAATGAATTCTTCAAAAACTGCTGCTAGTGCTGACCTTAAAGTGGCCCAGAAATAATTCCAAAGGTTTCATTCAGCCTGATTGTTTAAATACACTTTSAGCATCTTCTGCCTGCTGTTAATCAGACATTTATGACTAATAACTCCTTATCTCTCCAACATTCACCTATAAACCAATCACTGTAATCAGGCTGRGGGTGCTTTGGCCACTGTTTAAAATGTGGAGCACAGAAATCTMACCTGCACCCTGAATCCTCTCCTCTGCTTGCTGCAGTGCTTGTGTCCTGCCATGAGCAGAAGCTGCTTCAGCCAGAGGGAAATATTTTTTTTTCTTGTGTTCCTGCAGAGCACCCACCACACAGGTTCAGAAAAACCTCCTGCTCTTGTTGCTTTCACTGGTTTTGATATGAAAGTCACAGCATGAAGGAAACGWGCAACTGTGAAGCAGTTTGCATCAGGACAAGAAAAAAAATGGCTTTATTCTTTTTTCTGAACAAATCATGCAAATGCTCTCATTCCCCTCATGGATTAAGAATGTACTCAGTCAAGGGAAAACATCTGTCCAAGCAGTGAGGAGGAGCCAGAGCCACATGCCTGAGCGAGCTGCTGCTCAGGAGCACCTGGAGAAAACGCAGAGGAGCCTGGGGATTGGCTCTGTGGAGGGGAAAATGCACAAACTCAGCGATCTGTTCATGTGGGACAGAGGGACAGAGGGACAGAGGCAGGGACGGGAGGGCATCGGGATGGCAGCATCTGTGTGTGAGTGGGGAGCAGCACACCCTGGGCAGGACAAACATCTGGGCAGGACAAACATCTGGGCAGGGCAAACAGCCCAGGGCCAGCACGGGCTCAGGACAGCTGGGAGGACACACAGACACACAGACAGATGGACAGGCTGCAGTGTCACTATAGGACACGAAAGAACACGATGTGTACACACTGCTGGTTTTAAGGTAAAAGGAGAGGTTTCTTTYTTGACTTTAACRTTTACAGATTTCCAGAAGYGACAGTGGATTGGAGGGTGACAGTGCCACCTCTCCAATGACACTGGACAAACCAACAGYCCATCAAATTTTTCTTCTTCCATAAAAGAATGCAGAACAATGAGTTATTTATATAAAGTGTGTGRGAAAGTTCCTTACATTCTTGAGAGCAGCAGTGTGCGCTCGTGTTGTTTTGTGTCCTACAGAGACAGCACAGCCCTGAGATCTCACAGGACAGGACAAGCCCAGGGAAAAGGGGGCTGGGGGCAGCTGCTGTGGGTGKGCACTGGGGAAAGGATGGACTCATGGAACTGTTTAGGATGGAAAGCACTTTTGAGATGATCAAATGCAGCTTTTCACGCCATGCTGTTACCAGAGTCCTGCTCTCCAGGCTCACTGGGCTGCCAAATAGGGAAAGCAAAATTCAAAATTCAACCAAGTAGGCAAATTAAATCCCTCCAGCCCAGGATTGACAGCCTTGTCCCTAAACCACAGTCCTGGGCASCTCGTTTTAGTTGTGCAGATCCCTTTGGTTCCCACATCACTCTCTGAACTCTGGCTGCTTGTTGCCCAGGCTRCCTCCACAAGACAGATGATACCTCTTGAAATAAGTAGAATAAATCATCTCCTGAAAGTCCCTTTCCATTTACTGAATAGAGGGACTCCAGTTTATTTAGACCAGAAATCTATTTTTCATATGTCCAAAGTTACGTGACATGAGCCTCAGCATTTTTTCTACCCTTTCTCTGAAATCTGTCAGCAAACTGGGAAAAACATCTGCAGGGACACTGAAGACATCACCCATTCCTGTTTCACATGCAACTGTACCAACAACAGCTCTCTAAGAATATAAACAGATTTTTGAAAAGCAGAGGGTTGATTTTTAATTATTATTATTTATTTGTGCTCTAGCTTTCAACACTAACTTTTTATTTTTCCTATCAGAAATTAAARGTTCCTGTGAAGCACAGCTCCAAAGGGAGCTCTGTACAATATCAAAGGCAATCCTACAAAGCTAGGTTTTTATTTGGCTGGTTTTGAAATAAACAAAGGCAGAGGATTTTCATCTACATTCCAATGGTCTCAATTCTCTGAAGTTTGACAGGAGTAGTCCTGAAACACTCTTATCACTCAAGGTCCATTTCTATATTGGGCAGATGAAAAGCTCTGCAGCTTCAGAGAGCTGACTGCACTTCTAAATGTCTGAAAACACAGATTTGACAGAATTGAAGCTCTTCACAAACAGATATTGATCTCTCCAAGAGTGGAGATAAAAATCTGTTGAATAAGGTTGAAACATTTGCCTGTCTTGAAGCATGAACTAAATGTTTTAGGTAGCTCTGATTTTTAGATTATATGCTGAATGATACTTGTCAAAAAGACATAGCTGGAATATGTCAGAAAAATCAAAATCAAATATTTGAGCAAAGTTAATTATAAGATCTCTGAGACTTCAAAGAAATTCCAGCTTGGTTTTTTTTTTCTCTGCATTTGGAACAAACGCAGAGTGAGAGATGGCACATCCCCAGGAGCTGCAATCCCCCTGCAGAGCCAGCTCCCTCCAGGATCCCCACACAAGCAGCARACGCTGTTATCTGCCAGTCCTACAAGGGTCACGTCTTGGAGGAGCAGCAGAGTGAAGCCATTACACCGTTCTACAACATTTCAGGGCATTGTTTCTTGTCTTACTCATCTAATTTGCCATTCAATTGCATTGTGAGTGTGAGTAAGACACAGAACAAGGAATCCATTTAACCACGGTGTTGATGTGAAGGTGTCTAAGCTTTTGAGTCACTGTGATTTCCAGGGAATTATTTGTTATTTCACTCCTGAAAACTATGATAATATCACACAAGCAGTTCTTAATGCTCCTTTTCCACATTAAATCCAGCTCTCCTCAGGAGGGCTTGGCCACCAGGTGCTATTTTGATTTAACATGTGCACAGGAGAGATGAAAATGAGTGCAGTGCATTATCTCTGCACGCGTTTGTGGCTGACAAAACCTATTAATTGCACATGGAAATCAATGCAGAGCAGTGTAGCTTTCAACCAAGCTACAGAATTAAACACAGGCCCTATCAAAGCTGATAATCCCTCATTGGATCAAACACATGGCCAAGGTCACCCACAAGAAGCAGCCTGTGAAATGTATCAGAGTAAATCACACACACGACTGTGGGCACTGCACTGTACATCCTGGCATTAAATATACCCACAACAGATATTGTCAGAAAAAAAAATATTTTCCCTTAGGAATGGGCAGTCTCGAGGAAGGAGGGAAGGAGCCCCACGTGGGACTCATGGAATGGAAGCTCAGTTCTTGGCTTAGTCTTACAATCTGTGCCAGTTACCTCACGTTTGGGTGCCTTGGCTCTGCACCTGGAACTAACCCTGAACCCCAATCTCTGCTCCAAGCTCTGAGTGCCAGGGACTGGTGGCATCTGTCCCCAGGAGGGGCTGGCTCAGCAGTCAGGGTGGCAGTGACTGGCACCCAGGGAAGGTTTGGAGCAGAAAGCTCTGGCTGGGCATTGCCCATTACAGAAAACACCAGTTTGCTCCAGCTGAGCATCCCTTGGTCCATCTCAGTGTGCAGCAGCTCAGCCAGCACTGATGGAYGTGAAGGGGTCACTGCCTGCTCCCTGCTCCTCTCCTCACTCAATATTCTCTCCTCTCTGCTCCTTCCTGCAGCTTCCTCCCTCCCTCTGCTCGGGAGCCCCTCCTGATGCCCTGTGCGGGCTGCCCTGGAGCAGAGGCTGGGCAGAGTCACAGAATAAAGCAGGGATTGATTCAAAGCATCTCCTCAATGGATCCACCTTGGGCAGCACAAGAGCCCAGCCAGGGCTGCACCAAGATGAACCAAAATGGTCACAAAATGTCCCACTGGTCACAGGGTCTCTCACATTGATCAGTTCTGCTCCATTTGCATATTGGAGTTCATTGTCCAATTATTCATAATTCATAATTAATTCATAATTAATTCATAAGCTTTAGCAGATGAAGTCCCCCCTTGCTTGTTTTTCTCTCTCCAGCCCACACTGTTTGTGCTCTGGGGCTGAGATTTGGATCATTTGTCCTTGGTGCCCAGCTGGAGCAGGAATTGTTTTGTCTCCGTGCTCTGTGCACAGAGCTCACCATCCCCTCATGTGAAGCTCAGAACTACACTCTAAAGCAGCACAGAATGTGAAAAATACAAAAGCTAAACCTGAGGTATCAAATCACCTTCCTGCCTGGAAGTGCCCAGTGCCCCCAGCCCAGAGTGAAAAGCACACTTGGGTGCTCATCAGCACCTGCTGCTCTCCTCCTCACYCTTCCTCCATCCTGCCTCTGCATTTGGAAGGGTTTTGGGTCAGGGATTGGGTTTTGCTCTCTGGGCTGAGGGAAATAAGGAGCTGTTTGCTAATCCYCAGTCATTCCCACAGGAACGCCACATTAGAGCTCATCAGTAGCTGATTATCAAGTCCACACCACACTTAAAACAATGCCCAAATGTATCACTTTTAAAACAATGCACAGCTATCCCTTCAGTAATTCTGGCTGCTGCATCCTCAAGYGTTCCTTTGATTTATGAGCCCAGTGTGTTATTAAAATAATGAATTATGTGTTGGTACATTGCATTTAACACAGCATACACAGGGGCAAGTACATCTGCTACCTATTAATCAAATATTCACTAACAAAGCTTGATTAACAGCATTTTACATATTTACAGCAAGAGTGAAAAGCATAATAGAGCTGCACTGAAGATAAATGGCAATAAATTATTAAAATGCATTTATCTGTGCACTGATTAGTGCGTGGGATAGACAGAACTGCAGGTATGGTTTTGTTCATCACACAATACCAGTTTTCCATTGAAGCAGACATTTATTTAACACCTTATTTTCAACTTTTCTGGGGGAAAAAAAGCCCCCCAAAAACCCTGCAGAGCTGTGCATGCTGCCAGCCCAATTCCAAGCCATGGGATTTCCATGTCCAGCAGTCCCCTGGTTTATCTTTCCCATCTCCTGAGGTGAGGATGTGCAGCTCAGAGCCTGCCAAGCTCTGCTGGGGCTCTGGTGATTCCTTCCAGCTCTCCAGCCCTCTCTGCAAGGGAAGATCTGCCAAGGAAGCACCAACAAAATCCAGAGCCTCTTAAATGGGGATTTCACAACTTCTCTCTGCTCAGAGTTGAAATTACATCGTCATATTCTTATATTTCCTGTGTGGAGAAAAGGCCAGGAGCATTTTCCTGTCACTGGAGCTGAGCTCTGATTTGCACAGAGCTAAGCCTGGTTCTCCTGGCTTAGGCCCAGCTCCCAGCCCTGACAATGCATTAAAGGCCTGGAGTCCATGGAGCCCTGGAAATCCTGCTGAAATCAGCCAGAAATCCTGCTGAAATCAGCCAGAAATCAGCCAGAAATCCTGCTGAAATCAGTCAGAAATCCTGCTGAAATCAGTCAGAAACCCCTGGAAATCCTGCTGAGATCAGCCAGAAATCCCTGGAAACCATGCTGAAATCAGTCAGAAATCCTGCTGAAATCAGCCAGAAATCCTGCTTAAATCAGTGAGAAATCCTGCTGACATCAGCCAGAAATCCTGCTGAAATCAGCCGGAAATCAGCCAGAAATCCTGCTGAAATCAGTCAGAAACCCCTGGAAATCCTGCTGAAATCAGTGAGAAATCCTGCTGAAATCAGCCAGAAATCCTGCGGAAATCAGCCAGAAATCCTGCTGAGATCAGCCAGAAATCCTGCTGAGATCAGCCAGAAATCCTGCTGAAATCCTGCTGAAATCAGTCAGAAATCCTGCTGAAATCAGCCAGAAATCCTGCTGAAATCAGCCAGAAATCCTGCTGAAATCAGCCAGAAATCCTGCTGAGATCCTGCTGAAATCAGTCAGAAACCCCCTGGAAATGCTGCTGAAATCAGTCAGAAATCCTGCTGAAATCCTGCTGAAATCCTGCTGAAATCAGAAATCCCAGGGCTCCCAGGCAGCAGGATTGTTCTCCCCTGCTAATTATTGGCAGCTCCTTTAACCAGACTTCAGAGAAAATCCCTAAATTGCCTTTTTGTTGATTTTTGACATAACAGCATCCCAGAAAGCAAAGATGGACTATAAATGAGAGCTCAGACATGCAGTGCACATAGTGTGGAGCAGGGGAGGAAAATGTAGTATGTTCATAAAGCCAGCTAAAGAATACAAACCAGAAAGTAAATAAACAGATGCAGGAATTACAGGAGCTTGAATTTGAGTTCAAGGAGGAGAAATTAGGGTTCGCATTATGCAAAAATTACAGTACAAGGAAAAATATTATGGGAAAAATATTTGCAGCTGGTGTAAATCAACAGTGACTCTTCATTTACTCCAGCTGAGAATCTGGTCCGTGCATCCTCAGGTTAGTACAGAGAAAAACAACCCAATTTTTCTCTGTGGAAAATAATCCCATGTGAAAAAACAACCCAACTTCTTGCTGATCATTTATCTGAGAGCTCACTTGTAAACCGTTCTGCTGAGAGTAAATCGCTTATCAATCTTTTCCATGAAACAAAGGCAGAGAGAGTCCTGGCTTTAATCTGCTCTGAGTGGCACTGTGTGGCCAAGAAAGCAATTTATAAATGCTGCAATTAAAATGACCTTCAGAGTTTTGCAGCGGAGTCTAAAGAAGCCCAAACTTGAGAAATTTAAACAAAGAAGAGCAAATAAAATATAAACTGCTTGTCTCTTACAGGTATTTCAGMGCCTGGGCTCAGTTCCAAGGGACAGGGCGTGGATGTGAGTGACAAGGGGTGCACTGGGGGTTTCCCAGTGGTTAAAAACCTTTCCCTGTATTTCCCTGAAGTGTTGGGATGAGTTGGGTGTGGAACAAAAGCCTCATGGCTTTGATCAGCTCCTCCCTGGAGCAGCCCTGTGCTCAGGGTGTGCAGCCTCATTTGACAAYGGGAGAGGAGCCCTGCACTGAGAGCTGGGCACTCCTTGGGGCCAGGGGACGCAAGAGACCCTTCCTCAGGGCTGAGAGCCCCCAGCGAGTGCGTGGCATGGAGCAGAATTCCCTTTGCTTTCCCTGCCCCTGCCTGGCAGCTTGGACACATGCCGGGATGGGGCCAGGGGACACAAGAGACCCTTCCTCAGGGCTGAGAGCCCCCAACGAGTGCCTGGCATGGAGCAGAATTCCCCTTGCTTTCCCTGCCTGGCAAGGTCCTGGCAGCTTGGGCACAGCCAGGGATGGCTCCAGGATGAGCAGGGAGATGGGAGCAGCTGAACTGGACTGCAGGAGGAGCCAGCTGAGGTCACCCCCCTGCCCCTGCAGCTGCTGGGGGCTGTGCCAGGAGGGCACAGCAGCGCCCAGGGGCTCTGCAGGTAAAGCTGCTCACACCTGAGCAGGTGCCCCATGCCCTGACACCATTCCTGAGTGCCCTGGGATGTGCCAGTGCCAGAGAGGGGAGCASAGCTGCMCACACAGCCCYGAGCTGGGTAAAGCCACCCACCCTCTTTGCCAGGTGGGGTCACCAGCCCCTTTTGTCACCTCCTGCTAWAATATTTTTGTAACAGGCTCAGTTCAGCTGAGGGCTGCAGCACAGCACCCACTCTGAGTGACTGTCAAGCCCTGAGAGTGCCTGCCTGCGATYTGCACACAGAATTACTGAGCCTCACCCCTCCCAACCTCCTCACAGGTTCCTCAGCCTGGTCAGGAGCCCTGCACTGCATTCATCCTCGGAGCAGCTCGGTGGGAATGCAATGAAGTTTGTGTTAGAGATGGATTTGGTCCACTGTCTCTTGATTGCTGATACATTGGGATCAAAGCCTTGCCAGGGATCCCACTGAGTATGAAATGGTTGCATTTGTCAGTGTTCAGGCATCCAGCAAAATACTCCCCATGTTTCCTCCACTCCAGAAAGAAACAAAACACGTTCAATAATGGAAACCTGCACTGAACAGAAGGAGCTGCAAATGCAGAAAATGGGCCTTGATCATCACCTGAAATGAGTGAAAATCTGACAGAACATTTCTGAATGAATTGCTTTGCTGATAATAGTTTTTTTATTGTGTTTTCCTTGCATCTAGCTAGACTGGAACACTCTAGAGCCATTTTTTAGCCTTCCAAGTAAAATATAAAAATGATCAGGATTATTTCCAGGGGGATCCTAGCCACGCAGGGAACAGAGGGTTATAGCATAACCTTGGCATAACCTGGCTTGGCAGTGATTAATTTCCCAAGGCCAGGTTCCCTCTCCTGTAGCACCCCAGCCCCAGTGCTCTCAGTGCTTTCTGAACACCTGGACATCCCCAAGACTCCTGTGGTCAGAACTGAATTGCAGCACTTCCCCTGAATTCCAGTTACAGCAGTGCCTTTTACCTTGCTTAGTGCTGGGAAAGGTTACACGAGGTTTATTTTTCTGTAGCAGTGCTCTCAAAGCAAGCAAAAGGGCCAGAGGAGGTCAAGAACACACTTGTGTTTCCTTGCCTACACCAACAAAACCTTCTGACGAGCTGTGGAACATCCACCCGCTGCTCCAGAGCCCTCCAACCCACCCCAGCAATGCTGGCCCAGGAGATGTGGGTTAAAGTGACACCCAAAATGGGCATTGCTTTGGCTTTTCATTCTGCAGAGCAGCATTTTAACACATCAGGCCCCTGACTCTCAACATTCCTACCAGCARACGTGTGGTGAAATTGTAATTTCTCCTTTCAAACAGAGGATTTTCTTTCTGGATTCCTTTGAAGAAAAAGAACTTCTTTTAAACCATATGTCTGCTCTGTGTATGCATTGGAGCTGGAAGTGTGTGGTAGCTCACACGAGGAGGAGACATATGTTAAAAGCTGTTCTCTTTCCTCTGTTCTAGAAAATAAAAAGAAATAGCAGTTGCTCCAACAGACACCGGAGTCAGAGCAATGCCTCACGCTGATGGCAGCAGCAGCAGCAGGCAGAGCTGGGCTGTTCCTCACGGGGATTATTTGGAGCTTCTCCTGCATGAGCTGGGGGGCTGAGGCTGTGCAGTGTCCTGGGATCCCACAGGCCAGGCTGCAGGGAGGAGGGAAGGGGAGCAGCAGAACCAAACAGGATGAGATGGGGGAAGCAATCCACGTCAACATCGTTATAAAAGCCATATCAACCATTTAAACAACTTAAAAACACCCATAAACCCCACAGTGCTGCAGATTAAACAAAAACTGCAGACTGAAAGGCAAATAAAGTCATTAAAGGATGTTTTGAGTGAACCTGTCACTGGTGGTGACACGACTGTAATTTCCCAGACAGCAACATTTGCTCCTGTGCTGTGCAGCACACACGCTGCAGCTCCAGGAATAGCTCSTGCCCTGAATTGGTGCCTGAGCGTTATTTTGGGAGCCCCACCTATGTGAATGCAGGCTCCAGGCAGTGTAACTGCACAGCAGTCCTGGGAAAGGGCTGCCAATCCTGAATTGCCCTTCCAGGCTGTCCCATCTCGGGGATGCCACGGGCCACAGGCTCTGCTGCTGCTGTCCCTCCTTCCTCTCACAAATGCTGCTGATGTCTCATAGGAAATTGCTTTTCACCAGGTTATGGCCCCTCAAACTTCTCATTAAAAAAAACCCAAAAAACCAAAAAAAACCCAAACAGACAAAACCCCCAAAAATTTAAAGAAAAGTAATTAAAAAAAACCCAAAAGAAAACAAACAAACAAACAAAACCCCCAAAACAAAACAAAAACCAAAACAAACCCCCAAACTTCTCATTATCAAAAAATGAGAAGTAAGCAAAGTAACCAACAACCTCAGTTTGCTTTCAGGTACAGCCTTGTCACCACTGCACCGTAATCTTCTTGTGAAATGTCCAAATCCTCCAGGAAAACACTCCTTCTCCCACAAAACAACTATCATTTTTCAATTTTAAAAATCAGAACAGAAATAATTTAAATTTGCCACGTGGCTCTGAAAAGTTAAACACTATCCTTCCATTTTTTAAAACTTAACTAATGGACAGAAATACCAAATAAATGTGACGAAGCCCCAGAAGGCAGGTGTACACTTTGCAAATTCCCACAAATTCTGTGGCCAAGCACCTCTGAGCACCTGCATTCATCTTGCTTTTACTCCAACCCGTGCATGTGCCCAGGGCCAAGGCACATTGTGGCCTCTGGAACAGCCCCCATCACTCCTGCCTGGCAATGCCCCACTGGCAAGTCCTGCAGGTCATTTTTTTAATCTTCCAGCTCCTGAAATGTTTCATCTAAGGTATAACTTTTCCATTAATGAAATCAAAGGGGCTTGGTGGAAATATTCTGGAGACTTTTTATCATTAGGCCATTTAAAGAAAATAGTGAGAGGAAAATCAAAACTCTGTGATGTCTGGAGGGGAGAAGTAAGTGAGGAATTATTCAGAGAGAAGATGAGATGAAGGGAAGGGAAAATAAAGGCAGTAATGTAAATTTTATTCTGGTTTGCATTCACAGCTCCTAAGTAATTTCTCCCACTTGTGCCCCAAATTATATTGTCTGTGCCCTTAAAAAGCAAATTAACATTTACAGACTTCTTTGCTCTGGATGTAATAATTTATATCCCTCTCAGAACTGGCTCTGTCAGTTAAACAACAAAAAMCAGCAACACACTCTCTCATGCACAGGTTCCTGTGCCCATCCTGAGTCCCCATCAGCCACCTTGAGAAGAGCCTTCTGACACCAGGAGCCATCAACAGCTCCAAATGGCTGGGAAAGGAAGAGCCAGAATGATGGAGGAGGTTTATTCTGGCATATCTGGTTAAAAATGAAAATCCTGAAGATGAAACCCCTCCAGCTTTTCTGGCTGGTGGCTCTGCAGRGCTGAGCAGGGACAGGGAGGTCACATCCTCACAGCAAACTCCACGCACCCAGCCCGGGCTGAAGGAGGTCTGTATTGCACGAGAAATGGAGCATGGTGAAATGTATATTCCCTGAAAATAACAAGGGAGAGCCCAAGATTTAACTGCGATTTGTCACTGGGGCCCTAAGCCGCTC
>JACDOX010000081.1:2811272-2837642 GCA_014549065.1 Cardinalis cardinalis
GCCTTCTGGTGATGGCTTTTGCTTACTAATTGTCCAAGGCTGACACCCAATGGGAAGCACTGTGCTCTGGTGCTCACAGAGCCCCTTCCACTCCCCAGGAGCTGCTGGGGAGGAAAACCTCGACCATGGACAAGAATCTCCTTTTCTTCAGTGCTGCTGACAGCCCTAGGGCATTACTGGGTTTACTTCAGGGCAAGYGAAATGGGGTTAAGATTTGCTTGCTTTCAACTACTCTGCAGAATTTTGGGGTGGGCAGGYGCTCACTGCCACCCCACCCAAATCACCTGAGTGTAAATCTGGGGTTCTGACCCACACAGGACACTCAGCTGCAGGAGTTTAAGTTCCCCCACACAAACACTCCTGCAGGAAGGGTCTTCTGCTGGGATAAGCACTTCACCACTGTCCCAAGGGAATTCCCACTCAGGCTGATCATGAACTGCTAAAAAACCCTAAATATGCATTACAGGCCCAAGAGGAACAGAGAAGCCCACTTGGAAAATCCAAGGAATATTATCATCTGAAAATCCCATTATACAGCAGACTGGATGGCAAAGTCTGAGTGTGAGATAAAGTACAGGAACCTAAAAGATGTTATTAATGCAATTAATTAGTTTTTATTTCTTTGTGCAGTGTTTGAAAAAAAAAAGAAAAGCCAGACAGAACTTTAATATAAAAGAGATCCTCCAGGAGACAAATTAATCAGCATTATGATACCCCAAGTGATTAGGATAAAACACAGGGAGGCATAATGAGAATGTCAGAATTAGTGTAGTCAAAATTTCTCACTCCACCTCAAAGTGTTATTAAAAATGTTAAAATACATTAGTGTATKTTTTTTCAAGGACTTACAGTCCAGATCTAAATATCTTAAAACTTTGGGGTTTCTTCTCCCAGTTGTGTTGCTTGTTTCTAAATGCTTTCCTGAGTTCAGAAATGAGCAGTTTCCTCCTGCCAAAGAGCAGAGGATGAAGGTCTGATAGACACCCTTTGAAGTGAAAAGTGAAAAGATGACCTGCAGCTTCTGAGCTGCTTTATCAGATGGCAAAAGCTGAATTCAGAAAGCCCAGAGTTCAAAAAAAAAAAAGAAAAAAAAATCAAATATATCACTACTCCATTGGGCAGAAACTGTGCTAAGTCAGGGAGCAAAGTGCAAAAAAGCCAAAATCTGAGCCCAGTTCTGCCCTTGAGCTGAGAGCAGAGGCAGAGCTGCACTTGGGCATCCCCAGCCAGGGTGGGCATCAAATAAACCAGGGGGGACTGCAGGAGAGGATGGGAATGCACAGAAAACACCAAATAAACCATAAAGGGACAGGAGGAGAGGCTGGGAATGCACAGAGAGCACCAAATAAACCAGGGGGGACAGCAGGAGAGGCTGGGAATGCACAGAGAGCACCAAATAAACCAGAGAGGGACAGGAGGAGAGGCTGGGAATGCACAGAGAGCACCAAATAAACCAGAGGAGACAGGAGGAGAGGCTGGGAATGCACAGAGAACACCAAATAAACCAGGGGGGACAGCAGGAGAGGCTGGGAATGCACAGAGAACACCAAATAAACCATAAAGGGACAGGAGGAGAGGCTGGGAATGCATAGAGAGCATCACCCTGTCCTGGGTACCAAATAAACCAGAGGGACAGGAGGAAAGGATGGGAATGCACAGAGAACACCAAATAAACCATAAAGGGACAGGAGGAGAGAATGGGAATGCACAGAGAGCACCAAATAAACCAGAAAGGGACAGCAGGAGAGGATGGGAATGCACAGAGAGCACCAAATAAACCATAAAGGGACAGGAGGAAAGGATGGGAATGCACAGAGAACACCAAATAAACCAGAGTGGGACAGGAGGAGAGGCTGGGAATGCAGAGCTCTCCTGTCCTCACCATGATCCTGCCCAGGCACCAGAACTAACCCTGCCCTCACATCTCTCTTCAYGATGGCAAAGCACACACACAGCAGGTTTTTAGAAAGCTCCAATAGGAAGGCAGATAGGAAGCAAAGGAGATGTTGTTATTTTAATGGAGAGCAAGAGGGGACGAAGGAAGGCTCCCGTGCACGCCCGGGCGGAGGCTGCAGAGGTGGATTCTCATCAAGGCCCTGCTGCAGTCGATGCTGTCCCCAAGCAGCAGCGAGGCTGTGGCTGCTGCAGGGTGGCAGGAGCTGTGCTGGGCTGGACACGAGGCCATTCCCTCCCTCTGGAAAACTGCCACCCAGTAACAGAGGAGACAAGAGCTCTGCAGCGGCCTTTAAGAGTCTGATAACAGGGGAGGAGGGCTCATAAAGCACCTTTGAGCCTGRGCAGCCAGGTGGGAGAGCTGCCCTGTGATCCCGCTCTGACCTTTGCTGCCAGATGTGAGTGATCTCCACAGAGCACCGCTCCGCTCGCTGCAGTCATTGCTTTTTATTTTTTAACAAATCACTTTGTGGGGTTTTTTAAACTTATTAATGCTTTCTTTCCTTTATCTGTTGCCTCTGAAAATTTGTCTTTGTGGTTCAGGGGTTTTCCTCTGGAATGGCAAAGGAAAGATTGTTCAAATGTATTAACAAGTGTTGGCCAAAGCCTGCAGGATGTAGGACTGTACCTACTCTGTATAAGTCAATTTTTTTCCTGGGTATCCTGACACAGACTCATCCCAGCAGAGTTTTGCTTTACAAATAAAGAAAAACAACTCAGASCTTTGCTGCCACCCACTCTAAATGAGCCAAGAGTGACGACCCAAATGACACCTCTTAGTGGCAGCCTCATGAAGCTGCTGAGCCAGGAAAGGCAGCCCAGGATTTCAGCTGAGCCCTGAGGTGGCTGTGGCAGAGCAGAGGGGTGGCTGTGCCCCCAGGGCACCTCTGGGACAGCTTTGGCACCYGAAGTGGCCTGGCTGGAGGCTTTGGGGGCAGCTCTTTGGGATGGTCCTGCTTCGTGTTCAGCCCTTTTCTATCACAAACTCCATAGWGTTTTTTAGGTTTTGTTGGCAGCAGCTGGACAAATTTAACCCAGTCCCACCATCAGTGAAGAGCAGAGCCTCCAGCCAGCCTCTCCTTCCACTGAGGCAAGGGAAATTGCACTTTTCATCTTATTCTTTGTCATTTCTGAGCACCTCCCATGCAGTGAGTGAGGGGAACAGGCAGAGCAGGAGCAGGACTGGCTCTCAGCATGTCCATCTCCCCCAGGTGTGGCTTTCAGCAGGAGCAGCACAGTGGTGGAGCTTTAGCTGCCTGCATTGACAGGTAATGGCAAGAAGAATTCCTGTAGCTGTGACACAGCTCAGCTGTGAGCTGTAACTGCACCCACCAATTAACGAGGACACGCTGCAATTAGTGCTGCRATTACTGCTGCCTCTGCTCTGCAGCCTGTCAGCTCAGGATTCACACACTGGGCCCAATTCTGCTGGAGTTACACAGGTTTAGAATGAGGGGGAAAACAAGGAAGAGCCTGGAGAGATCCCTTTTTGAGGGACAGCAGTCCCACGAGAAGCTGGCTGATGYGCTGGAGGAAGAAGGGGTTATTTTGTCAGGCGCTGAGATAACTCTGGAGAGCCCCAAGCCCCCGAAGGTCCTGCAGGTGTGGCTGTTTCCAAGCTCTGGGGGAGCCYCTCCATCCCACTGCTCTCACCCCCGGCTGCTTTGGGAAGGGCAGGCACCCTCGGGAGGTGAAGCTCGGCATTTAACACCCTGCTGGGTTTGTCTGCCCTCGGGGCCGCTTCCTTCACAGAACCCTGCTGGAGGGCAAGGAAAAGCTGCCCTGCAAGAACCCAACCCACCTGAGCTCAGTTCCCTCCAGGCCTGGCTCCCCTCCCTCACTGCAGCAGGATTGTTTCCATATTTCCTCTGATGTGCAATATCAGAGCACAGGAGACCCCTTCACAAACCTTAACAAGGGGAACAAACTGATCCTAAAGAGGAGTTGTGAGCTCCTATGGTGACCTTGGACATCTCACCCCTCAACACTGACARTCAGTCTCTGGCAGAGCCAGAACACTGGGCTAAATTAAGATCTTTCTCTCTTTGAGGTGAATTCCATTTATTCCAAAACTCACCTGACTTATAAAGGCACTTTTGGGGTGCTGTGGTGTGCAGGTGACTGCCCTGTGTTCAGCTTTGTAAATTGTGGAGCCTCAGCAGCAAAACTCTTGTGTGGCCACTGAACCAGGAGTTAAACAAGGAGTTAAGCCAAGCCAGGAATTCCAACCCAGCATCACCTTAAAYTTCTGCAGGTGAACTGAAGAAAGCAGCAGGTTTTGTGCCCCAAAAGGCCACACAGATCATCTTTGACTGGAACTCTTTCATTGAACCAAGGCTGTGCATGGAGAAGCACTAAGCACGCATCACAGGTGGGGGCTCAGAGTTAAGCTGAGCCTTGCACTGGGCCCTGCTGGGGCTCCCCTCACCCTCAGCCTGATTAAACTGCTTCCCTGCTCTGCTCATTGTTTGCATCCCAATGATGTTGAGATAGGAGTGGAAACAGCAAGAGCAGTTTTACAAGAATGCCTGGCTGGGGGAACAGGAGAAATAACTCAAGCACTTGTGATCACTGATTATTACATTTGCAGTGCTGCTGAAGGGAATTTTTGAAGTATGTTTACAATCATCTCCAAGTTCTATAAATATTGCTGTATTATTGACTTTTTGCCATGAATCCAGTGCTGATGAAAATATTCCCCCTTCCCCCTGCCAATGGCAAATCAGCACTCTTGCTCTGCTTGGCCTCTGTGCAGCTCCAGAATTTGTGGGAATGAGAGTTCAATGGCTTAAAAATAATGAAAAGAGCGTGAAGAAAACAACTTCTGCCAGGATGAAAGAATAGCACGAGATTTAAGTGCTTAGGTTGTGTTTACACAAGAGCACAGAAAGAACACAGCTCCCAGTATTGCAGCTGTTTGAAAACTGCCACTTGTAAAGGGAAAAACTTGTTTAATATGTCCATGCAGAAAAAAAAATCTTTACCTGTTCATCGTAATCACACACCAAAAAAAATTAAAAATACTTGTTACATTCATTGAAATGCTCAGTTGATATTGCTTTTAAAGAAGGAATACAAAATACAAACCAAAAGGTTTTTATAAACAGAGGGTGGGAATGTGTCTGCCATATCCACATTTCCCCTTAGCAATGGAATGCCATAAACCCCTCTAGCATAGAACTGAAAATATTCCAAATGACTCCACGGGGGAGAGCAGCACTGCTGGGGCTGAACGCTGGGGTCCCTGGAACTCCTGAAACTGGGGCTGCCATACACCCCTCTGGCATAGAACTGAAAATATTCCAAAAATATTCCAAATAACTCCACGGGGGAGAGCAGCACTGCTGGGGCTGAACGCTGGGATCCCTGGAACTCCTGAACCTGGGGCTGCCATAAACCCTCTGGGACAGAAATGAAAATATTCCAAAAATATTCCAAATGACTCCATGGGGGAGAGTAGCACTGCGGGATCCCTGGAACTCCTGAACCTGGGGCTGCCCTTGGCCCCTGCCCAGGAGGTACAGCCTGACTGCAGGCACAGTCACCTTCTCTTGCTCCAAATTCTGATTCCTGACAGGTCCAGACCCAATCCATTAGAAATGCCCATAATTACAGAAACCATGAAGAGCCAAAGTTTTAAAAAACCATTTAAGTCATTTCAATTCCATACAGAATTGAACAGGGATGGAATATAAAAACTCCCAATTCCTCCTGCAGTTTTACAAATTGATCTGAATGGAAACATTTCTTCTGCAAGGACTGGAGGAGCAAAGCAGAGCTGCTGGAACTGCTCTGGTGATAAAATTGCTGTCTTGTGCTCTCAGGTGGCTCCAGGCCCACAGCCCATGAAGCCCAGCCCATCTTTTTTCCACAAATAGCAGAGCTGCTCTGGAGGAGCTGGGCCAGCAGCTGTGCCCGGGCAATGGGGAGGCAGGGCACGGTGCCATGGACCATCATCCCACCCCAGGGACGCTGATGCAGAGGTGGCAGCGGCTGGAACAGGAGCTTTAATGCACACTTGAGGAGAAGGTTGGAGCTGAATATTCTGTTCTATTCCTGCTCCTGCCTCATKAACCAAGCCAAGGCCAGCAGGGAGSGTGGTGCTGATAATGCTGCCCTGGGGAGACACTGATCATCCCTGCTGGGATCTGAATTTTGCTGAGCAGCTTCTAAAGGCCACATTGACTGTGGCATGATGACAGAGGGCTCCCAGGGTGGGGTGCCCCACAGCACATCTCCATGCCCGCACATCAGCCCAGCTCTGTGGCCCCACTGCTCTCMCTCTTTTCAAACACATTTTTCCATCGCTGCCAGGACATTACCCAGGCAGCCCAGCACTCCTCCCAGAGCCTCCCTCTCCATTATTTTACATTTAAAAAAGAACGTGCAGTGTAGGAA
This sequence comes from Cardinalis cardinalis, assembly GCA_014549065.1. Taxonomy (NCBI): domain Eukaryota; kingdom Metazoa; phylum Chordata; class Aves; order Passeriformes; family Cardinalidae; genus Cardinalis; species Cardinalis cardinalis. Next base: position 2,817,624 of record JACDOX010000081.1, read on the forward strand.
TGAGGGATTTGCTGCTACAAAGAGCCTACAAGAGAGCAGAGCCCTGGAAGCAGCTGTGCCAGCCTCCCCAGGKGCTGCCCACTCTCCCAGCCCTGTTGCTTCCCCTCACTCACTGCTGCACAGAAATGGCCATATATTCTATATGCATGAATTCCCCAATGCTGCTGACTTAAAGGCAGCCCCATCAATTACCAAAGGAATCATTTTATGGAACAAGTTGTGAGGAGCTTCTTAAACYGACAGAGTTACCGAGTGGCTCAGTCTCAATTCTGCAGTTTTTCAATTCCATATGTTCTTAATAACTGCATTTCCACACCAGCTGATATTTGGTTGCTGCAACTCATTTGCAAGCGTGATTAGAAATTCAGCCAAGATTAATCTTTATTTTTCACTCAACTACCTTCAAACTAAATCACCTGCAGCGATGTGTAATCAACCCACGCTAAAAAGCTTAGAAATGGGGAAAAAAACATGAGGAAAAGGTAAAGTTATTAAAATTTGAATTATTTCTTTTCTACAAAGTTTTGAGATAGTGCTCTTTAACTTTGGATGTGGCAATTCCTGTGCTCCACCTGAGGTGAATAAATAATTGACAGTTATTTGGCAGYCCTTTAGAAACAGCCCATGAAATGCATAAATAAGATGTTACAGGATAATGGGGAGCCTCCATCCCACAGACACCAAAGAGAATTTCCCTGCAATCCGTACTGCAGAGGCTGTGCTGTGTCAGAAATCACCTCAGGGAAATACTGGGACAGGCAAATTCCCTGGGGAGCGCAGGCAGAGCCAGCAGCCCCTGCCTGGAGCAGCCTTTCCCAGGGATGGGCAGGCCAGGAGAGGGGCCAGTGCCCCCAGGTACAGAAAAAGCTCCCTGGAACAGAGGCTGGGCAGAGTTAAATGAGTAAAGCAGGAATTTATTAAAAGGCCTTCAAAGGATGCACCTTGGGCAGTGCAAGAGCCCAGCCAGGGCTCCACCCAAGCTGGACTGCATGTAATGAGTTTTCACACTTTTATGAGTTTTGGTCCATTTCCATATTGGGTTCATTGTCCAATTCCAGCTCCAGGTTGTGCAGTCCCACCCTCCCAGGTTGCTCTCCTCCATTCCCTGCTGTTTGCACTTTTTGGGCTGAAGCTGCAGCTGTCCTTGGTTCTGGGGCTGGAAAAGGATTGAGAGTGTGCCTGAGGAGAGGAAAAGGATTGAGAGTGTGCCTGAGGAGAGGAAAAGGATTGTTCTGTGGGACTGAGGAGAGGAAAAGGACTGTTCTGTGGGACTGAGCTGTGAGGAGAACTACTAACACTTTCTATGCAGTTCAGAGTCACACACTAACACAGTACAGAGTCTGGAAAAGATAAAAACTCAAACTGAAGGCACCCACCCCACCCTCACAGCYGTCCTGCTGCAGGAAGATGAGTTCTTGCTGTAAATCCCCCAGAACTGTCTCAGACCCTGATGAACAGGACGTGCAGCTCCCTCAGTGCCCCAGCAGCACCTGCAGGGCACCCAGAGAGCCCCAGGATGGCTCTGCCACCGAGGGGCACTGGGTAAATCTGTTCCTTTTCTCTGGATACCAGCTGAACATGATGTTGTTCAGGAGGGATCAGGATCTGTTCCTTTTCTCTGGATACCAGCTGAACATGATGTTGTTCAGGAGGGATCAGGATCTGTTCCTTTTCTCTGGATACCAGCTGAACATGATGTTGTTCAGGAGGSATCAGGATCAGARAGGTGCAGCACRGGGAAGATGAGATGTGACTCCCTGACTCATTCAGGCTGGAATATCCTATTGATTCCCCTTTCATCACAGACAGCCCAGCTGAGCTTGGGTCACAGCATCTGCAAGCCTTTCATTATTCAGACAAGTTAACCCACTTAAACAAAGCCATGATCAGCCGTGGCAGGGTGATTTGAGATGACACAAATCCTCCAAACACTGAGCAAACAATGACAAAAAGCAGACCCTGCTGGTAATAAGTGTGCAGCATCAAAAGCCTTTCAACAGCAGCCACCATTTATTATAAATTATTTGTTCCACCATCTACTAACGTGGATAGAACACATCATCAGCAATTGTTGCCTTGGGAGTTGGGAACTGCTGCATCCTCCAATTTGCAAGGCTCAGAGTTGTGCAGCTGTGGAGCAGAGCCCGGGATAATGAATTTCAGTCTGCCAGGGATGGCCCAGATTTTGTCCTGTCTCACACAGACACCGGAGGAGGACTCTCACACCCCAGTGTGACCTGCAGACCAGAGGTGAGAACCTGCCCAGCTCACTGGTTCCGACTGAACTCGACTAGGAAAAGGAATTGCTATTTCCAGAAGAAAATATTAATTTCCAAGTCTGTTCTGTAGATGTGTTCCAAAGAAAAGCACAAGAATAAGCTGGAATTTTTCAATTTTTTTTCCACAAGTTAATTTTWAAAAWTTTTTAATAGAAATATTTTATTATRATTTTGACTTTTTAATATAGAAAARAATATCCATTGAAAGGTCATTCCAAAACAAATTTCTAATGCTGTTTTCCTATATATCTACAATACTCCTTTTGATCTGTGACTAATCACAATAAAATAGAATAAAAACTAAAATAGGTGTTCCATGAAACACCCAAATTCTGGAAAAAGTGGGAGTCTGGCAGATGCTAGAGAAAGATCCTCAATAAGCTCTGATGTACTGAGTAAAAATCACCTTTTCACAGCCAACTAAGCCAGCAACTTGTCAAGAGGATGAATTTGTAGAAATGTGAAAGCTTCCAAAAAGAACCGAAGCAAGACATGCAGAAAATGCCCACAAACCCTGCTCACAAATTCCATGGTGGAACCCCAGAGCAAATATTGATGGAGCAGACACAGAGCTGGGGTCCTGGGCTGAAATGGGCATTCAGACAGAAACCAATTAAGGTTTGCAGAGCTGAGATAAAAGTTTTTTGTCACTGCCGAACCTCAGATATAAAAATGCAGAAAGTGATAATGGCTTACTTTAATGTAATAAAGAGCATAAAGTTTCCTACTAATTGAGCAGGAAGAGCAATTAACCTCGTGGTGCATCAATACGTCAGCCCTGATTTATTTGTAAATTAGGTAATTAGGATGCTTTAGGTTTCATACAGCAGCCAAGTAAGCCTGGCTTTCTCAGGAGTCTTGCAGAGGGCACAATCTTGAGGAATTTTGAGTTCACTGAGACCACAGAAGTTTGAGGCACACCTGATGTTAGCCAGAAAAATAACACACCCTAATTAGTGCAGTTTGCAAAGGCACAGGACAAGCTGGATGTGCAGAGCTTTTCTTGTGAAAAGTGTACCTTTCATGCAGTTTTTTCCCCCATACAGACTATTTCCTGTACTAAAAGGAAGTTTATTCAATGAAAGGAAAATCCAAGTACGGCAAAGCTGTTGAACAAACCAACTCCAGCTCAGCCTCGCTCCACCTGGGAAGACGGGCAGGTACAAAGAAATCCAAACCTCTCTGAAAGAGGAGCGTTGCTCTGCGAGCCTGCCGTGGTGCACAGGCACTGAGCTGCCCTGGCATCCTCTCTGCCTGCTGCACTGGTCCTCTGCATGGGAGACAGGCAGGAGCACCAGGAAACAAAGATCAGTGGTATTTTCTGATCATTTAAGAGGACTTTGCTCAAGTTATGTGCCTCAGAATAGCTCAGTGCATGCAAAAAATGATTTAAAGGCCATAGATTTAAARGCCACAGGGGAATGGTTTAATCTGAATACCAGTCTTCATATTTCACTTAAATAAAAATCACTTAGTATCTGACTCTGATAGCTAAGGTGACTTTTTCCCTCCCTTATCCAACTCAATGAAAGGGTCCCTTGGGTATTTTATACTCCCAGGTGCCTTTGTTAATTGGGTAATTAATGTGCTGTTGTTGCTCCTGCACCACAAAGCATTTCACCACTTGAACATTGCTGCAGGACCTGCTCCTGAAAATGCCAGTTACTACCCAAGGAACTGAGCAGCAAGAAAACCAGTACCAATTGGGGTTAAACAAAGTCTGTAAAATCTGTATAGCTGTGTAAATAAAGAATTTCCTGCATGGAGAAGCAGAGTTCCCTTGCTTTGCTGCAGGTTCTGGCAGCGATGCTGCTGGGRAAGCTGCAGCAGGCTCAGCGCAGGGGACCCTCGCCCTGGGGAGGCCCTGGGCGCTGCTCCTGCYCAGCAGCACGTCCTGCAGCAGCTCATCCCTGCCCACATTTCCTCCTGCAGGCCCCAGACAGCAGATCTGCGTGTGAGAGCGATCAGATCATTGCTTTCCTGACAAATGGCACAGCAGATCGCTTGCTAAATATAGCAGAAGCACTGGTGTGGTACAGAGCAGCCTGCTCCACACTCCTGGAAAAATTCCCATGGCACAGGGAGGATGTGAAGGAGGARTTCTGTCCAGCATCGTGCTGGATTGTTGGTGCAGTTATCTCTGCATGGTCAGCTGAGGGAAATGAGTTGACATTTTAGCTCCCCATCACCCAGCAGATCCTTGTCCCTTTGAATCCCAAAACTTGCATGAGGTGAGCTTTCTGATTTCCCAGCTTTTGAACTGGCACTGCTCCTGAGGCAGGGCAAGAGAAGAGAGAAATTGGTTTAATACAGAGAAGTTTCTCAGAGAGAATGGACAAAAAAAGGAAATGTCACTGCCACAAGCTGCAGAGCACTACTTGAACATGGCACCTAATCCCAGGGGTCAGGTAAATTTGCTGTTCTACCAGAAAGCCCATTAGCAGAGACAGCCCCTCAGTCCATCCACTGAGAGGGTTAATGAGCTTCCTTAATTAGCTACCATGGAGAGGGGATTCTGGAATTTCATATTTTAGCTCTGCAGTCAAACAAGACCTTCCCACCCTCGGGGCATTGTCTTTAACAAGAGCCAGCAGTGTGAATAAATCCACAAGCCCAGGCTCCAGCCGGGAGAGAGCAGACCCAGCCGGTTTGGAAGGCGCCATTTACAGTCTGCAGCCCCAGCTTTGCCAGAACTCATCTTCTGCACATCCCTGTCAGCTCTGAATTCCCCAGCTTTGCCAGAACTCATCTTCTGCACATCCCTGTCAGCTCTGAATTCCCCTCCCCGCGCTGCCTGTCCCCAGCCCGGCAGGGGCTCCGTGCCCAGGGGCCAGCAGGACGCTGCTGGGTGTGGAAAACCTTCTGCAGGGCGCTGGGAGAGGGCAGGCATCCCTCTGTGCTGCCGCAGGGCTGGACAGGAGCACSAGGGGGCTTTGGGTCCTCACAGGGACAAAGCAAAGCTGGGGTCTGCAGCAGGACAGAGGTGCCAGAGCTCCCTGGCAAACTCCTGCTCCACCTCTCATCAGGAGTGAGAAACTCTTATTCCATATGTCAGAACACTGGTTTGAAAGAGTTTTCAACAGTTCAGAGCACATTCCCTGCTGTCCTGCAATCACTGGGGTTTCTAATCTGTTTTGACCCAGATCCTACATTGATSTTTCTCAAGTCACCTTCAAAAGAAAGGAGATTTGAGAGTGGCCAAGCACCTCAGAAAATGGGAGTGAATTCTCAGCTGCTGCCTTGGCCAGGCTCAGGCATCATCCTGCTTCTGAGGGAGGAGGATGGAGGCACTCTTCTGTAATATGAAGACAAAAGGATTTTCTTTTCACAAAATTATGCTATAAATAAAGGGCAGAGTATGATGCAGAAAAACAATCCTCCTGAAGGTGAAGCATATGGAGAAATTGTAAATAGAGAGGAACAGGAAGAAAGGCTTTGTGTTAAAACTCRTGTTCTGGGAATATCAGGTGGAAAAAAACCCCGTAACTCAACAGGTGTGAGATAGAAAGTGGATTTGTAACTAAACCCCATATCAACCCAGGGCTGCCTGTTCTCTGCTCCATTTGGGGCAGCATTTCAAATTTCAAACTCTGCTAGAAGCTCACATTTCTCCCTGCAGTGAGCAGAGGGGGAACGCAAAGTCAGCCTGGCCACCAAACTGCCAGCAGAGGAAWAAAGATAAGTTTGGGTTCTTTAGTCCTTTGCAGTGCTTAAATGATGATAAATGCAATGCCATATTACAGCACCTAGTGGATGTAATTGCTTTGACTAAGTCTAGAAAGAAATTCATTACTCCAAATGAAGTGATTCTGAGGACTCTGGGGGAGTGTTTTGAACTGGGAGCTGTTGAACCCCAGTCCTGCAGTGTGGAGTGGGAGCACAGGGAAGGCTCAGCCCCGCTGACAGCCCCAGCAGGGACTGCCAGGCACCTGAACAGGCAGCATTTATCCCAGAAACTACTGCAGCTCCAAACACACACACCAGCCTTCTGCACCCACAGCCCAGCAGATCTGCAGGGGGTTTGTAAGATTTTCAGTGGGTGAGAGAAGTGCTCCATGAGCCAGGCACAAAGAGGAGAGTTTGGCTGGCTGGCTGCAGGTTCAGGGCTTGTTCTGAGTGGGGRATCTTCAGGAGCTTGTGGGATGGGGTAAGAAGTTATTTCTGATCCTGTCCTGCCAGGATCCCTGAGCAGCTGGCAGGCCCACAGCGTGTCTGAGATGTTCGATTCCCAGGAGATGATGAAGGTCTGGATGCCTCTGGAGGAATGAAAGCATGGTAGGGAGATGTCCACAGGAGAAATAACATTGCTGCCCTCATTCCCAGAGACCMCCTGCCATAGCATTTACTTGCTAATGAAAAATGTAATATGATTTATAGATTATAAAATATATGTATTATTATAAATTAGATTGGAAGGAACTAATCCTGATCCATACAGCTAATCCTGATCCATGTATCAGGGAAAACACCCTGATACAACACAGAGATAAATCAGAAGAAATGAAAAATACTCTAAAACTTGAGGGGTTTTTTTGTAAACCACATCAACCTGAGCTTTTGTTCAGCTCTGTCCAGCTTGGCTTAACTTTGCTCCCTGTCCAAGGAAGTGGCTGCTTCCTTCTCATCCTGCAGGATGCTGGGAGCAGCAGCAGGCAGGGCTGGATTCCAGCAGGGAGCAGAGCAAATGAAACGCTCCTCACAGCCAGGGCTGAGCAGAGCAGGCACCAGAACCCACACAGAAATCAAGAGGATCACAAAGTGCAGCAAACTCCAGCAAGGTCAAAAAGCATCAGCAAACTTCAGAGGAGCTGCTGTGCTCAGARCTGGCAGCATTCCTCCTTCATCCCTGCTCCTTGGTGTGCCCATCACCCTGGGCCGGGCTGCTCCTGGTGCTCAGCCCGTTTGAAGTTGGCCCTTCACAAGCACTCACGTGGCAAAGGTGGGGAACAGAGCTGTTGCCTTGGCTCTTTCTCTGCACAAATGGGCTTTGAGAAACATTTAGAGCTACTCTCTAGCCCCTAGCACCTCCTTCTTCTTCAATAACTCTCTGAAATATAACTCTCTTTTAATTAAGGTCTCAGCCTTTGCTTCTTGCTTTCATCATGTCTCAGTCTGGTGCTTAAAACTCAATCCTGTTCTTGTCCTACAAAGATCCACAGGCCCTAAAGGAAAGTCTGTAATGATGAACAAAAGTACTAAATGCTGTATTAGCAATTAGATTAAAACTCAGCAAAACTTTGCAAAAGCAACAGCTAACAGTCTGTTACTGTAAATTAATCTTTTCCACAGCCATGAACTCAGAGCAGGGCTGTTCCTGCACCACAAGTGCATTCCTCACCTTGCAGGATCAAGCACAGTGACTAAAGGAATATAAATATTGAGAGAGTTGGAAGAGCCTCAAGGCAGCCTGAACTCTTGCCTTCATTTGTGAAAATACAACTCCTGTCCAGCCACACCAGAACATTTCCAAAATTAGCATCTCTACAATTCCTCAAAGTTTTGCACTAATCCCAAAGCAAGGATGTCAAAATGCCAAATTCCACCTGCTCTCCACCCCAGCATTTACAAACACTCCCATCACTGTTTCACAAAGCCATCCCTTAGTAAAGAAGTGTTTCAAACATGAGGGTGAGCAGGGCCACAAAGCTGCCTGGCAGTTCTCACAGGTCCTGCTTGCTCCAGGATTGGCTCCATGAGCCAGTCACAAAGAGCAGAGTTTGGCTGGCTGGCTGCAGACTCAGAGATTTCATAGATGTGAATTAATTGCAATGATGAGTGTGAGCTGGTGTGATGTTCTGGGGCCACATCAGGGACCGTACCCCACATGTGGGCTCTGTTCCTCAGGATCTGCCTGTCTGCTGACTGACAGCCACAAGAATCACATCAAGGCTTTTCAAATAGCAAAAATGGCGTGACAAGCTCTGGAGATCTCAGAAAGTTGTGCCTTTTTACCAGCAATTGCAGACTAACACAAAGACTGATGCTTCTGGTTGTGTATTTCCCTCCCTTCTCTTGAGAAYTTGCTGCCTCAAAAAACAAACCAAAGGGAGAAAGAGAGGCACATCTTCTGAAAATGGCAAAATAAAAGCTTTAGAGACTGGAAGGCCATTCCTGAATATGCAGATTTCTGGTGCTGGGGAGTTCTGTGGGCAGGAGCAGAGCTCAGCTGGACTCCTGAACTCCGGGACACAGCTGCACTCCAGCGAGACTCGATTCAAACACAGGGCAGGGAATGCCCTTCAGGGGCCGGGAGAGGAGATCACGAGTCAAGCACAGAGTGAGAAAAGCATCGAGAAAACCCCAGCTAATCACCAGCTTGCTGATGGGGCAATAAACAACTGAGGCAGTAGGGGAGGGAGCCCAGACAGCGACCTTGGAGAAGGGGGAGGCTGGAGGCAGCAGCACCTGTCTGACAGAGGAGCTTTGGGTGATGGATTGGCTCAGGCTGTGCTTGGACATAATTGAGATTCATGGGGCAGAGGGGAGGGCTCCACTCTGCTGCAGGGATTGGGTTCTCAGGTGTAACCAACCTGCCAGGCCCTGCATTAACTGGAACCATTWAACTCCATCTCTGAGCCCAGGCTGCTCACACCTCTCAAAACTCTTATTAAACCCTGGCCTTGCTCACAGCAAACAGTGAGCTGGCACTAAAAACACCCAGTTCCACTCTGGGCCTTGGGAGCTGGGGCCAGGAGCAGCAGGGAGCACTGAACAGCAGCTTCTGAGCCAGGCTCAGCTGCAGAGCAAGCAGGGATGAGCAGGGAGGTGAGCACTGCCCTTCCTCACCCCAGCCCTCAGATCAACCTCAGCRCCTGGGAATCCAGCTCATCCTCACTCCAGCCAGAAAACTGCTTGCAGCTGGGGGTSATGGCAAACTTTGTGGCAGGCACAAACATTTCTACCAAACAAAGTGAGAAGTACAYGAACTCACTGGATGAATAGACTCCATCATCATCATGCTTTGTCTTTGACACCTGAGTAACTGACCCAGTCCTGACTGTATTTTAATTTTTAATGTGCTAGCAGTATTAAAATCCTAAACACAATCCTGTAAATCTATTTAGAAGCTTAGGAAACCATTTCCAAGTCAGTAGAATTGAACAGAGAATGGAAGAATAGAGAATGCATTGATTTTCAATGTCAGAAATGAAGCAATTTAGCATTTMTTTTACTCGAGGTTCTACTGTTCTGTGCCAGCACTAATTAAASCTAATGTTTTCTGAGCACAGAAATKATGTTGCCTCATAGAGAAGTAACAATATCAAATTGATGGGCAAAGACATTAATGGCCACTTGGTCACATTAACTCAGCACTTCTCCTTGCATAAGTTTTTCATCAGAATTTACACTTTTGTGGGATGCTTTTAAAAACAGGCTACTCAATGGAGGGGATAGGAATAGGAGTTAAGAATTTTACAACTCCGGAATTAGGAACTGCAGAAAAAGAAACTGAAAATTGTTTGGAGGTTTAAAACTAAATTAAAAAAAATTCACGGGACAGAAAAAGCGACTGGAGCTGGACTTGTTTTCCTTTGCACGTGCAGCTGGCTGCTCACAGCCCTGTGAGGCTGGAGGCKCTGCTCCTCCAGGAGGGCTGAAGCCACCCTAGAGCTGGGTCTGGCTGTGCTGTTAACGCTCCCAGAGCAGCTCGAGCTGCCAGGGCTCTGGACTGAGAGCACCAAGGAGTGAACTCRCCAGTGTGGGGGGTGAAGAGCCAATTTCATTGCATTCACCACTCTGAGGAACGTCTGCACTTGTTACCATCTCCCAGCTGAGATGCCTTAAATTAAAAATCCAGCATGAAGGGTTACTTGCAGAAAAGAAAGTTGAATTTAACCACAATTATTTCAACCGGCTATCTGTTCTTTTAGCTCCTTTAATAAAAACACAAATCCAGGGAGAGCAGGATTAGGATTTGTATTCATTACATCTCTTCTTGATTGAGGGTAAGAAAAATAATGAAATGTSAGAATTTGCCACGTAACAAGAAAAATATTCCCATTTGGGTTTTATTAATAGCCTGTACCAACTCCCTGAAGGTGTGATCAGAAGGATCAGATCACTGTTAATTAGTTGTGAGCTGGTCTGTGGGTAAGAAACCTTCCTGCCTTACCTTAGACAAACCTCTCCCCATTGAGGGAAACTTTGGGACCCTCTTGGCCTTTTTTTGATTCCAGAAGGCCAAAGGGAGCCAGGGAGGAAAAATCATCTTTTGGGGAAATCTCCTGCTGGTGCTGCTCYCCCCAGGGCCCAGATCCAGCTGACATCCCCAAATCCCAGCGTGCTCCAGGGGATGCCCTCTACCTGTGCCACRGAGGGATTTAGTGCCAGACTCCATGTCCATGCAGATGGAATTGTCACCCCCTTCTCCCCAGCTGAGCCAGCCCTGTCCTGCACCCCAGAGGGGCTCTGGGATTTGTGGTAAATGGGTATGATTCGTGCTGATAAAAATGGAAACAGTAATCAATATTGATACAGTAATTAATATGTGGGAATAATAAAACAGTTAAAAGTTGTAATGCCAAAGAAGAAAGGGAGAGGAGGGGCTCCAACCCCCCCCCCCCAGCAGATGTTCTCAAGGACCACAGGAAAAAACTGAAGGTGCAGTTGCTAAAAATGAGCAAAAGCCTGGTTGGGTCCAAGAAAATGCTAATTATAAGGGATTTATTGCCTTGATATGTGGATGTAGTGGTATGTTAGTCTTGGCTTAGATTACACTGGCTTGGTGCACATGTGTAACCCAAAGGTGAATTAAAGGACACAGAGGAAGACTATGAAATCTTCATCCAAAACGACCCCCAAAGACTGGTGCGACCACCAAACTGAGTGATGGCACATGGTAAAGGTGGTGATGAGGGCGGAGATAGAGAGATGACGAACCAAAAATGGGAGGAGATGGCATTGACACCTGGCATATAAGGAGTGATTTTCACTTGGCGAGCTTGTACGTGATGTGGCAAGGGTCCATGAGCCCTGCACGCCGTACCCCGCGGTTATCTTTGCTTATGCGCTATTATTGGAACCAAATTATCCCTAATTTTAATCAAATTATATTGTACCCAATTTTATACTTTTTTATTCAATTAAAATTGCTACTACCTTTAATATTGTTTAGTTTTTCTATGAAGAGATAATTGGGCAAACGTAACAATTTGGAACCCCTGCTCAGAGCCCAGACTGCCCTGCCATGGGTCCCTGCAAGGATCCAGCCAGGCAGGGGCTGCCAGGACCCCAGCACTGCTCTCTGCCCAGGTATCAGCACAGGGTCAGCTCACCTGGGGCAGAAAACATCTTCAAAATCCTTCAAAAGGAACTTTTCAGCTCCTGCTTTCAGTGGGAAATGGGGGTTAGGTAACTTGAACCAACATTCCTCATTTCAAAGGCCCAGTCTGCTTAAACAGCTTATTTTGGATCTCATGAGCCTGTGCCTCAGTTTACCTACTTGTTAGTAGGTAATTTTATTTATTTGTAAACAGGTGAAAAGAGAAATACTTGCCTATCACCTATACCTACMGGGCTCTGCCTACTCTTAAAATTCATATACTGGAACTACACATTCCTTGACCAGAATTAGCTGCAGAGGGGCACAGCTGATGAGGAAACCTGGAGGAGATGGATGAGAGCAGGGCTGGTGAGCAGAGGGACACTGGTGTCACCTCAGACTGGTGGCTSTGCCAGCAGCACCCTGTCCTGGCTGTCACACGTGGGAGCTCCCCCAGACACAGCCTGGCTGTCAGACCCCACCATTCCTTATCCTGGCACCACTTTAAAGCCCAGTTCTGGGGTGAGAGGACACATCTCAGCTCCTTAACCACCATTCGCCCCAGCTCCTGCAGTCACAGACCCATAAAGGAATCCCAGCACAAATTGGTTTTGGCTAATAAATATCAGTCAGGGATAAATAATGAACCAGRGCTCTCTCACCTCTTTATTAATCTGTGATATTTGCTGTAAAAGCCTCCATGAAGAGAGCTCTGCCCTCACAGGCAATGAGGTGAGAAGAATGCAGCAGGTTCTTGGGATCTGAGGCTCCCAGCAGTGAGTAATGGAGTGTCCCTGCTCTGAAAGGGGGGATGCAAGGCACAGACCCTGCCCCACTGCCAGGGTTCATCAGCACTGGCTGATTTTCACTTTGTCCCTGCTCTGTGAGTCAGAAATACAAGACACAGACCCTGTCCCATTGCCAGGGCGTGCAGGATTCATCAGCAGTGGCTGATTTTCACTTTGTCCCTGCTCTGTGAGTCAGAAATACAAGACACAGGCCCTGTCCCACTGCCAGGGTTCATCAGCAGTGGCTGAGTTTCATCCCTGCAGGGCTCATTTCAGCTGGACACAGGTGAGGAGGGGCAGAGCAYGGCTGTGACTGCAGCTCTGGGTTCTCAGCAGGGCAGCCAGCCTGCACTGGCACATCTGTGTGTGTGACACACCAAACTTTAACCACCTCGTGGCAGGAAGATTTTAGCAGACAAATGAGCCATTTGCCTGGCTGGTGCTCACCTGAGCAAGAGGATGATCCCGCTCCTGGCCAGGGTGAAAACACAGACATACATGGAGGCACAGGACAGGCTGCAGGCAAGAGCTCTGCAGCAAAGGGCACAGCCCTGGCTGCCCCTGATCCCTGGAAATGTCCCAGCCAGGCTGGACAGGGCTGGGAGCAGCCTGGAATGGCAAAAACCTGGTAAAAACCTGGTGTGAGAGGGTAGAGCCAGAGCTGTGAGCTGGGGCTGAAAGGCTCCTGAGTGTGTTTGTCAGACAGCAAAGAGAGCTGAAGARTGAAGCAGTAAAAATAATTACCTGCTTTTATATAGGGGTTACACAATATGGAAATGGCTCTAATTTCCCTTTAATCCTTAAAGCCTCCAGGAGATCCCACATTCCCAGTGCTCACACTTCATTTTGACCCTGTGCCTCACCCACATCCCACAGAGGAGGATCCCTAAGTGAGCTTTCCCTTCCAGCCTCTGCATTTCTGCCTTGCCTCAACACCCATCTCACCAAGCTCTACAGAGAACAACCTCCTAAGGCGCTGGAGTAACTGGGGTTAAACTYTGGGGAATATTTCAGCTCTTCCTTGCTGGTTTTATTCACTTTAAAAAAAAAATAAAAATCCTTCCAAGTTTGCTGTCTTGTTGAGGATATAATTCTGCCTTGGGTCTGGAGGCAGTCATGGCATTTYCTGACTGGCAGAGGAGGATTTTGGGCCTCCAGCAGCACGTTCTCCTCCTGTCTCCTCTGAGGAACAACCTTGAGATTTTTCAACTCCAAAATTAGAATTCTGAACTTGCTCTGGAGCGCCTCAAAAAAAGCTCTGTATGAAATAGCTGTTTCTTGTCAGGCTCCTAAAATCCCTGGCGGTTAAACGTAATTTTTAAAGGCTTTATTTGCTATCAAGCACCTGAATCCTGTATATTTCACAAGTTAATGAGCTCGTTTTTGAGGAGAAAATGTAGCTGTTAGGAATATTAACTGAAGTTATGCTTACTGCTGGAGCGTGTGTAGGGTGTGTGTAAAAATCCTGCTTTAATGTCTCATCTTGGAGTAAGTCCCAGAAGAGATTGATTCAATTTCCATTCATTATGGGAGCAAAACTTAAAACTACCCCCATGTACAGACACTCGCTGCTGGCAGCATCTTCCAGGCAGCAGGGAGCAGGGATGTGTGGCAGGGAAACCCTTCAAGTGCTGGGCAAAACCAAGGGTGGAATGGGAAGCTCCAGGGTTGGGTTGGCAGTGACAGATTCCATTCACCCCTTGCTTAGGAAAGGCTGCTCAAATGATAATTCCTGCCTTGTGCTGCCTCGGGAGCTAAAGCACAAGTTCTGAATAAAAATATTATCACTTAAAAAAATTTGTATATTTTGTACAATACTTAGAATATTTACCCATCATCAGGTTTCGTATTTGCCTTGAAGGTCCTTCTCTATCCCTGACCTTTGTGGGGTTGAGGCAAGTTCTATAAACCAGAAAAACTCCAGGGACTGGGAAATAAGCTACTCTTTAATAGGCTTAATAGACTTAGTCAGGACTAAATGCTGCAGCCACAAAGCGTCTGTAGCAGAACACAGAGCCAGGGCTGCACAAAGCACCTCCCGACAAGAAACATCCTCTGCCTCATTAAATCATCAGCTGGACATGAGTGTTGATTCGGAAAGGTTTATGACCCTAAATGCTATTGATYAGCAATAAACCACTGCATTTCCTCATTTACCATCCAGTGAATYGGTTCCTGGCCCTCCCCCAGGCCTGCAGGTGGGACACAGCTCTGGCTGCCTGCACAGGGCTGCCCACCCACCCACCCACCCGAGCTTTTGAGCACCCTGCCCAGTTCCCAGGACGTCTCTGAGAAATCTGTGCTCGAACACCACTTGGTACTTCCACCACATGAACTGCTACCAACRTTTTGGGAGTTCTCCCCATCCACCCCCCAAATTACAAGCTCAGACTCCACACAYATCCTTTAATCTCAGCTGGGCTAACCAGGAAAGGGAGGAATTCCTGCTCCCTGAGAACATCCAGGGGCAGCTCCCAAACACATCCCTCCCTGTGGTCACCCTCTGCATGTCACAAACCCCCCAGCTGGGTTTGGGGCAGGGTTTTGTTGCTTTGTGCTGTTGCATTTGCAGTTCATATCACCAGTTGGATTGGCAGAGTTGCTTCCTCACAGGACTTTTCTGATTGGCATCAAATCCTACCACACGGGAGGAAATGTTATCAATCCTGCTATTGACAGGGTTGTAAAGGAAGGCTAAAGACATGAGAGCCAATTAAGTGATCAAGAATCTCTTAATTGCAAGAGTATTAGGTGGAATCCCAAGTAAAGATAAAGGATTAAGAACTTAACACCCCAAGGTCATTTTCCTTTTATCTTATTTACTGTCTTCAGCCCCAGAGGAGCAATTTGTGTCAGTGGGGTGTTGTACATCCTCAGATCCCACCTGGGAAAATGGTTTTAAAAATAATTTCCCTGTTTCCACTTTGTGGGAGTGCAAGCATTGTTTGCAGATTTACTGCAAACACTATGATTACAAAACCCAGTGCTGCCTGTAAAGCAAGGCTAAATCAGCAGTACCAGGATGGCAGTGGACAGCTGAATTAAGGGTTCATCCCTTGGTTAGCATGTGCTTTGCTCACAAGGAGATTATTTCCCAGCACAGTCTATCACAATTACTCCACATCATCTTTACAGTTTGCCCACTGCATCAAAATTCCATGCTGTGCCCCAAACCCCCCACCCTGCAAGAGAACCTGCAGCAGGCTGAGCAAGCTCCCCAAGGAGATGCACTCCCTCCATCCCTGGTGRTTCTGAGCAACACAAATCTCTATTTCTCAGTCAAGCCTGACATCACCTCTCAGGATGAGGGAGGGTCCTGCTGAGCTCCTGCCCTTGGCTGGGCATGATGGAATGGAGCTCTTTGGGCAAGGGTGGATGGGCTTCCTCTGCCTGGGCTGCGAACATCTGGGTTGAACGGCCAGAAGGGTTTTGCCCATTTTTGTACAGAGTCAGTACATTTTTGGCAGCCCAGGTGAGAGTCAGTGACTTTCCAGAGCTTCCTCTGCCTGGGCTGCGAACATCTGGGTTGAACAGCCAGAAGGTTTTTGCCCATTTTTGTACAGAATCAGTACATTTTTGGCAGCCCAGGTGAGAGTCAGGGACTCTCCAAGCCTCTCTGTGCCCCGTGCACAGCTCTGCCCTGCTCCACTGGGCAGAGCTCATTAATGTGGCTTTAACAGCCAGGAACACCAGAGGGGCGTTTCAAACCCAGAAAGCAAAGATATTTATCCGAGACCCAGAGCTGAAACACCAGCTCACAACTTAATGCTTTTGCAACCCTTTCTTGGCCATTACTGAATGCYTGGGTGCAACACACGATTGTGGCAATATTTTTATGGTTAGAAACAAGCCCTACTGATTTCTTATTTAAAAAGTAAATTTCTGAAGAGCCTTAAATCCAGMATTAACTCTTAATTACAATTATAGGGCATAAACCAATCATTCAGACTCTAGGAGACTTCCAACCTTGAGTTTCCTCTGTTCTATCAATTCAGCTCCAATGTTTATTGTGTTTATTGATGTCCTAAACACTCAGGCCGTGGAATGTGTCTCTCAATACAGAAATGAGAAATGAAGTGCTTGATTATCCACCCATGCTGCCTAAGCCCCAAGGGCCTCCTTCCCAGCACCTCTGCAATCCCAAWTCCTGCAGGTTCTTCCCTTCCCTCCCTCCCTGGGCGTCTCCTTTGCCACGGGCTGGGGCAGAGGGGAAGGAATAAAACCCAACAAACCCCTCAGCCTGTTTAGCACAGGAAACATTCCTTACAGAAAACAAACAAAAACACAAACACAAGCTGACAGGTTTCCCACACAGCTTGAGCTACAGATTTGTCTTGTTGGTTTTGTTTGGGTTTTTTTTAAATCTAAAATTTCTGGAGAGCCCACAGAGACATCTTGTGCCTGGATGACACATAGCAAGTCAGCAGTGCAGGAGGGGTCATGCTGGGGAATTTGGAAGGAATTTTCAACGAGTTGGAGACTTCAGGAGAGGATGAAGTCACCTGTTGCTCTCTGAACAGGTAAACCCTGTAAATATCAGTGCTGAGAGCAGCACAGCTCCGGGTGCTTGAGCAGCTCTGCTTGTTTGCYATTGTCCTTGCAGGAGGGGAGGACCCAAAAACCTGACAGGCTGTCTGTGCAGGTTATTTTGCTCTTGTCCTTGGGCATTGAAAACCTGATCTGCACCCAAAAATCAAAACCTCTGGGCCASACCGGGTATTCTCTTTTCAGTGCTGCTACACGAATGAAGCGTTCTGGCTTTAGGAGATAATGTGTCTGGCCAAAAACCTGCCTGGGTATCTCACCTGCCCTGCCCTGAGCATCCCCCCAGCCTGGCTGGCTCGGAGCCCAGGGCAGGGCAGCCCAGAGGAGCTCCAGTCCCACGCAGGGAGCACTCTGGGCTACAGGGAGACACTTTTAGAGGAGAGCAGTGTTAACTCCTCGCAGGGAAGCAGCTCTGACAGCACTTGCTGCAAGTAGGGCAGCCCTGAAATATCTCAGCAGCTACGACAGGCAAGGTGGGAAACTCATAGCACGACGAGAGGAGGCTTTGGGATGAGGTAAACGAGTATTTCAGGCAAGTGAGCAGGGGGAGAGCCAAGTGAGAGCCCAGCAGGCTGCTGTTGTCAGGAGCAACCCCACTTCCCCCACAGGCACCGTGCCCCAGGGCTCCCAGCTCCTCTCCTCCCTCCTGTGCCCCACTCTGCTTGCTGGCACCACAGGGATTACAGAATGTGCTGACGTACATGAAATGGTCCCTGTCCAAAAATGAAATTCCAAAATTTACRAATGCAAGAGACATAATTCTGAGAATATGGAAAAAGATGGAAAACAAATTCTGATGGCAGATCCTAGCACAGCTTAGAGCCCAAATTTCACAGTTCTGGTCTATTCAAGCTCCTTTTTCCCAGTTGTTACCACCCACATACTCCATTCATAATAAGAGACTTTAACTGTAGACATTCTGTAATCCCCKAGAACCTCTCCCCCAGACCCAGTGGAAACCAGCAGATATTAAATTTGACACCTCTGTTTATTCCCTCAACCCCACATTTGGAGCCACAGCTGGCTGTAGTGTTCTGGGGGTCGATGCATTCCTCTCTATTACTTTCCACCTCTTGCACAKGGAACAAAAGGCTACAAAGTGCAGACATCAAGGAGAAAAATCCCAGTTCCACTACATTAACTAAAGCTGTCTACTACTGAAAGCAGTGATAGGTAATCTATAAAATAATTTCCACAACCCCACCATAAAAGAATCCCATTGTCAGTGCAATCCAGKAGTACCAGTGGCTGGGAGGGAATTTATTCTACAATGAAAGTTACTCCACATGAAAAAACCAAACAAATGTTTTTATCTTGTAAACCACATGTGTTTATGATGTGTAGAGCAGCAGCTTTGGAAATCACTGGACATGAATTAAGGAAGCTTCAATCAAGATCAAAACTTGGGTGAGAGCACAAAGATATGAAGACTATAAATGTCTATAAACCAAAGGAACACTGGTAAAACCAGGTTTGATCACAGTTTGACAAACAGGCTGGACGAGGAACCCAGCTTACTTAACCTCCTGCATTTAGGATAAATAAGTTTCCAAGCCACCCTCCGAAACAGGTCCAATTCTTTATTCCCTCTTATAAAACACATCCAGAAATCCAGAACTCAGTTCTTTGTCCCTGGTACAACTGTCCACACCTCTGCCCTTTTCCCCTTTGGTGCTCAGCCTCGGTGGTTTAGGAGCCAGGCTGGCTGGGCAGAGGCAGCACASATGTGCCCCTCGCTTTCCAGACCAGAGAACATCCAGTGCCAGCTCTGTGCTGCCCATTCCCCCTCTGGCAGCACATTCCAGAGGTGCACACAGGTTTTTTGGGATGCAGAGCCAATRCAGAAACCTTCCCAGAGAGCTCCAAACCCTGCCCTCTCTCTGTCACTTGGCAAACTGGGATTTGCTCTGTGTGCTGCCWCAATCTCCTGGATGAAAGGGACTGCAGCTCTTTGCTGTAAAGCTTGCAGCTGATCTTCCTGATCAAGCCTGTGTCCATGCCCAGCACAGCCCCAGAGAGCAGCAGGACCCTGCTCTCCCCCTCACAGAAATGAGCACCAGGGAAAGAATCAGAGTCAGGGATGAAGGCAGCTGCTCCACCTCACTTCTGCTCCTCCTGACCGCCCCAAGGCTCTGGGCAGGCCAAGTGAAGCAGCACAGCCTGACTCCAGCTGAAAGGAGCTGGGGCTGGGCCTCCCATCCTGAGCTCTGTCCATGCTCTGCCCTCTCCCACCTGCTTTCCTCCTGCGCCCTCAGCTCTGGGCTGCGCAGATTCGGTGGGGCAGGGGAGCCGTGGAAAAGCAATAACAAGCACCTCAGCTAACAATTGTGAAGCCTATGAGGATTTTATCTGGCCAAACCTATTCCATTTCCAGCAACACAGCCAGTCAGTGCAGCAGGCTCAGGAGCCAGCCCTCTGCTTGCCCAGCTGAGGCTCTGCAGAGTCCAACATTAAATGATTCAAGGCAGAGCTGACACAGCTCCAGTCCCTGGCACAGCCTCTCCAGCTGCTCATCATTCAGCATATTCTGGAATTCCTGAGCACTGGAGGAAGCAGCAGTAAAGCTGGTGCTTTATGCCTGGCCCTGCTACAAATGGAGACAAGCTAATATTTTCTCTTTCCAAGAACTCATTCAATTGAATCCAATTTCAAAAGCTTTGGAGAATAATTTGAAATATCAGGAACTTCAGGCTCCTTCTGAGCCTCCACAGTGCCTTGACACTTCTCAGTGGCTTGGAGGCTACAAATTCAAGTAGAACTAATGGCAAAACTGCTTCTTTGATGACATTGTGAAGGTGCAGCTTGTGTAAGCAAATGTCTGTCAAACATTCCCACCTCTATGAAGCTCCTGCAGATACTTACTTCAAGTGGAAGTATTTTTAGTATAATTGCCATTAAATGAATTATAGGAAGCCAATATAATTTTACAACTGATGAAAAATATTGCCACTTTACATCATTAAAACGATTTTTAGAACTGCTGCRATCGCATTTTGCCCATATATTGTCTGTCAATATAGCTGAGATTCATAAAAGCAGGCCGGCTTTACAGAACACTTGAAATGCACTTTATGTGCAGCCAGAGACACTTTATAGTGAGCARTATGTGCTTGCCTCTCTCCAGACTGGAGGTACAGAGCAGATT
>JACDOX010000081.1:2844617-2875016 GCA_014549065.1 Cardinalis cardinalis
CTCCCTGAATATTTCCCAGATACGTGTCTGGGGAACAAGCYGCAGCTGGGATGGGAAGGATTTCAACATTTCCCTCATGCAGGATCTGGGACAAAGCTTCAGGCACCAGAGAGCTCCTGCTATTCTGAATTTCTGAGCTGAAGCAGGTCTGTCCCCACAAAGAGCTGCACCCTTGGTGATCACAGGGAAGTGAGGAACTGTTTGATTATTTAAATGATGGGAGCTGAACAGGTATACTCAAAGTTAGGGGAAAATGCATGTTCCTTTTGATAATAATTTTTATTTATTAATGAAATCATCATGCTGTAATGTCACCTAAATTAGCCTCAATTAATTTCTGAATTAATCAGGTGTGTTCCTGATAATTTCTTTMTCTTCTTACACTTTTCAAGAATCTTTAAATGATTAAAGGAATTCTAGTACAAAGAAATAGAGAGGYCTCCTTATAACAGACATTCAAGATAAGAATAGAATAGATACAGAAGGCAGGAGGGTAAATCTCATCAAACTGCTTTGAAACCATATATTTGAAGTCAACCATTATATCAAAGTCACTAAAAGTCATCAAATAGCCTCATTAGCCACAATTTTTGATTTTCAGAAGTGATAAAGGCTAATGGAACTGCAAGCTTTTCACCCAACTCCAAACCATCCCCAGCACCAAATCTGGACCCTGAAAGGGATTTTTGACTGGGGAAATATTTCTCTAAATACTGTGTGTGTCTGGGCCTCCATTACACAGAAAACTGWGAACACAAATTGAGCCTGCTCTAATTTTAGGTAGAACCTGCCCCTGATGAGGATCAGGCCCACGTGGATTAAGGGTTGTTGGTGTTTTACAGCAGGGCAGACTTGAGTCATCAAAAAGGAACAAAACAGGGACCAACCAAAATTCTCAGGGTGCTGCCCACCCCATCAGGGCCCAGGGTGTCCCCAGACAGGGCCCCACAGGCGCCACTTCTGCCCTAAATTACATCTGGGGGTTCACACAGAATTGCAGCATTTAATCGGCAAAATGAGCCTGACAAGCAGCCTGCAGATTTTCTAGGGGGGATATGAGGGGAAGAAAAAAAACCACCCCAAAAACTCCTGAAAAGGAATGGTCCAAAACTGTTTTGTTCCTCTCTTCACCTTCCAGGGATTGCCAGAGGGGTCTCTGGGGCTGCAGCTCATGGGTACAGAGAGGCTGCTTTATCTAAATCAGCCCCCACAGTGTATTACACATTCTTTACTATTACTCTGATGCTTCTAAAAATACAGCTGTGAAGCTGTATAATCTGATATGAAATTACAGCTTATTTTGCCACAGAAGGAGGAAAGAAAAAAGAAGAAAGGGAGAAGAGACTGATGCCACTGACACATTTGAGAACACATGATCTGTTTTGATAGCACATTGTATTTGCAAAGCCTGTCCCCAGGCAGGCTGTGCTGGAATGGATTTGGAATCAAAAGGCACGTGGTCAGGCTAACTGGAAATAATTCTGGTACCTTTCTTGCTGGCAGTACAGAAATGACAGAGGATCCAGAACAGGCATCCAAATATACATCCTCRGAATTTAATTAGAGAGAATTATTCTTGCCTACCTAGGATAATTGCAACATTATGTTGTGATGGCTGTTAGCATCACATATGCTTACAGATTAATAGTGTTTCTTCCATGTCTGCTTTTGATTTAATCAGGCCATCACTCATTACAATCATGCATGGCTGGTTCTACAAGATGAGAATGCATAAAAAACAACTTGCCTGGTAACACAGACCTGCGGCTCCAGGGCTCTGCCAGCAGCTGGGCAGGGAATTCAGCAGAGCCGCCCCCAAAATCCACACCYGAGCTGCCATCAGCCACACGTGCTGGGTGCACTGGGCACTGCTGCCYTCACCTGCAGGGAGCCCCAGCATGCCCAGAGCATTCCTGCCCTCCAGGGCCGCTCTGCACGGCTCCTGTGTGCCCTCACACACCTGGGTATCCTGGGAACGAGAGCCCATTTGGGCTAACAGCCAAGCCTGGGGCTGTGTTTGTGGTCAGCCCTCTCCAGGCTCTTGGCCAGCTCTGCCACACCATCCAAACCCACCTGGGGAGTTCTATGGGCCTCATATTCACTAAAGGAAGGAAAAAAAATAAAGGTATGTGGCTACTTTGAAGCACAAGCAATCACAGAGGAACTAGATTCACACATAAARTATACATTTATACATAAAAGCAAAATATACACTTCTACTGTGCCAAAACAGAGACTGAACCTGTGTTTGATATTAACACTGCAGTCTTGACCATAACAGAGCAATTCAGAATGGTATTTTTAAAAGCAATAATAACAAAAGATATATCACCAAGTTCAAGACTCCTGAACAATTCTCCCAAACCYACAACATCACCCAGACATTGACCTGAGAACCGACCACAACTCAGATCAAAGAAGCAGACACAGATCCAGCAGAGCACCACAAACCCCATCAAACCCCCAGGGAACAGCATTGTGATGCTTTTTTCCATGTGACAAACACAGCAACGATTTTCATGCATTTCCAAATAAATTTTAAAAGGCTTTTTTGGGTAATAGTTTAACTTCACAGATTCRGGCTGAACAAAGCTGTCTCCACGCTGTCCATTGTTTGGAGCTGCTATTTAATGGGAGAACTTTTTTCTCTCTTTCCTTCTCCTCCCCCCTCCCTCCCTCCATGGTACAGGAATGCAAGCCCTCTGAAATGAAGCATCAGTGCCTAGGACACAYATCTTTAATGCAGCCCAGGAGCCACGATCACACCCTTGGAAAGAAGCAATCCGTAAAGCAAAATACACTCCGTGCCTGCATGCTAATGCAGCAATTAATCATTTTGATATCCTTGCTCTCTCCCCTGCTCATTTTCCCTTGATTTTTTGATGTCAGAACCAACTCAGTAGAACAGCACACTTTTAAAAAATCATCTTTCAAGTAGCAACATTAAACACCTCAGAGTGGAAAGCAAACAAATCAATACACATTACAGCACTCACGGTATAGCGAGCGCCAGAGCTGCGGTTGCAAAGACACAAAACTCCCTCTGAAGGGAGCAAAATCCACCTGAAATCCAGCAGCAGCCTTGTTCCAAAACCCACCCAGCATTCCTCCTTCCCAAGCCCCAGAGAGCCCCACAGTGGCTGCGCCACCAAAAACCAGGCATTTGAAGAGAAGTAGGTCCCATTTATTCCTCCAGAAGCACAAAGCCCTGCTCCAGRCAAAGCCCTCCCATCAGCACAGCATGACACAAAAAATAACACCAAGGAGGCCAAAAGTGACCCCACAGCAACAGCAGAATGAGACTAAATTCCACAAACAATACAGATTTCAAGGATTCAATGAACGGTGAAAGCCTTCCCTTACCTTTAGAAGTACACCAGGAACCAGCAGCAGCAGGGCAGGAACCTCCTCCAGCAGCAGTAGGTGATGGAATGTTCTGGTGGTGGGTTTTGTGGGCTTTGTGGTGGGTTCTGGTTGGTTCTGGTTGGTTCTGGCACAGGTGGTGCCATTAACAAGGTTGGGTTTGATTGGTTCTGGTTGGTTCTGGTTGGTTCTGGCACAGGTGGTACCAATAACGAGGCTCATTAACTCTAATGAGGTTGATTAGCTGCACCTGTGGCCAGTGAGAGCCCCCTGCCCTGGGCTGGGCTCAGCCAGAGGAGATGGCAATTCCCAGCTCAGGTTTAATGTGTTCCATGTTTGGATCCACACATGGCAATTAACATTCATTTGCAGGAACAACGGGCTGATTAATCAGCTGGGATTGCAAAYGACACACTTGCACTCGAGGCTCGTTCTGTTTTGCACCATGCATGGTATTTCGCTGAACCTGTGATTAAAGGCCAACTTCTGAGGCCTTGAGGAATAAACTTCAGCTTTGATGTTGCTGATAAAGGCAGGACTATTCAGAGAATTYGATTCTGTGGGGGAGCAAAGAGAAATTAGGTGTTTTGCTCTTTGTCAGTGATTATGAAATCCAGGAGCATTTTAAATTCAGTGAAGATTTGTGCTGAGAGGGGACACAGGACTTTATTAGCAGAGGAGGGAAGAGGGAGAACATGGGGCAAGGTTAAAGCTGGGATGCAGAACTCACAGGGCCAGGAGCACAGTGCTTTGCTGTTCCAGGTTAAAGCAGCTCAGGCTCTGTGCATTGATCCCAGGGCACCCAGAGGATGCCCTGCAGAGCCAGCTGCTGTGGATGGAAGCAAGCAATAAAATCACCTTGCATTACTCCTTGCTTGTAATGATATTTATCATTTTTCTATTGCCATGGCTCTCTGATTTTCAACAAAGAGTCCGTGTTGATTTATGGGTGAGGAGGCCAGAAACAGGAAGGCTTTGGGGCACCCCAGCTGCAGTAGGGGTGCAAACCCACGTTCACTCCCATGCTCCAACTTTCCTTCCCAAGCGCCTCTCCCTATACAACTTGCTGCCTCATCTCCTTGGCTAAGCCTGACACTTTCTGTCCTGCTTTTGATTATTTTCCTGCTTTACTCCTRAGTCATTCTGTCATACTTTGCCAGACCTTTGCATCCCAGGTGCTGGATCCCATAGCAATGTGTTACTGCTGGTGTGATCCACCCTCCTGAGCACAGCAGCTGCAGARGAATCCTCAGCATTCAGGTCAGAGCTTGGGCCATCGTCTAGGCTGGGAAAATGATGATACTGCCTTAAATGACTAAATAAAAGAATTCTTTAACTCAAGTGCTGTTAGGCTGCAGCATTAGAGGAGAATGACCAGGGCTCCCTTCCATTACCTCAGGTCTGTCTTGCTGATTACTTTGAATCTTTTGCTCATCCCTAGAGGATCAGCATTAGTCACTGGGAAATAGGATGAAATTCCCCTCCCAGAGCAGAGGGCAGACCCAGGGCCGTGACCACTTCTGTCCCYCCTCACACACGCTGGCAGCACCTCTCTGCACACACATCTCACCAGACTCTGCTTTCCCCTGCAAAGCTGCTTCACTGGAGCTTTCCCTCTGTCAGTCACAGGAGGCTGAATTGGACAGACTCCTTCCCAAAAAGAATTTTAATAGAAAAATGATAAGGCTCTCAACAGATATTATTTTCATGAGATCGCTGAATTGCCAAGCATCAGTTTGAAGGTGAGCAGCAGCCAACAGTCAAGGACTTCAGCCTTCAGTCTGAGCTTGCTAAGAGTAGTTCTTCTGATAATTAAACACTAATGTTCTTCCATGAGTACATTATAATGAAATAAATTGCTTCAAGGGAACAATAAACTACAGGCAGCATCTGAAGCATTTTAACAGCACAGAGCATTTGGCTGCTGCAAGATTCACTCAAACAGGAGAAAGGTAATAACATCTCAGAARCCATTTAGAAAACAATTTTCTGAACTTTGATGGTTTGTAGGGACAAGCTGGGGCACTCCAGTGTGTGATTTGACTCGTTCTCAAGGGCTCACCTGGAATGGAAACGCACACGTGSTGCTCACCTGTGGAGCAGGGGCAGCGCTGGCCGCGATGGCTCTGGGCTCAGGGGTGGCTTTGGCACCCGTGCTGTGCCCTGAGAACATCCCAGAACGTTTCTCTTCAGTTTCCCTCGCTAATCTCTCATTACAGCACTTGCCTGCTGTGGTTTGGATGTGAAGGCTGCCTGTAACTCACCTGGGCAGCCTGTCTGGCCCCACAGCCCTCGAGCACTGTACCCATCTCTTGGGACACAGCTCACAGCAAATTAAACAATTCCAGACAACAGCCAGGCCCTCAACAGCAACATTTACTGGCCTCCTAAAGCACAATACATGAAACTATCACTGTAGCTTCCTAGTACTTAAAGTGTGCTATAGAAATATTTATAAAGAATTGAGAAAGTGTATTGCACATAGGTTTCCAATTGAATGAAACTGTGCACGTGCCTCTCTAGTTTAAGATAATATCCTGACATTTGAAGATGTAAGTTGTGAGCACAGCAATAATAAAAATGTTTAACTGTCTGCTCTCTCCCCGCAGGGCAGCAGTGAGGGATTTGTCTTTCTTGGCTTCTTTAACTTTTGGTTTTTCTATCATTATGTTTGTTTTAAACACCAGGTTGAGCTTGTTCTGCTTGAAGAGTTAGCTGCTGCAAARGGTTGATTTAAAAGAATAAATCATGTTCATGTTTATAGTGCAATTTGCAAGCAGTGATGAACATGTTCTGTGAATGGGAGCTGCACATGGTAAAAACTTTCTGGTAYCAATTCCCAGCAGCCATTGTGAATGTAAAAATCCAGAGATCACCCTGAGTCATGTTCAACAAGAAAGAGAAATCTCCTTTCTTCTGCTCTCTCAGTGTGGCACAATTGCCTGTACATTGGCCTKTAGCCAAGACAGATGGATTATCACTAAACAAATTTCAGTAAAGCCTCCTTGCATTTACATAATGTAAGTTTCTAACATTTAAGCAATTAAAAGGATTGGTGCTTATGGCTTTAAARAACTTGTGGGTTAATTACGACTCACTCGTTCTGTGCATATGATGGGAGAGAGAAAATGAAAATTTTGGGAGTTAAGGAATATACTCACTGCTTTACCCTACATGGGGCATGCTGCTTTGTTGAAGGACTTTTTTTGCTTGAGGAGGAACAATAAGGGTTGAATTTCAATTTGTTTTCAGTGCACAAATCCCCTTCCATAAAGTCTGACTTTCAGGATGGGATTGACTTCTTTAAAGTTGTGAGGATAGAGTTTTGTTTTACATGAAGAAGCTAAAGACAGCCCTTCTTGGCTGTATTGTGRGTTCCACCCTTTTATCTGAACGTGTCCTTGCAGTTCAGGTAGACACAGGTCCCTTGCTGAGTCTCCACAGCCTTGGGGAACAGAAATCCTGATATAGGCAGCACCCCAGGGAACAGGACGTTGGCTGAATGTGGTTTCCAGCAAGGTGGTGCCCCATGGAAAGCACCYTCTAATGTGCTTTTTGACAGTGGTGGGTTTTCCCATGCAGGAAAGGGTGGCATTCCCTGAAATTGTGGGTGCAACAGGAGATGGTGCCACTGACTGCAGTGGGCAAGCAGTAAACACAAGCACAGCTCCTGTTCTCCATGCCMGCAGGAACAAAGGCAGAGCTGTGCTTTGGTTGAAGTTCTGTCACTCAGTACAGAATAAGTTGGAAAAGTATTAAATTTTTTATTTTTATTTTCAATTATCTCGGTTTCCTTTTTTGTTGTGACTCATTTCATTTTGGAGGTGCTTTTTCTTTTCAAGGTAAGAAAATAGACATTAAAAGTGGGTTCCGGTACACAGCATTCAACTATAATGAAAAAATACAGCAGGCAACYAAATTATAGCACAGAAAAGCTTCACTGGATTCTCCTGTTGAAACTGAATGATGGTTGTGCCAAATGTTAGCAAAACTGAATAAGTAGTTTTTTATTATTATAACAGGGYATAGAGGCTCCAATCGTCACCCACTAAAATTCCAAGCAACTCTTGCTGTGCTGGGTGCTGCACAAAGATTGAGTCAATGGTCAGTGCTAATAAAATCAAATAAACAAGGAAATCACATCAGGGGAAAAAAGAGAGAGATAAGAAACCCATGGGTTTATGATTTATCAGCTGATTTATCCAAGGACATTGAGAAAGTCTTCACCTGGAATGAGCATTTTAATCCGGACCTTTGCAGCCCTGTTCTTTCAGTCCTTAAACAACTTCCTGTCCAAAGCGCAAAGAAAATTTTCCTGATTTTTACCTCTTTTGTTCTGCCCAATTTTGTTACTGTAAGCTACATTTAGAGGACCCTGATTTTTCCTTTGTGAAAATTGAGTATTAACCAACATTAAAGCTCAATCCTTTGATTTTTCTACATTAGATCAAATTTAAAATTGCATGTTACTCAAAAAAAACCCAAAAACAACAACCCAAACAACCCCTAATCCTTTTTTTACGGAATTCAGCTCTATTTTTACTTATTTTTTTTATCCTCCTTTTCCTTTCTATTTTGTTCTGTTCTATCAAAATAGGCCTCCTGGTAAGTAATACCAGTTAATAGCAATTACTTAAAGTATATTTTGTTTAGTAGAGAAGCAAAAATCATCCTTGATTTCTTGATGTGTTCTGTAATCCATGTCATATGGATGGCTCTGTAAATCTTTCTAATGCCTAATAAAATACACTACTGAATAGCACACTCATTACATATTAAACTGAAAATTCTGCTGCCTAAGTGCTGGTGTGTGGTTTGAAAACAATAAAACCAGCACGGAGTTATGAATTACAATCAGTTTTCTACATTTCTGATTCATAAAAATACATTTTTATGCTCTCTCCTTAGCCAGCATCTGAACTTTTCATCCAGCCTGTGCCAGATGAATGCAATCAAAGCAAACTGTCTTTATTTACTGCTGCATAAGAAAATGTCCCATTGTTTCTAAATTTGACCCCACATGAATGTTCAGAAGGTTGGGTTTATTTATTCTTGTCACTTTTTGTTTTRTTTTGCTTCCAGGTCAGGGCTCACAAAATCTGAATTTCCTCCTCTAAATGGTTTTGTATTTCCTGTGTGCTGCTTTGGTATTCCAAACAAACACATTTGGGTTCTACATGTGGCTTTGTTTGGATTGGKATTCCATTCCTCTCCCTCTCCTTCCAGTCTCTTAGAGAGATGATTGCTTTCAGAAGAGCCTGTTTCAAAAYGACCCCAGCAACCACAGTCCTGAGGAACTCTGTCCTTTTCCACGATTTCAGCTTTCCTGAAGTCTCCAGCAGCACAAACTCTCCGTACACAAGTAATTTTCCTTTTGCTCTAAAAGTGTCATTTGTAAAGGGAGGAGAACGGCAGAGCTGCAGCAGCGCATTGTGAAGGGGAGGCCGTCAGAGGACTGACACCATCTAAGGGGGTGGTAAAAACAGAATTATCGGCATTCATTGCCAGCACTCAGCACCGGTAATCCAGATTAAAGTCAGYGGCTCAGCACACGGAGAGGGAGCAGGAAAGAGGCGGGTTCTGCCCATGGGTTGTGGCGGGACAGGAATGAGCTGGGATGGAGTTCCCAGCACYGCWGCTCTTCTGGGCTTTGGCMCTCTCTGGGATGAACCAATGGCCCTGTTGGCACCTGGCAGAWAAAACCCCAGAACCATCACTGCAGTGGCAGAGGAAATCCCAGGAAGCAATCGGCAGCAGCACCACAAAGCCACACCAGTGCCCTGCTGGATCCCATCAGGGTGGGATGAATTCAGCCAGGGCCACCCAGCTGCTCCCATCCAGACCTCTGCTCCTGATGGCCGAGCTGGAGGGAAGCAGTTGGGAAAACATCTCTGCTGGGAGAACATCTCTGCTGCACCAGCCTCCTGCAGGATCAATGGTGGGGGCTATTTTCAGTTTGAACAACTCTGGTGGGAAGAACAAAAGGAAAAAAGATGGAACATCCCAGATCTTCCTGACGGTGTTTTGTGTGTGGCTGGGTGTCTGTCTCMGCAGCTCAAACTCTCTGCATCCTTTTTACTTTGCAACACTTCCTGCTGGTAGTAGTTTTTCTACCACTCTGTCCTCATCATTTCCATTTTCTGCTGGTCTTTTTCCTTTCTCCATCCCTGCCTGGAACCTGTAGCCATGAAACCCCAGAGAATTACAGAAGGGAATAAAATTTCTGTGCTGGCAGCACCTGGTCAAGAGGCTTGAGAGGCAATTGGAATTGCAGAAGATATCCCAACCACAGAGTCCAGCTTTTCCCACAGGTCTGCAAATCCCTCTTCCCCCACATTATCCACGTTGACCCATATTATTTTTGACACCATTTCAACCTTTCTGGCCCCAAGATGTGGGGTTTTCTCTTTTGTTTGTATCTTGGGCAGCTCCCATGGTTACCCACCCCAGCTCACAGGGGCTTCAGCTCTTTCCTTCACCTGCTCTGGGTGAAATGAAATTTTGACTCCAATTAACAATTCCCAGCAATTGCTGAAGGTAGAGAAATAATCACTTCACTACAAAGTTGAATCCATATGGGTTGTGCAGTATGAAATAGAGCACAGAGGGTACAATTTCTGGAAGAAAAGAGGATCTAAGAGAAAGTAACATCACTCAGATCAGGTCAAGAGATACTTGACCGGAGAAGGTCAGGAAAACTTTTAAAAGTTTTGGAGAGAGGAATCTGCAGCTTTCTCAGCTGGGGATGACTGAAAACTCATAGTTCAACCTTACACCTCACATGAAAGCATTTCCCATCTGTGTAACAGCAAGACTGAGGAATTTGAGAGAAGGGAGCCTAGGAGATGGCAGGAGGATCTCTGTGTTGGTCTGTTGTTGGTTGTTAAAACATCCTCAGCCTCTCACCAGAATGTTTCATTCCCAAAAAGTCTCTTACGAGGTCAGTTGTCCTTGAAGAAGCTTTATGACTTGAAAATGTGTAGAAAAGGATGAGGAAATATTAAGGGTAAGTACAGTTTTCCAACACCCCCACTTGCAAAAAAAGTCTGAAATAGCTCTCAGCCTCATTTGTTATTTGTTTTTTTTGATTTTTCTGATAAGCTTCCAGATCCCTAAATATACTCCACTAGTTTGGCAAGGTGGCTGGAAAAATGAAGTTGGATTTGATCTGTGGATGGGCATGGCAGGGAGTGCTGGGACTCAGACTGATTCTGAGCTTATGCAGCAGTTAATTTATTGCTGGGCTAATTGAATAATGCATGAGACCTTCCACCTGAGTCTGCTGAAGTTCCTTTATGATCTCCATGCAGCTTTGGAAGGACTGTGATAAACCTCTTCCAGCTTACATTCAGTACCTACACTGGAACATTCTGAGTGTCAGCTTCTGAAATATGGAGTGGTGATTGCATGCTATGGAAATTTGCTCAGATTTGGCAAGTATTTAATGGTGCTTTCCATATTTTCCCCTGAATTTTTATCATCCCAATCAATTCAGAAGAAGATGTAACATTCAGATCTTAATAAGGCTGTAAGCAAGCATTTATTTCCTTTATAATTTTCTATTAATTACACAGCAGCTAATGACTTTTAAGAGTCTGCTATTAATTAATTTACATTGGCTGTCTTTAATTGCCTATTAAGTACCTGGACTCATTTGCGAGATTTACATGGAATTGTTGCCAAAAATGTCTTGTGCAACTGCACCAGATCCTTTTTCTGCCTGAATTCTCTATTGTTCCATGCCATATTTATCATGGTTACTTTCCTTTTGCACAGCTAGCCTCTTAGCAGCTTAGATCTAAAAGCATTTAAAGTAATTATCCTCTGTAATTACCTTCCTCCATTTCCCTGACTCTTTTCTAATAGTAAAAAAGCCAAGAAAAAAAAGCCCTGCTCAACAACAAAACAGATTCGATCAGCTGTTGGCCAGGCATTAATTATTTACAAGGAATAACTGTGTAATCTATAACAAAGCATACACTAACAGTTAAGACTTGTCCCTGAGGCTAAAAGATGTATTTATCCTCCAAGGAAAATTTTTAAATTGCAAAAAAAAATCTGCAATTCCATGCTGGGAAGAAAATGAGCTATTTTTAGCATTTCAGAYTGTGTAGGATATTTCCCTGGTCGTGGCCTGCAGAGATGGGAATGAGGTTTTCCACCTCCAGCAGATTTTCCAACAGAACATCCCCCAGCACATCCCTCCCTGCCCAGCTGCCCAGCCTGGAGGAAGCTGCCAAGAGAACAGGAATGGTTCTGAAGCTGAATCCATTGGAAGGTTCCCTGACATGACACATCACTGCCAACACTTGCACTTCACAAAAAGGCATTTCCAGGGGAAGAATATTCCACAGGWAAATTTGTCTGTCTCTCAGTAATTGGCCATGCCCTGAACCAGGAGTGCTTCTTCCTTTTTCCCYTCTGTAATCTTATCTAACATAGCTGTGGATGTTCCTATTATCCACACAAATGTCTAATCCCTTTTGAATCCTACTAAATCCTTATCTGTCCCACAGGGTAAGTTTTCTTTGTGTAAAAACCCTGATTCCTTTTAGCCTTTTTCAGATTTGTAAGTGATCCATCTCTCTTGTCCTTGTATGATGAGAAAGGGTAAGCAGGAGTTTCCTTCCACCTGCTGTGTGTTGTTTTGCATACCCCTTACACATTCTTATTTCATGAGCTTCTCCACTAGGATAATGTCCTTAATCCTTTCCAGTCTCATTTTGTAGGGAGGGGGTTTGTTTAAACAGGACATTTTTCCTTTTGGATGGAGAAGAAAATAAAATTATGAGATGTGAAATCTATAATTTGACTGACCAGAACTGTAATTTTACGCAAGTAYGATTCCATTGAAATCAGCATCCCCTAATGTGCAAGGCTTGGCTGTGCTCTGCCTGTGCCTGCAGTGGCACCATATCATTTTCTGTCCTCTGCTGCACATTTGGGAGCAGTTTCCAGSCTTTTTTTGAGGCACAGCTGTACCCTGAGCAGGAGGATTCCTGTGGCTCTCCCAAGGCTTTCTGTGACCTGCTTCCAAATAATTTGGACACTCACACCATGCCCAGGCAGAAAGCTCTTGGAGAGAATCTCTGGGCTGATTTCASTGCTTCAAATGTGCTTGGCAAGGAACTGGAGATGGATGGGGAGGAGGGAGACACCACATGTGGCCATTTATTTTAAGATATGTAAATGGCTGGCAATACTCTCATTTATCATATTTTATACCAGCAGCTGTATCTTAATTACAGAACAAGTTATATTTTATTTTATGATATCCAGAGCCYCCACCTTCACTTGGGTAAGGTGCACTAAACAAATGTCTCAGCTACAACAGTGAGGATGAATGAGGATAAATGGAAGATTATTTTCCCTGCTGCACAGATGAGACACAGGAAGAGTTAAGTTATGCCCAGAGGCTTGTAAGAGATTCGTTATGAAGGTGGAAGCTGGACCTGAAGTTTCCAAGTCCCAGTTTGGAAGTTCAAAGCCCCAGCACTGCTCTGCCCTGTTCCTCAGAGAAAACAAGCTCTGGGACTTTGCTCCTTTCCCTGCTCTCTGTTCCACCCCTGTCCATCTATTCCTCCTGCTCAGGGGCTTCARACTTCAGTTTGCTTCTGTTCCTTTGATGAACTCGGTGTCCTTGGGGGTCTGGCACAGAGAGACCCCACTCCCGTGACCCCCAGAGCTGGGTGCTCCTGAACTGGAAYTGAACTGGCATTAATGAACATGCAGGAGGTGCTCCAGCTCTGCTCAGCTCCACGAGAGAAGCAGAAGCAGCAGAGATAAAGGAGCTCTTTTCCTGCTGATAATTAAGTGACCTTGTCAGAAATTATAGATGTTTACTTATTCAGCAGAGAACACATGAGGAGGAAAAAAAAAGTCATAATTGCCTTTATATGTCAAATCAACTATAAAAAAMTTCCAGCTTAAGATAGAAGAAGAACGAAAATCTGTCACCTAAATCCTTATTTTCAGAAGCCAGTATATAATGGAACTAATGTGACAAAAGCTTGAAGAATACCTTCATGTATTTTCTGGTTTTATATATGCAAATCAAGTAAATGTAGGGCTTAAGGCTGCTTATTTAACAGCTGTATAATAGGAGTATTAATGTGCTTTGGCTTGAAAAATGCATATTTCAGGCAAAAGGAATTATTTGTGTCCACATGACTGTGTGGGTGATAGAGAGGTGTAAAAGAGGATTGATAATCCAAATAGCAGCAAGTAATTCCATACTGCTGCAATCAACGGGGAAAGCCCCTGATGGCTGCAATGAATTCATTCCTGAGTCCCAAAGGACAGAACTCTGTCCCTGCCCCAGGCCCAGAACACACCTGGGGCAGCCTCCACAGGAAGGGGTTTGCCAGCATTTGCTTTGTGCAGCCTGTGAGCTCTCCTTGGCCCAGRAACAATAAATAATTGCAATAAACTGTAATAAATGTAATAAAGAATTGTTTGTAATAAATCCTAAAGCTCGTGATGATCCCACACAGGCTCCACGCCTCGAGAAGGCTCCATGGGTCCAAAAGATCCCAAATTCGGGGATGTGTCCCAACAAGGCTCATCCCCAGTGCCTGAGAGCTGGCCAAGCACCATGGGTTTGCTCCTCATGCATCAGTTAACTGGGCTCTCATGCACCCATTAATTGGGCTCTCATGCACCCATTAACTGGGCTCTCATGCACCCATTAACTGGGCTCTCATGCACCATTAATTGGGCTCTCATGCATCAGTTAACTGGGCTCTCATGCATCAGTTAACTGGGCTCTCATGCATCCCTTAACTGGGCTCTCATGCACCCATTAACTGGGCTCTCATGCATCCCTTAACTGGGCTCTCATGCACCCATTAACTGGGCTCTCATGCATCCCTTAACTGGGCTCTCATGCACCATTAATTGGGCTCTCATGCACCCATTAACTGGGCTCTCATGCACCATTAATTGGGCTCTCATGCATCAGTTAACTGGGCTCTCATGCATCCCTTAACTGGGCTCTCGTGCACCATTAATTGGGCTCTCATGCATCAGTTAATTGGGCTCTCATGCATCCAATCATTGGGCTCTCATGCACCCATTAACTGGGCTCTCATGCACCATTAACTGGGCTCTCATGCATCCGTTAATTGGGCTCTCATGCATCCGTTAATTGGGCTCTCATGCATCCGTTAATTGGGCTCTCATGCATCCGTTAATTGGGCTCTCATGCATTCATTCATTGGGCTCTCATGCATCCATTAACTTGGCTCTCATGCATCATTCATTGGGCTCTCATGCACCCATTAACTGGGCTCTCATGCATCCATTCATTGGGCTCTCATGCATCCATTAACTGGGCTCTCATGCATCATTCATTGGGCTCTCATGCACCCATTAACTGGGCTCTCATGCATCCATTCATTGGGCTCTCATGCATCATCCATTAACTGGGCTCTCATGCATCCATTAACTGGGCTCTCATGCACCCATTAACTGAGCTCTCATGCATCCATTCATTGGGCTCTCATGCACCCATTAACTGGGCTCTCATGCACCCATTAACTGGGCTCTCATGCACCAGTTAATTGGGCTCTCATGCACCAGTTAATTGGGCTCTCGTGCATCCGTTAACTAGGCTCTCATGCATCAGTTAATTGGGCTCTCATGCACCCATTCATTGGGCTCTCATGCATCCATTCATTGGGCTCTCATGCACCCATTAACTGGGCTCTCATGCACCAGTTAATTGGGCTCTCGTGCATCCGTTAACTGGGCTCTCATGCACCAGTTAATTGGGCTCTCATGCATCATCCATTAACTGGGCTCTCATGCATCCATTAACTGGGCTCTCATGCATCCGTTAAGTGGGCTCTCGTGCATCCATTCATTGGGCTCTCATGCATGCATTAACTGGGCTCTCATGCATTATTCATTGGGCTCTCATGCATCATCCATTAACTGGGCTCTCATGCATCCATTCATTGGGCTCTCATGCATCCATTAACTGGGCTCTCATGCATGAAGTAATTGGCTGCTCAGGCATGCAGCAGTGGGCACTCGTGCAGAAGTTATGTGGGCACTCATGCATGAAATAATGGGGCACTCATCCCCAAATCAATTCTGTGCTCCTGATGAAGGCACTGAGCAGTCATGCAGCTGTTTTTGACTAACTGCAGGATTTTTTTTAAACTATGCAGTGCCCCAGCTAGCCAGATGTTGTATCACTGTCAAGTTACCTGCCCAACAAAGTGCTTGAACTGAGATATTTAGGAATAGAAAGGATTCTGGGCTTCATATTAATTAAAATGAAATTTTTAGTTAATGAAGTAATTATGACATTTACTTGATCATATACTCCAGAAGCAAGTATCATAATTTCAAGCATTTTTTAAAAATAAAATTATTACTTTTATGCTTTTCATAAATAATGTGATTCACCTCTAGCTATCATCCAGAGCTSCATGCCCACCTCACTGCTGTGCCCAAGGGCTCTGCAGTTGTACTGGAGAAAACCTTTAAAAGGAACCAAAGCAAACACCAAGAAGCCAAACACACACAGAGCCTGAGAACTGTTTAAGCCAAGTGATTCTTGGGCCTTGCAGTGCCTGCATTTTCTTAAATGTGATGGCTGTAAAACACACCTGGCAAATTAGGAACAGGATGAATTTTAAATGCTGCATCAGGGCCCTCTGAGTTTAAATCAATGTGGCATAATTAACACTGTTCCTCCCAGATAAAGGTCTTCTGGGCTGTCAACATTTTTTAATACTCTTAGGTCTGAATAGAATGTTCTTTTGGCAGTAGATATTAGTTGGCAGGAAAAATTACTCATGACCTTTTAGCTTACACAAATAATTCAGGCTTCTTTTTTTGCTTAAAGCCTGCACACTGCATCTTCCAGAAAAAGTGACAAAACATAATGGAAATAATTCTATTTTAGCATTCAGTGCTGGATGGTTGTTTTCAGGCAAGAAAAAAACAATATGCACTTTTTTTGTTTTAAGGGCTGAAGTCCAGGAGAGACAGAATTTCATTATTAGACCATGTAAATTACTCAGTGGCCTGTGTGCCATTGGTACTCATAATATTTGGATTTTCTTCCTGTATTCTGAGCATTTCTGGCCAAGTGCTGGAAGCAGGCAGGCTCTAACGTGCAGCAGTTGTGTGGATTGTGTCCCTCTCAAGGCATGGACAGCAACAAGGAGAAACCTTGATTAATGCCACTGCCAAACCACCTTTGTGCCATAAGTCTGTGCTGGGGATTTCATAGGGTTCTGTACAAACAGCTTGGGAGAGGGATTGAAAGCYGAGGAGCCAGGCTCAGAAATTCTGGTTTAGAGTTCAATCTCTGCCTGTGATGCAGCAGATCTGCAGCTGCTCAGTACCAGGGAGGCAGAGATGGAGAGCAGATGCTCCCTTCAGGACCCAGCTGTGCCTGTGGAAGAGGTTATGGCCCCCAAGTGCCCATAATGACCCTCCTGGTCTGCTGGGAGTGCAGTGGGCATGAATCCCTGCGTTTGTTTAAGGCCAGAATTAACCAGACTCTCTCAGATCTCTTGTTCAAATCAGCTGCATGAAACCTCGCAAACCTTTGCTGAATTACTGGGGAGAGAAAACTTCTGCCCAGAAAGTGACTTCAGGCAGAAATCCCTCCTGTTGCTGGGGCCAGAGCTGGAAAAGTGATTTTTRCTGGTTTTACTCCTCAGTTTGGTGGCAGTGCTCACACACCAAGGGGAAACAGGGCTGAGTGTAAAGCACTGACCCAGCAGCTCCTGCACACCCTGAGAAATTACCCTGCCAGGTTACCTTGCTGCTTTACCAAGTTCTCATGGTCCARCCTTCATAAAGACTGCACTAAATAAAACGTTTTCACTCTGGAGTAAACTTCAGGCACTCTGCTCCATCACTGGGGCTGTTTGCTCCCATCCTTTGGTATTCCTGATCAAATCTGAAGTATTTCACAAAATATTTACTGTAGTCAATGTTTATTGGTTATTGTAGTGCTTAGAGCTATGGATAAAGTTGTAAATAAGAGTTAAATGTAATTTTATATAAAATTTGGGGTTTAGATGTACTTAACTTTGGGTATAAAGTTATGAATAAGAGTTAAGTGTAATTTTGATTAAAATTTGGGGTTTAGATGTACTTAAATGTGGCCATTCTGTCCAAATTTACATTTGGCAAAGTAAGCAAAAGCTAACATTGACAGGAGGAAGAAAGCTCTGTTTTGCTGACACCATGTTCCAGYTAACAGGAACAGAACAGAGCTGTTAAAAATTGTATTTTTCAGCACGTGTGGTCAAGAACAAGGCTGGATTCCCATCGGTTCAAAAACCCAGGGCTTGGCATCACAACCCTTCTCCTCTGGCTGCTTTTGCAGTTCCCACACGTTCTTTGCACCGCTGGTGTCAGCSATGGGGGATTTTCACACTCCACGCCAGGGCTGCTGAAATTGCAAGGAGCACAAGAGCAGCAGCAATTAGAGCCTGTTAGAGGTGGCTGAAAACCCCGCAGCAAAACCCAGAATTACCCAGATCTCAAAGCACTGCGCATTCATTAAGAATGTAGAGYGAGGCCATTTTTCCGTGTAGAAAACAGAAAAGATGGAGATATTTCTATAGGRAAGTCTTGGAGGCAAGCAAAGGTCTGTGTTACAGAGACCTAGTCTCTAGATTTATTTTTTCTTGCATACAGGAGCATGTGTTAGGCAGAAATAACCAAATCAGAGTCAATTTCTTCATATTGGGAGTGTTCTATCATGCAAATAAACCCTCAAACCAACCCACACCTTGGGCTTTTACCTGGAGTGAAATATCTCGTCAGCATTTCAAGAAAATCTGAGTTCTGTGCAGTAAAGCAGGAACTTGAGTGACAAATAACTTCGTTTCAAAATTCAACACCCACTCCCCTCCCAGCCAGGCAATCTTGTCCTGACTGTTTGTTTCATGGAACTGGGGGAGAGGAGCTACAGACACTTATTTGTTCTAAGATCCCCTGCTTTTGCCATCTGCTGGGATGARCCACTTCCACTCATTAGTGCCTTTTCCAGGTTAATTAAGCTTTGCAATAGCCAGAGCCTCGAACAACACTGCCTGACACATCCAATTTATGCTGTGCCATTGCCACTGGATGGCATGAGTTAGTTGTGCTACAGCAATGGATGTGGAAGGGATCAATTAAACGTGGGCAGCTTTTGCCAATGGGTATTAGAGCATTAAACTGGTTTAATTCCCATTAAACYGGGAGTTCTCATTGTTGTATCAGGGCATGGCCATGGGCACTGCTTTTGCCTCCCAGTGCTCATGAACTGAAAGGAAAATCAGCGTTTCCTCTTGTTTAGATAAAAAAGACAAATAACCTTGTCCTGGCAGTAATAACCCTCAGTACAGCACTGCTGCAGTTCACTTTCCCTCTCAGATTGGTGTTTCAGCTATGACAACATCACTCCCTAGAAACTCCAGTTCCAGCAATGGAAACCACCACAGGTCAGACCTTCATGCCAGCTCCAGAACCCTTCTAAAATCCAAAGGCACCTTACACCGAGTGTTTGGAGCTAAGCCGATTGCTAGATTTCCTTCTCCACCGGCCATGTGTTTGAGGGTCGTGCCAAAACCCACAGTAATCCAGCTGAAAGACAAACACACTCAAACACAACCCATTCTTAACCCTCTCAGCTGGACCCAGGGCCTGGCACACGACAGGGCTTTGTTCAAAGCTGTCCCTTGTGGGGCATTCCCCAGGGAGGACTGGGCTCCCAGGTGTTCCTTCTTTTAGCTGGGAACACTGAGGGAAATAACCCCAAAACAAACCAGGGGGACCTCTGAACTATTTTCCCCCGTTCACACTTTTTTCCTACCTCCCATCCCAACAAAAGGGAAAATACAGTAGCAGATATCTCTTCTCCCRTAAGAGGATCTAAATGTAATGTATTTATGAATCACATTAATAATGGAATAAGGAATTGATGCATAAGAATGAAAACATTTACATAGCACAAAGAAGCAGCTTTTACTATAAATTATTAATAGCCTAATAATGACAATATGAAATAATAATTAACAAAGGCACAGCTATTATCACCCAAACAAGAAAAAGCTTGACTTAACAAAGGATCCTACATAACAGATATGCTAATCTTATTTTCCAATTTCTGGAAACATTTTCTGTTACTTTTCAAAAACTCATTATCAAAGTCACAAGTAGGAAACTACTCAAACATTGCAATATTTTGGTTGTAAAACAATTTGATAGTTATTATAAAGGTTTTTTTCATCTCTCCGTGGGAGAAGAGGATGAATTCATTTATGCAAGAGTAATTTCTTCCAGAGCCATTTTGCGAGATGATTTATTTGTAGAGCGGGACAGACAATAATAAAGTCTCAGATTTAAATAGTGCCTTTCATCCCAAAGGATCCTGAAGTACTTCCCAAGATCTRTCTCTGCTGAGGAATGACATCCCCAGCTCTGCAGGGACGGATGGGGCTGTTCAGCAGCACAGAAATGCTCTGGAGCAGGGGGCGGCAGGCACTGAGGGGCACAGGGACCCACAGCTGAGGTCCCAGTCTGCTCCCAGCCAGCAGATCAGCATTTCCAGGGTAGCAAAGGTGGGTTTGGGTCCCTGCCTCCCTGTGCTGCTGCTGGGCCGTGCTTCAGAGCAGCTCCCAGCCCAGCAGGACACACCTGTGCTGCTCCTGAGAGCCTCTGAGGCACAGCAGCGCTTCTGGAAATGCCCCGCTGGCTCAGAATGGATTCTCCCAGCACAGCCTTCTCCCCCAGCCGCGCAGAGAAACCCCCTGCACACCTTTGGGAACCACTTCCCCATCACAAACTCCCGGTTTGGGGGGAAAAAAATAAATTCTTCTGACCTGACCAGGCAGCCAACCCCATTCTTTGGGATAACTTCCAGAATAGAATTTCCCACCTGAGAGACTGGATATGAGCAATCCAGGCCCCAGGGAAAGCATTAAGCAGCAATTCACTGCTAAGCAGCAGGTGAYCATCGCTTTTTTCAGCAATCCTCCTGCTGACAAAGTGGGTGTTAAACACCAGCCAAGCACAGCAACATTCACCTGTTCCCCTGCTTTTATCCCAAATTCACTGCAGGCAGCCAAAAGGCTCCCAGTGCCTCCACTGGCTTTGGGCCACGTGCTGGTTTCTTTTTCAAGTCTTTTGGAAGAGAGAAATTTCTTTTTGCTTTTATTTTTTCCATGTTATCGAGCAATACTTGAGCAGAGTTCCTGGCCAGGAGTTGCTGCCCTGAGCCCAAAGGGGTCGTTCTGAGCCCCCAGAGCTGCAGAACTGAGCGCTGACAGCATTGCTGCATGCAGCCACTGGTGAGTACAGCACTTTCAAAACACCAGCAMCTCAACAGCAGACAATTTATGCCACACCTGATAAACATTTCTAATGACACAGGTGAGTAGARGTGTAGTCTTTCCCCAAAAAAGCAAGGAAGGCAGGATGGCACACCCAGAGCTGCTGGAGCGCCGAGGTTTCCCCATTTAGGTCACAAGAATTACAGACAGGGAATTTAAGCATGGATTAATAAAAAAGCAATTTCCACTATCGGTGTTTTTCAGTATGCTTGATAATCCTTTGCTTTTCATGAGATATAACTGCCCTCACCCCCGGGTCAGTGCCCAAATGGTTTGCATAAGGCCTACGGAGGATAATAAATTGGGGCTGCCATTTCCTGAGCTTTGTTTAGTCCTGGAGCAATCTGTTGTGTGACAGCCCCATGCTCCAGRAACAGYAGATTCAGCTCATTTTACAAAAAWCACAATTTCCTGGGCAGGGATAGGAGCAGCATTTTGTGGGGTTTATTTTGTTTTATTSTTTAATAWGGAATTATCCTTTATGTAGAAATAWTTGTTTTTTATGTGGCACTTGGGAATATGGGTGATTATGTTGGTGCTGGGTGATGGCTGGAATAGAWGGTCCTGRAGGCCTCTTCCAACCTTGATGGTTCTGTGGAACATGGACCTTTTTTATTTATGCATTCTGCAGTTATATATAAGAGCCTTTCTATATTTACAGCATGTAATTCAAAATATCCAAGGTCTGCATTTCTTGCTCTCCATATCTAAGTCTAGAGAACAGWATCTCAATTCCTTAGCAACTTCTTGGTGTTTCTAAGTGTTTCCATCACTTGGTAACAAAGAAATGGCTTCTGGACATTTGGAGGAGCCAGAATGACCCCACACTTTGTATTTTCAGATTGAAAATTTGAGTTTTCCTCCCAAACCTCTCTCTTTCTGCCTCTCTCTCTCTCAAGGAAAGGATAAACATTCAGCAGCAGATGTTTCATAAAGGTCACTACATTTATAAGTATGAGCAGAATCCTCCAGTAAAGGATTAAATTTAATATTAAGTGTTTCCTGACAAAATGGAATTAATTACTACAGTCTTCCTTGCCTAAGTTCCCATTAAATTAAATTTTTAAATTATTGCAAATCCAAATAAAGCAAAGATGTGCTGAAGGTTTGTACAAGGGATTGTCAATCAAAGCCTGCTTATCTAAGGGGAAGCCTAAAACTTGCTGGCAGCTGGTGGGAGAGGATTTGAGGTCAGGTTTGGAGTTGGTGGTAACTGGCCATCCCTAGATGTTTATAAGGTGACATATTTGAGTGATTATGCCCAGTTGGTGGATTTATTTCCAGACAACTCATTAGCAGCAGCAGCAGACTTTTGCAAGGACATTTCCATGTATGGGATTTTTATAACATTTGATTGGCACTTCTGGACAACGCCGCACCATAAATATGGAAATATGAACACATTTATTTTTCCATTGTAATGGTGCAAAATCAGAATTTCTATGGATGTCTTTTCCAATATCTGCATAAAGTAAAGCTGTGGGTTTTCAGCATACACAAACACCATGGGCTGGAGTTCAGAAWGCAGAGGAGGAGTGCACAATGCAGAGAGAGGAGAAGCTCCTTTATTAACATATTCCTACTCGTATCCCATTAGCATTCTCATCTCTTGGGAAAACCACATTCCTGGTGGGAGATTTAATCACTGTCAGGATGAAACACCTCCAAAAATCTAAGGACTCCAGCACTAATAAGCTCTTAAAATGGATGGAGATGCTCTGCAAATTGATGTAAAGTGTTACTCAATTAGAAAAAAMCAATATTATACAATGCCATTAAATGGCGAGCAGCAGAGTAAATCTCTTGATTCCAGCCACTTGTTACTATGAAGGAAATTTTCCCGTCATGGTGGTGATTCCCAAGGGGTTTCCCTGGTGAAATGAAGGCATGGAACCCGGGCAGGCACACAGGAACCATCAATCACACGAACCGTGGCACTGGAATTGTCTGCCACACAAAGCTGCCAGGCAAAAACATCGGGGTCATTAAAAGCCATGATAGCATCTTGTGCTTAATGGAGTACCACAGAAAAAGGAAATGAGCCTTGAGAAGCTGAATGCCCTTTACTCAATCCCCAAACATTATTTGTTCTTGCCCTTATGTTCTAAATTAATATCTTGTTTTCCAAGCAGTGTAGCATTTCCATTACAATCACATGCCACTTTGCGTTAGCAGAATCATTAACCAAGCTATTTACATC
Organism: Cardinalis cardinalis; assembly: GCA_014549065.1. NCBI lineage: Eukaryota > Metazoa > Chordata > Aves > Passeriformes > Cardinalidae > Cardinalis > Cardinalis cardinalis. The sequence continues at coordinate 2,867,532 of JACDOX010000081.1, forward strand.
AGTTCCCAGGCAGCTCCTTCTCCCAGGACTGCTGCTCATTCCCTCTGCTGAAGGTCCTGATCTCAGGAACAGGCAGGAGGTGTGAGATAGCARTGGGTGCCAGCACACTGGTGTAGCTGTTTAGGGATTTTTTAGGGATTGATTAGGGATTTCTTGTTAACGGTGGGATTTTCATCCCAGAGCCATCCAGGACAGTCCCACTCTGCAAGAACAAAAATCAGCTCTGGGGTAGGATGAGAGGAGAAGCTGCCAGGGTCTCTGAGASCTTTGGGTGCCTCCATCCCTCAGCATGTCCTGACCAGAATGTTCCTCAGCAAAGCCACACCAGGCTGCTGTTCAGGTGATGAAGGTGTCACTGAAATGCAGGAGGAAAAGAAAATCCCTCTGGCACTTTGTAGCAATATAGAGCCAGGCATTGCTTCATTCTGGCCATGGAAAACATTCCACTGCCACCTCTTTGTACTAGACCTTCCACAGATTTGTACACACAAAACCAGAAGCAGTTCTCCTTCCTTGGTCCCAAAAGACACAGTTCTAAGGAGTTGATTTCCCACTGGTTATTGATCCCTTTGTCTCCAATGCTGTTTGTCCTCATTCTGTGGTTCTCACACGAGTCCTTCTCCAGCCCAGGAGTCTCTGAGCATGCCAGGGTGATGGTTGGGGTTTATGTTCATTCACATCCACCAATGGCCCCAAATCTCCTGTGCAGCTGCTGCTCACTCCCAGAACATGGAGATGTTCAACTCACCAGGCCTGACCCCGTGGAACAGGAAAATCCCTTCAATTCCCATCCTTCTGAAAAGAACCTTCAATTCCCTTTCCCCTGGGCAAAGGCAGACAGCCCCCTGACCACAGTTACAAAAGCATTTTAAAAGCTGCATCATTTCCAGCAAAGGCAGGCTGGTYATGTCAGGCTCAGATTTTCCTGAGGGGGAAAAGGGAATTCTCCCCAGGCAAACCATTCACTCCTGCAAATCCTCCAGGCTGAAGAATCCAGCATTCTGAAAAACTGTAAAAGTAGGGACAGAATTCATTTCTATTGTAACTGCTGCATTCCAATTCCTAACTTTGATTGCCTATCTCCACTTAAAAAACTTGTAATTAAACTTTTTAAATATAAATACTCTTTAGTATTTGAAATCTGCTATTTTATATCTTCAGGATTGATCTATCTTGTTGAATAAAGGCCAGAATGTCTGGCAGATATATTGTGCAGGGCTCAAACTCATCTATTTCTAAAGAGGAGAGAAAAGAGAATGAACTGATTTTTTCCAAATAAAAAATTGAAGCTGCCTATCCCTGTGAAAAATTGTCTGGACAGGAGTTGTGAGACCATTCTGATAATGCTTCAATCCAGCAAATATATTTATTTATTTATTTATTTATTTATTCTCATATTTAAATATATATCATTAATCATGCAAGTTGAAACTGGACTGTTTTGTTTAAAAAACCTCCACAAATTGTTAATAAACATACTAACACAGTTTCTTAATAAAACATTAGGAAATACCCTGTCCCCCTAAATTTAAACATTGACATGGCAACAGTTTTCTTTCTTTTCTCTAAACTTTTCCTGTGTTCTAAGGCTGACTGAAAACCAACAGTGATGGCCCTGGGTTTCTTGGCCAACCCTTTAAAAGTGGAGGATGCAGCCAAACCTGATTTGCCAATTTAAATATGACAGTTTTATTGCCTGCTGTTTAGCATCTGCCATAATTAGAGCCATTAGAGGAAAATATTTTATCATTATATGAGAATTTCTCATCTGTKGAAATATTTCTGCACAGCATCTAGTAAAGTATTCGTACACAGTCTCCAATTATTCAAATTTTTCAGTCTTAATTCTTTCTCTAAATCAGTGTGGCTCATAATTATTTTAAGCTTTATGGAATTAGCTCTTTTAAAAGCACTGCTGTACATTCCATGACAGATTTGGGCTTTATTCTGTTTGCATATTACAAATATAATCCAGCTATAATCATCCACTCCTAAAACACGGTGATTTTTTAGTCCTCTAATGTATCAGCCTTTTGTTCCCAACGCCCTAATTCTGTGCTAAATGTGCTTTTTGCTTTTCACATTTTCATTTTGCTGTCAAAGGCAGCTTTGTGGGATCAAGCTGGTGTTGGGTAAGGGCCAGGCAGGAGGGAGCTGTGCCATCCCTTTTCTGGTGTGTCGTCCCCTTCGTGGCAGGTCATGCTCCACCACACCAAGGATTGCCTGGATTTTGCAGAAGCTGGAGAATTCTGCTTGATTTTCCTATCAGTTCTTTAATTCCCATTGCTTGGTGACTGTGGCAGTGGTCACAGGGGTTCTTGGATGAGGGAAGAGACAATAATGTTGACTCTATGTTCAGAAGGCTTGATTTACTATTTTATTATATATATATATATTACATCATAACTATACTAAAAAGAAATAGAAGGAAAGTTTTCTTCAGAAGGCTAGCTAAGGACAGAATTGAAAAGAATGATAACAAAGGCAGCTCTCTCAGACTCTGTCCAAGATAGCTTGGCCTTGATTGGCCCTTAATTATAAACAWCTAAGATGGGCCAATCAAAAATCTACTTGATGCATTCCACAGCAGCAGATAACCATTGTTTACATTTTGTTTCTGAGGCCTCAGCTTCTCAGAAAGGGAAAAAATCTCAAGAAAGGATTTTTAGTGAAAAGATGTCTGYGACAGGTGACCTCCAATATCTTTTGATTTCAGGGGCAAAGCCTGAAATTCTTAAATAAGAAATGTGGATCCTCTGGGCTTTGAGATGGAGCTCCCTCAGTGGGGTCTCAGAGAAAGCAGAATTCTCTGAGAGGATGCCTTACATTTGGGATTTCACAGTATGAATTATGTGGCTTTTGTGCACATGAGAGTAAAAAGAACTTGAAGAGGAAAAGCAAACCTAGGAAATCTCAGAGGTTAAATCAGAGACTGAAGGTGCTTTGCCAGTTTGGGAGGTTCTGCTAGCACCATGCATTAAGAGCAGAGAAGTGTTGATTTTTAGTTGTACAATGCTGGACAAAAAATACAGGGTAATTCTTAAAAAGTGCAATTTGTTTCTGCTCCAAGTGGTTGAGCACAGCAAACAGTGATCCACAATTCCCTGAGGAGAAATGGAAGTTCTCTCTCAGGCCAGAGGAGTTTCATCAAGAGCGTGGTAAAAATGCTAAGAGGTTCTCCAGAAGAGGAAAACACTCTTTTCTGGCAGGCATTTTCATATATCTTTCAAAGTACTTGGCTGGTTTGCACATTAAGTACTATTGGCTCCAAAGTTATGCCAAAATTAGGCATATACCAGCAAATAAAAATAAAGAGAGAGAACAGGCCAGAAGACTGCAAGAGAGAAAGGCAACTGGTCACAATTCAGTGCCTGCTTTGAACTGACAGATTTGTCAGACAAAKATGAAGATAATGGGGAAGGAAACCAGCTTGATAATGTTGTACAATACAAAATTTGCATGCAAACCTCTCTTAACTCTGCTCCTTCAGTCACAAGGGCAGGCAACCACTAGGCTGGGCAAGGAGTGATTCAACAGCAGTAAATAAAAATATGCATCCCTTGGCATTTTGAAAAAAACCTCACAGATGTCACATCTAGGCAATTACTGGGCCTCAAAATGGACCATGCTGCAAATGGAAATGAGAAATGGCATTTACTTACTCCTAGTTTTAATAACATATGCAGATATTGTGTAATGTGTGTCAAATGCCATTTGGCTCAGCAGAATCTAATTAATCTCAGCTCTTTCCACCACACCTTCTGCTCTGCAGRCTCCACACCATGGGGAAGATGTTCTGTGCCTGTCAGGGCTGACTGAGGAGTCTTTAATTCCTCCTGCTTTAATAGCCCTGCTTATTGTGAGGCCTGACTCAAGGTGAGCACCAACAGGATCCCCAACCACACTCCAGGCCCAGTTCCCAAATGGAAGGGGGTAGGACAGAGCTCCCACTGATTCCCACCAGAGAGGAAGTGCTCAGAATCTCAAACACCCAGGCTTTAATGGGAGAAATTGGATTTTCTTTTCCATGACTGTTCTACAGCAGAGAGCCCAGCTGCCCAAAATGAAGTTAGAGCCATGCCTGCCGTGATTTCATTTTCCAGCAGGCAGGCATTGCTGGCATCTTTGTGGAACCCTGGGCTTGGAGTCAAAACAAAAAAATGGGGATGGGGCTCCATTTCTCTTATTTAACCTTCTGCAAGACACTGCACTGGTTCCTTGGCTTCTGCAGAGTAAAACGAGTTTTATCTCTCAGAAGCATTTGGGGACTTAGGAACGCGTGGGGGCTCTTAATTCACCTCAGCACATTTCAGAARCAGAGCCCAGTGTCACTTCTCGTTCTTCCTGAAGATCTTTGATAGGCCCTAAGTCCTATGGAAGAATTAAATACACATCAAACTGTAGCTTGTTAGAAATGCAGGAGTACAATAGGTTATTGGAAATGCGGCAGTTTTTAACTCATCAGTGAAAAGGAACTTGTGAATTGAAGTTATTCCACAGAAGGTCTTTGGCAAGTTCTCATTTTTCTTACMGTGATGAACAAAAGCCTTGAATAACAGCACCCAAAATAGACACCCAATCCAAAAACCAGTAATTTGGAGAGGCAGGATACACTGCTTTCCATCCCTTCCACTTGGCACCAAAAATGTTCAGCTACTCAAATCAACTTTCAAGAATTCAGGAGCAATAAATCATGCTACAGTTAATTTACTTAGGATTTTCTCCCAAGTTAATTTTTACATTATACTTAAGGGAAACCAAAGCATTTATTTGCAAGTCTCAAGAATGTCACATCATATAATTTCTGTTTCAACCCTATTTTAAAAGTAATAGCAATGTTTCACGTGTATTAAATTTAATTTAGCAAAACAGAGAAGTTRCAGCAACAGTTTTCACCACAATATCTCATGCTAATGGTGAGTGCCAGGCATGGCAGGAATCCTGAACTACAGATCTGAGTCCTTATTACATCTCGGGGCCAGGAAGGATTTTTGCTACAGCTTTAAGAGAATTCCACCAATTTGTCTTTATAATTTGTCCTTTTTTGTCTAATTTATCTTCATAATTCAGCCTCTAATTGCTGCACATCTAAAATATCTCTGTAAAATATTGATTTTTGAAATGCCTTATTTCCATCCCACGCCAAGAATTCAAATCAGAGTGTRATATAACAAAATACAAGCCTTTACCCCTGCCCTGCTTTAGCTGTGATGTTTAATAAGCTAATACTGTCCCTGATATCAGATCACAGGGGGTTTCTAGCAGATGATAAATAGTGGACTCTGAGCAGCTTTATTTTGCTGTCATAATTCTAGAATGTGTCACTAACAGTTGCTGTATTTAGAGCTAATTTTATTTGTCTTCAGCTCTCCCGGCTGCCCTACCTCTCTGTTTACATGAGAAGAAAGAGATTTTAATACTAAAGAGAAAGGTAAAGTAGCAGTGAAATGCATTCTCCCGGCAACAGCTGTAAGTGTTTTAGAGACAGACCCCCATGGAAAGCTCCTATTTTTATCCTGCGAGAGTCTCCTCTGACAGTATCTCACAGTTTGAACCTAAGGAGCCACAAAGCACTTGAAAAGAACTTTGCCCAGCTTTAGGAAAAACAAAATAAAAAAAGAGAGACCCAGAAAACAGAAAATCATCGGTTTTTTTTTGTTTAAGAGCACTTGAAAAATAACTGCTGMCAAATCACACAGCAGCCCACAAAACGCACTGCTTAGCAGTGGCTGCTAATCTGTGAGCGGGACTATGAAAAGAGAAAGGCGTTTTTAAGAGGAGGGCGCTGTGCCCCTGATGTGCTGCTTTCCAGCTGTGCCCTCTGGAATTGGCATTTTGCTGATCTCACCCCCCGAATCCGTCCAGAGCTGGAATGGSGCACAGCCAAATCCCCTGTGGCCCCTGGGTCGCAGCGCAGGGGCGTCCGCACACAGCAAACGCTCCTCCCAAGCCAAACAGGGCTGGGAAATGGGAGCTGAAATGTGTTAGGAACGGGARATCCCCACAAGGTTTTATCTGCGCTCAGTAAAAGCCATGTAGGGTGGTAGCACTCATTTGCCCCGGGCAGTGCAGAGGAGGGACGCACCCAGCTGCCCAGGAAAGCATCCCAGCATCACCAGGAGCCRGGAGCGGGCTGAGATCCCAGCCTTCAGTGCCAGGGCTTTCTAATGCTGGTCATCCCAACACGAACCCTCTCAACATTATTTCGAGGARCAAAGGAAAAAATAAAAATTATCTTGAAATTGCCTTAAGAAGCAAAACCAATTTGCTTCAGTCATGGCCTGCCAGAAGCGAATTGCCCAAGTTCAATGGCTGGAAGTCTGTTTCACTCATTTATGCTCCCTTTGCCACAGCAATTGATGTCAAGTGTGAGCCATTGGAAAGTTTAGAAAGGCAGCAAACAAGCTGTAAACAAGTGACTGAGGGAGAGGGAAATGTTTTATGGCTGGCAGCTTGCATCAGGCTGGAGTGTGGTGTTTGGGAGTGCAGTGCAGTTACAGTGCTCTCTGATTTATCGTGTTTATGGCAGCAATATTCCAGGGCTGTACAGTGTAAAGGAGTGTCAGCCCTGCATTACAATCGCTGTGCCGTGCTCCATCTGGGTGATTTACAGGAAAACACATTCTGTCATCAAGCTTCCTCCACTTTYTTCTTTTTTCTCTTTAGGAAATCTGACTTGAGTTCTGTGTTAAATGATGATTGCTCACAAACTGGAAAGGGTGAACAATTGCGACTGCAACAGAAGCTGAAACCTTCAGGGACTTATAATTTTATTTTTGGTATGAAACAATTTCACTTTTAGATGGATGTGCACAGCTTGTAAGAGGAGAAGGAAACAAGGAACATGAGAAATGGAAGAGCTGGAACACAATAGGATCCAATATTCTGTGCTTTTGATCAAAACAAAGATGAATAATCCGGAACCAAGAGGCAACATTAGCTTGCAGCAGGCAGTGTTATTAATGGAGCTAAATAAATTGCTGAACAAGAGGCATCCCCATGATAAACTGCAGGTAAATCACAACACCAGGACTGTTTGGTTTATTAATTGGGGGCTCTTTTATTTGGTTTTCCAGGCCACTGGCTTCTCTGAGATTCTCTTTTGGAGTGTTTTGAAGTGTATAGTCCAAATTTTAGCGTGCTGAGTGGTCAGAGAGCCAAGGACATCCATGTTGATGAACAGAGGAAGGTCTCTCTAGCAAAGGGGAAACAAAGGTTAAATGGAGGAGTCTATTCATAGTTTTGGGTTTTTTTCTAATCAACAACAGAAAAGCTCCACTTAAAGGAACCAAAAAAATAACTGGGAACCTCTTCCTACTCAGCAGGCAAATGATCTGTGAGCAGGGAGAGCTGAATTCTTCCTGCTGCCCTTGCTTTGGCTGTTGGAGAGGAAGAGAAGAGAAGAGAAGAGAAGAGAAGAGAAGAGAAGAGAAGAGAAGAGAAGAGAAGAGAAGAGAAGAGAAGAGAAGAGAAGAGAAGAGAAGA
>JACDOX010000081.1:2875192-2895364 GCA_014549065.1 Cardinalis cardinalis
ACCCAGGCAAAACACACAGAGAAGGTTTCTTATTCCTTTCTATTTCTTGATGAAAACAGAAATGGAATTTGATGATTTGACCCTCCAGAAATCTTCCTAGGRAACACACAGCCCATTTTCACATGGGCAAACTTACAGCTCTCACACAGCTCTGAGGTTCTTTGAAAACAGGATAAAAACTAAAAAAAGGGATAACTTGACACTCCAGTGCCTGAAAGAACTTGCTGCATTTGCACAATAAACAGCAGCTGGGAGCTGCTTCTCAAATAAATATTCAAAATTATTTAATTGACAAATGCATCTCTTAAAGGAGGGAGAGAACTGTCACTTCCTCCACAAGGTGAAACCAATTAAAGTTTCCACTGTTTTTATCAGAAAAGAAAAACAATCCAGCAACAAGAGTAAGGAGCAATTATAGGTATTTCCTGACAAAAGAGAAACTTGAACAAAAAGAAAAAAGGTAGAAAATTTTTATGAAAAAGTAAAGCACTTCATCTTCTCTAGCAGGGAGAGTTTGAATTATGGCTGCAGCTTACAGGTCTTGTGAGGGGAATTGTTCTTKTAAACTGTGTTTTTTATAGCAAACAGTGGTGAGAAGGAGCAAATACACATTTCTGGACATGAGCAGAGCAGAGGATATGAGAGTCCATCCCTGCAAACAACAGATGATGGGGAAACACTTTTTGTTTCTGGCACAAATGGCAGGTGGACCATGGAGAATGGATTTGAGTGACCACTGTGTGATTCTCTATTCCTACACAGTGCCATTGKCTTTACAGCATCTGAAGATACCAACATAAAATGTGTCAGAGTGACTCCTTTTTGAGCTTACTATATGACATTTCAAGTGGAAGAAATAAGTGTGGGGCTGTTTTTATCTTCACTATATGTTCAATACCTTGCAGTCAGCAAACCCTCATTTTTAACGACATCTCTGTCTCTGTGTTAAGGAAACTGCTCAGTCTGATCATTCCTGAGAAGAAGGAGTTTCTCAAACACAAGATCCTCATTAGGAAAATATTTATTTTCCCCTGCCTTCTGAGAAAATGCATTTCATTGCAATTATATCCATGCTGCAAGCACTAGATGTGAGTAAAGATTAGGTTCCTGGAAGGCTGCTCTATAAACCCATCAGGATAAATTTGCTGGTAATGTTTTCTTGGATAGATCCTGTACAATTGCTATTTGTATTATGGTGGGATTAAGAGGCTCTCAGTTGGAGATCCTTCATACTTGAGGCATGAAGTACCTGATAAGATCTCCAGTGGATTTTGTGGTTTTAATTGGGAGAAAAATAACTCATAAGCAGCCACTTTTTCATAGGACCATGGGAGGAGAAARCCAAAAAGGTGTTTGTCAGGAGACTGCCCCAATCTCCAGCCTGTCAGATAAAACTGTCAGTATTAATAAAATCTTGACCATTTTCTTTCAGTTCTGCAGTGTTACCTTAGCATGTCTGGGGTTTTGCAGCCTCCCTGTTGCTGAAGGTGATTTGACAGGAGCCTGGAGGGGACAAAGGAGAAGTTTCAGAAAACTCCTCACTGAGCTCAGCACTTCCCCCAGTGCCAGGCAAAGACTTCAAACATGGAACCTGTGAAGGGCAGGAATTTGGATTTRCAGGACATGAGCTCATGTGAATCAGCCTGACCTCTGTCTGAGCAAGCTGTGAAGCTGACTAACGCTCCACATGGAGTTCAGTTACTCACTAATGCAGTGCAGGATCTGGAAAATATAAAAACTAAAAACTTAATGCATCACAGGGTGTAGCTCTCTCTCTCTGGGTAATTGAGTGGAGAGCATTTGCTGGGATTTTTATCCTCAGTTAAAATGGGAGGCTGGAATGAGTGAGGTGTCTGTGCCATTTCCATGGGAGACCCTTTTCCCTGCGTGTAATCCATGGCTGCAAATCCAACAATAATTTAGAGCAGTGATAATCCTCCACAGCACTGGCTYTAAAGATCTTTCCAGCAACACAAATGAGATCAAAGGACAAATAAAAGTCTCTTAATCCCTCTAAGTGTGAGTTCAACCTAGTCTTGCATTTCTATCTTTTAATTCTCTCTAAATCTGTTTTTAACTTTGCTTAACATTCATTATCCTTTTTCATGCCCTAATTCTGCAAGGGAAAAAAAAAAACGAAAAAAGAAAGCCCATGTCCAGGAGTACACTCAACATTTCTCCACAGGGATGGCATTTTGAACATGACACACACTGGTCTCTCTTGTCAGCTCCGGAGTGGGACTGGATGGAGGGGAGAAGCGGATGGAGGATATGCAGTGGAAGATTAAGATTGATGAATGAGGTGCAAATCAGCTCCTTGGTGACAGCTCTGTCACTTGGATGAGCACAAAATCTAAACAACWACATCTCAAAAAATGTCAGAACAAACAAACCAAAACAATCCCAAACCACCTGAAAACCACAAAAATTCCAAACCCCCCTCACCCACCCCAGCACACCCCCATGGCATTCCTGGAGTTCCCTGGCACTAACAGATCATAATTAGCCATTCCTTCTACCTGGCTGAGCTCATGTCATCCATAAAAGATCTCATAGCTTTTGACTGTTTCATTAATGAGGTCCTGTATCAATTGTGCAGTGCAGCTATTGCTCAGGAATATTTGGAAGCCATGCCAACATTTCTATGTTCCGCTGATTTGTGTATTTTGGGATATTGAAGGCGTTTTTCATTAAGCATTATTCTTTGCTAATGTGTAGTTAATAACTTAATGGAAAAGCTTTTAAACTGCTCTGAAAATTAATCCACTCATACTTGTTTAACTGCTTGATTTCCTAATGGATATAGTGCAGGATTTAATATTCTGCTCATTTACATTACTTACCAGAAGAAAGGAGACCTTTAACTGCCTTTTCTAAAAACAACAGTAAATCATGTTTAAGTTGATTGATTTCTGCATACATATTAACRCAATAATGAAAAGCACAATGTCTTCATAATCCATCCATTGTGTTCAACTACAGCTGAACAGTGAGATTTATTTTTTTWAAATTTTTATTTTTTACTTAGACTGGAGAAACAGCATCCCTACTGTCTGAATGTGACTTATCTCACAGCTGGATTCACTCCCTGGTACAAAGGGTGGTGCTAGCTTAAAATGAAATTCCATTCAGTCCATAATTAACAGAGCTACACTGATTTACATCAACCACTGCTCTAGCCCCAGACATCTGGTATCATAATTGAAAATCTTTCTTCAAATCCATCAGACACTAAAAAAATACTAAGGATTAGATTATATCCACTTAATTCACTCTGAGGACTACTTTCTCCCCTAACACAGTCATTGGGATGGACACTGGATGGAACAACAGCAGGAATGGAAGCAGCACACAGGGAGCTCTCTGCCTTCAGCCCTGCCTCCCCTCCTGCAGTCAYTCCAGCAGCTGCATCATGATGGTGAATTTATGACACAGATTAAAATCTTCATATATAACCCCAGCCTGAAACATGCCCAGCCAAGCCCAGTGAGGATGTAAAAGCTAACTGAGCACAAATCTCCATCTTTAACTATCAAATTCATGACCAGCTAACATTCACCCACAGCAGCRTCTCCAGCAGAGGAGCAGCTCAGGGCACCTGAGCCGAGCGCTGCCTTCTGGAGCAAGAGCATTCTGCATTTCAAAAGGAAGGTAACCTGGTGCAGGGTGATGCTGCTGGGTTCACAGCTCTGGGTACCCTGCACCAGAGCTTCATTCTGCTCCTTGGAACTGTCCCAGGGTCTCAGCACTGCTGAGACACTGTGCTGGACACCGGGGCAGGGACACACKCAGAGCTGATCACAAACCTCTCACCCATAACCCTAAAGTAACCCTAGGATGCCCTAAAATAACCCTCTGTGCCCGGGCTGCCCCAGCCCTCAGGGCAGTGGCAGAACTGATATCCCAGGAGCTGAGCTTTCTTATGGAAATGCCACATTTAGAACCTTAGAAACATGACAGGTTTTACTGAGGATGCTGTGAAAAATTAGTGTAGTGAGTGCTCAAATAATCATAATGAAAGTGACTGAAAATTACTGCCATGAATGCTGAAACAATCGAATCCATAAAGAGCACCACAAAACTGAGTAGCTCCTCCAGGCCACATGTCAGGTTTGTCAGATGGTATTTCTGCTGTCTGAGTGGCAGCTGTGGTTCAATACAATCACACCCCAAACGCCCCCAKAAGCTGAAAGGCTGGTCCAAATGGTGTGACCTGTCAGAGCTGGCATCCCACAGAGCTCTCCTAGGCAAACAAAATCAGCAAAGGTCAGAGAAACATCCAGGCAAATTAAACAGGGTATGTACAATCCTCTTTGGTTCTTAATAAATCTTCGTTTTTCTTTTCTTACGAGGCAATATCCTTTAAGAGAACTTCTCAGGAAATTAAAAGGAAAGATAAATTACCAGACAAATAACTCAGTGTAAAGATCTTGAGGTTAGTCAGGTGGCTCCCCCAGCACCCTGAGTTCCAGATGTGCTCTGCCTTCCTTCCCCCCTGCTCCCTGCCAGGTGAGCCAGGACAGGCGAGGCTGGGCAGGATTGCGGGCAGGTGCCAGTGGCACCGGGATGCAGGGGACATSCAGGGCATCCCAGGATCCCATACAGCCAGGGCACCCTGCCTTGCACTGTGCATTCATGGGCCACTGCAGCATGCCAGTGGCATTGTGGCTCTAAGCTAAAGGGGGCAGGGTTACATGAGATATTAGGGGAAAATACTGTACTCAGAGGGAGAGCAGGCCCTGGCACAGGTGCCCAGAGCAGCTGTGGCTGCCCCTGGTCCCTGGCAGTGCCCAAGGATGGGTTGGAYGAGGCTTGGAGCAGCCTGGGACCGTGGGAGGTGTCCCTGCCAGGGCAGGGGGGTAGGAGCTTTAGAAGCTCACCTTAAAGATGAGCTTTAAGGTCCCTCCAAGCCATTGTGTGTTGTAGATATGTTTGTGTTTATGCACGTTGAGGGAGCCTTTGAGCTGATATAAATGCCTCTGTAAATACTCTGCAGGCCAGCAAAACAAACCTTCTAAATGCAAGGGAATCTGTTCCCCCAAAGTCCCAGAAGGGAAGGGAGCCCTCCATCATGGGAATAAGCAGCTGAAATRGCATAAACAATTCCATTTGAGCCTCAAGTTAATTATGGCACTGTAGCTGTCAAAAACTCATCTCAAGCACTTGCTGCCTAAATTGAAGGTTGGACATCCAAATTGAAATGTCATTTTTATTAGTGTCTGACACAGAGGAATAGCCTCTTCTCTTCTAGGAGGCTGTGCCCATTAGCTGCCATTAGTGCTAATGGATTTATGCACATACATCACATGCACAGACATCACTCAGCACCTTGGAACACTCCTGATGTCACATTAGGTAACAGCTGCTTTATTGCAGCCTGCTAGGAAAGATTCCAGGTGAGGCTGGGCAGGGCCTGTACTGGTGCTCTGACATCTGGGGCAAAATAGGATTTTTAAATAGACACTGCAAAGAAACTCTAATCCAGAGCTGCAAAGCCAAAAGGGATCATGTCTCAAATTTTGCCCATATTGTAGATATAATTTCAGAACTTTTGCCACCTTTCCCAAGGACTAGCYCTCCCTGCAGACCTGTGGCTGGGATGCTGTCCACACCAACTTTGGGGATCACCCAAAACCTTCCAGCCACCAAAGCTGTGCTTAGACAATCCCAGTTATCTGCCCAGACATAGTTGCATTTCCAGTTTTAGCATAATTATCCTCATAACCCCCTGTTAGAACATAGCTGAGCAATCTGAAAGCAACCATCCCTGATGCCAGCAGCAGCACAGGCCATTCTGCCTCTGCCTGGCATGCCCACCATGTCRTCTTCATCTCAGGAGAGTGAGAACACAGAGAGGGAACAAAACCAACCCCACAGTGCTGCTGGTGTTTATTGAGCACTGTGCCTTGTGCCACAACCCCATCATGCCTTCAGTTATTGATTTGGCATTGCTGGCAGAACTCTGCCACAACCCCATCATGCCTTCAGTCACTGATTTGGCATTGCTGGCAGCACTCTGCCACAACCATCATGCCTTCCATCACTGATTTGGCATTGCTGGCAGCCCTTCTGCCACAACCCCATCATGCCTTCAGTCACTGATTTGGCATTGCTGGCAGCACTCTGCCACAACCCCATCATGCCTTCAGTTATTGATTTGGCATTGCTGGCAGCACTCTGCCACAACCATCATGCCTTCCATCACTGATTTGGCATTCCTGGCAGCCCTCTGCCAATAGGAAGTTGAGTTGAATTTTTCAGCTGGAGGTAAGTGTGACTAATTGCCATCTTCAATCAGCTCCTGCACTGAATTAATCCTTGCACTGAGCACCATGTTTTATTRATGCTGGGATCCAATCTGCCACAAGGGCAGTGTGGAAGAGTGACAACATTTACCTCTGGCTGCAGGATCAGCTCCTGGGGCACCTCTCAGATACCAGGTAAGGCATCCCAATAAACTGTGCTGAGTCCCAACCTGTGGGCTTCACTTCAGGGATCTCAGCTCCTTTTGTGCAGAGAGCAGATGGGATGGGAGCTGATTTCTGTGGCTCAGTACATCCCTGCTAAGTGGCTGTCAGAAATGGCTGCATTGCTGTGTGCTGTAGAGGCAGCACATGGTAATTCCTGAAAGGCTTTTATGAGCACCACTGGAGAACACTTTCACCTCTGGAGCAGCTTGGTTAAGAGCCCTCCAGCAAGGGCAGAGAGGCTGTACAAAATCAGAATGGGAGAGAGCCCCTCRCTGAGCCCTCAGGCTGCATCGTTTTTGGGACAGAAGTGGGAGGTGGAAGGGACTGAGCAAACAAACCTGCCTGTAACACAGGGGTCGCTGGCTCAGAACTGCTCACCCCAGGTTCCAGCTGCTTTGGAAACTGGTCTCGTGCTTGCATTGCAAGTTTATTTTGCACTGGTTTGTGGGGAGACACAGTGCAGTGCTGCTGCAGAATGAAATAACTTAGAAACCAAACAGGASAAAATGAAGGACTAACATTCACTTTCTCATCACCTGGACTGCTCACAGCACACAGTGTGCTCTGTGGGTGGGAGCTGCAGGAGGAGCCTGTGCTCTGTGCCCTCTGCARGCTGGGCAATGCCCTCCCAGTGGCAGCCCAGCTGAGCCTCGAGTGCCCTCCCTGTGCAGGCAGGTGTGAGCTCCATCCTGGCGGGACCCTGGCAGTGTCCCCAGGGCTCAGGGCAGTGGCAGGGAGGGACAGCAGCACACACTGTTCCAGTTTGGTGTTGCTGCTGCAGGAACTGCATCACTGGTGCTCCTAGCTGGGAGCCAGCCCGGCTGGCACTGACCTGCTGCTCACCCGGGCTCTCAGACCTGTGGTGTGATGACACTGCTGAAACYGAGCCACTGAGAAAGAACCAGCAGCTTGCCATGAAACAGGTTAGTCAATCATTTCAGGGCTGAAAGAAGCTTTTATAATAATGAAAAGGCTTTGTATTACAAACCTAATCTGGATAACCTGTTTAATTCCTTGTCATCTTAATTCATGAATTGACATTAGAAAATCCCAGAGGTCTGGAACGCTGGCCTGAAAATTTTAATTCCTTTCAAAATCATACATCTCAATCAGAAATCAAAATACAGTGCACCAAGTATTTCTTAAACAAGTGGAACCTGAAAGTAAATATCTCTCACATATATTTTATGTATTTTCCTATTGAAAATCATTGTAAATATTAAATATCACTATAGTCTAAAATTCAGKTAAAGGGATTTATATTACTTATCAATTCACATGTAGATTTCTTTTTCTAATGGAATTTTCAAACACAGATAATCCTCACATGTTCATGAATGCTATTTAAGTCTCATAATGTTCTTACAAGGCAGTGTAGAAGGCTTTTCTCTTTCAATATGAAATATCTTGGGAATGGCAAGCAAACCTGGGAATCAGCAGAAATCACAGAAGGTCTCTGCAGCCTGGATGTTTCCAGCTCCCAAATCCCAGTTATCTCCAGTACAGCTTGTTTAGAAYCAGTTTTGCTCTTCCAGAATTGGGGATGCAGCTGTGAGGTCCCACCCACCTTCAGCTATGGCCATGGTGAGCTCAGCCCATCAGTAACTCCAAACCATCTAGAGTTAATTCTTGTTCCCTGTGCAGTGAAAASGTTTTCAAAGGGACATTATTGATCCCCTCAATTCCCTCAGAAAATTGTGATTTGGCTTACAGGAGGATCCCCCTTTCTTTTGGGAGTTCTGACCCAAGCTGCTGTGTTTCCATGGGTTATTGCTGTCAGGCAATGCTGTCCCACACCACTGAGGCTAGCAGAGCTTGCAAATGCAATTTTGATTTGTCTTTGTTCTTGCTGTACAGCCGACACAGATAATACCTCAGTAGTTTTCTCAGCCAGCACCAACAGAGAGCTGGCTCATTTAAACAGTCCCTGAACTGGATCCAATTTGGCTGCAAGGCTGGATTTTTCATAGCTCAGCACAGGGCAGATAAAGGCCAATTTTTGCCATGGATTTCTATTCCCTCCCAGCTCTCTCTCACACCTGTACATCGATACATCATTTGGATTATTGCTCAAAGCATCACGTGCCAGTTGCACTTTTCTATTTTCTGGGGTCCTGCTGTACTTTCAGGTGCAAACTAATGCTGAAGTGCTGGCAGTGACACRCACAAGGTTCCTGCCAGGCTTGGCRAGGAGAAGGCTGAGGTAACCAGCCTATTTATACAATGCAAGACCTGATCAAGACAGCTCTCCCCAGTGTGAGAAGCAGGAATAACCCAGGCACTGGGCTGACAGAGCACAGACCTAAGAACTAACACAGCGCAGAGCAGAACGAATGGAAATGCCTGGACTGGGCACCCTCTGACAGTAACAGTCCAGAGGAGTTTGATTCCTCCCTGTCATGCAGAGTTCCTGCCTGATTTCTCATCTGGCTGCACACTGGCAGCAGCTCCAACAAGACACCACAGTACTTTTCCATCCTCCTTTTATCATTTCTAATGGCAAATGCCAGCAGTGTACAAGCWCCTGCTGTATCACACTTCCCCCTGCCTGAAGGTGACAGGAGGATGTCAAAGCTGAGCTGAGGTGGTTGACTGGTTTTCCTTATACCAGCAGGCAATAAATGGCCACAACGACCAGCTGAGAACCCCTGAGGGTTRTTTGCAAACATGGCCCTTGGCTGCACGTGCTTGTTTGTGCAATCCCTCTCAGGCTGCAGGGCAGAGGGGCAGCKAGGCAAGGCAGGTGCTTGGTGATAATCATTTCTGGCAGATGAAGATCTGCCCCCCAACGTTCAGAGTGTTTGTGAGAGGAGCCGGGCTGGGCTCCAGACTGTCCTGGCAGTCCCACAGTTTTACCATTCTTCAGTGCCCAAAGGCCCTCTCTGGGTTTGTGTGTTCCTCAGACCCGTGCAAAGCACTGCCCCTCTATCAAACTGTGCCCAACCCGGGGTAATTCCCCATCAGCACCTGGCTGAGACACTGAGTGTGCCAGTCCATGCTTTGTGCAATGTATTTGATTTACCAGATTTACAAATGCTTTACTCCGCCAATGGCAACATCAAAGCAGTTGCTCTGCTGATTTAYTTCATTTCATTCCTTACCTACTCTTCAGAATCTCAAATTTGCCCAGTATTTTCCACACTGCTGTGCTTCACCCTGACTTTTCTTCAGACTTAGAGTTATTCACAGAGACTTTGCACCCTGGACTGCCAAATTCAGGGTAGACATACAGATCCACTCTCTGTTGAATCCTGCCTCTGGCTCTTCTGGATTTTCCAAAAGTTGTTTCCCAGCTACACTACACCAGATCTCAATTCTGCAGTCTATTCAGGGCAAGAAAACTGACATTTAAGAAGAACTAGTATCAGTTTCCCATTTTTCAAATTGGGTTTGCAGATTTATTCACAAAACTAACCCTCCATTCCTTTGGGATCACTGAATGGAAGAAGAAACTCTTCCGAGAAAATTGAGGCACGTTGCAGCAAATGCTTGCCTGAAATTACGTGGTATTTTGGTACTCGSTTCTGCTTTCTCTACTGGGAATTGTGATCAGATAAAAAAATCACCTGGCAGACATCTTTCACCCTATTTATATGTTATTTTAACATCATCTCAACCCTCCTTCACAATCAGAAAATATTTTGCATACTGTTTTCCCTCTATTGGAGACACAACTCTGCAAATTGGTGCAATATGTGAAATTTGAACTATAGGGAATAAGTAGCTGATGATGCTAAATGTTGTGACTTTAATTGCACTTTCTAGGAGGCAGATTATTCCACTTTTCAAAAACGGTTTCCCAAGACACTTTGGTCTAAAAATACTTCAGTTATTGTACTCACTTTTCTTGTCAGGCTTTTCAATTCACCCTTGAGTTTCTCAGCCAATGGGCCCAACCTCTTGCAGTGCGGGTCCAGCCTGTCTTTCCATCCTTGGACACATCTCCTGAAGGGCAGAACACAGAGGGGKGGTCAGTGCAGATTTCACTGCAAGCAGCCACAGAGAGCTGGCTTTCCTTTGGGGAGCTAAGACCCATTAGTGCATTCTCATAAGGGATAAGCTCATTTTTATGGAGTCGTGCATCCCAGGCAGCCACAGGAGCTGGCACTTTGTCACCCTAGAACTGCTTGACTTCAGCTTGGCAGCAGATTTTGGCTTTCAGAGCCTCCTCTCTGCTCAGCAGTTGAGGCAACTCTTCCATGTCCCTTCTAAGCCCCACTGGCTCRTGAAGAAAACTCTGAAACTCAGCTGAGGCAACAGCCAGGAGGGAACACACCAGATCACAGAGGAGGCATGGTCCCATTATCCATCTAGTTCTGTAGAAAATATCTTTCCTCTATTATTTTTCTTTTGTTTTGTTTGTGTCACTGCTGGGTGTACCTCTCCTCAAAGATAAACTGATTAGCTTTAGGAGATTTTAAGGGAAACACGCACAACAGCAATTTTTATCTTCAAACCTGTAATATCCTAACACCAASCTGGCTCTAAAATAAATTCAAGCCATCAGAATATCAGTCATGTAACGACAGACAGACTCTATAATGCAGATGTGTGTAAAATAATCACTTAATTATGAAGTGCAGCTCTGGCAGTATTTTGCCACACTACAAAATGACACAGCATGTAATATGGAGAAGCAGTTCAGTGCACAGATTAGTGATTTTCTGCTGCCTGCCTTTGCAGCAAGCCCTGCTATTGCTGCTTCAAGTAGCAGGGCACTAATTCAGAATGCAGGAATTGAATTGGCCTTCCCAGAATACAGAGTGGGCTGTTTAAATAATCTGACAGAGTTTTTGCCTTCCTTTTCTCCTGCCACCCCCAGCCTCCACACACAATCATATAACATTGTTTAGACAAATTGTTTCAAAGCAGCCTTCCCATTTCTTTTTTTCCTTTATTTTTCTTTTTTTTTTTCCTTTCTTTTTTTTTCTGGTGTGAATTTATGAGGGCACTCAGATCCACCACAGACCAGGAGCTAAACTAACACAGTACTTATGCACATGCTTTATTCAGCATCACCTCAGGGAGATTTCCTGCTTCTGAGCTGCTGTGCAAACAGCCTTTGGTTCATAGCAGCAGAAATCTCTTTTGTCAACATTAGCATTCCGTGTTTGGATTTATTACAGATCCTGAAAATAATAATCATGTTTTCCTTCTCTAAAAACACCGACCCATTACAGAACTCCTGTCATTGATTCTCACTACAGCAAAGGGATTTCCCAGTCCTCAGATGGGGAACCTGTGGCAAAATGGGGTTTTCACAGCCACCCCTCAGCCCAGGGAGAATAGAACCTCTGTTTCCTCAGCAGATCCCCTCTTTCCTCGGCAGAACCCCTCTTTTCTTAGCAGTACCCCTCTTTCCTCAGCAGAACCCCTCTTTTCTCAGCAGAGCCCCTCTTTTCTCAGCAGAGCCCCTCTTTTCTCAGCAGAGCCCCTCTTTCCTCAGCAGAGCCCCTCTTTTCTCAGCAGAGCCCCTCTTTTCTCAGCAGATCCCCTCTTTTCTTAGCAGAGCCCCTCTTTCCTCAGCAGAGCCCCTCTTTCCTCAGCAGAGCCCCTCTTTTCTCAGCTGAACCCCTCTTTTCTCAGCAGAGCCCCTCTTTTCTCAGCTGAACCCCTCTTTCCTCAGCAGAGCCCCTCTTTCCTCATCAGAACCCCTCTTTTCTCAGCAGAGCCCCTCTTTCCTCAGCAGAACCCCTCTTTCCTCAGCAGAGCCCCTCTTTTCTCAGCAGAACCCCTCTTTTCTCAGCAGATCCCCTCTTTTCTCAGCAGAGCCCCTCTTTTCTCATCAGAACCCCTCTTTCCTCGGCAGAGCCCCTCTTTTCTCAGCAGAACCCCTCTTTTCTCATCAGATCCCCTCTTTTCTCAGCAGATCCCCTCTTTTCTCAGCAGAGCCCCTCTTTCCTCAGCAGAGCCTCTCTTTCCTCAGCAGAACCCCTCTTTCCTCAGCAGAGCCTCTCTTTCCTCAGCAGAACCCCTCTTTCCTCAGCTGAACCCCTCTTTCCTCAGCTGAACCCCTCTTTCCTCAGCAGAGCCCCTCTTTTCTCAGCAGATCCCCTCTTTTCTCAGCAGAACCCCTCTTTCCTCAGCTGAACCCCTCTTTCCTCAGCAGAGCCCCTCTTTCCTCAGCTGAACCCCTCTTTCCTCAGCTGAACCCCTCTTTTCTCAGCAGAACCCCTCTTTCCTCAGCAGAGCCCCTCTTTCCTCAGCAGAGCCCCTCTTTCCTCAGCTGAACCCCTCTTTTCTCAGCAGAACCCCTCTTTTCTCAGCAGATCCCCTCTTTCCTCAGCAGAGCCCCTCTTTCCTCGGCAGTGGCCTCGTGCTCCAGCAAAGACCCCGCTGTGTTGAGTTGCGGTCCCCCAGCAGGAGCAGCAGCTCCTCAGCAGCAGTGAGCTCCAAGGCACTGTTAATTTGTCCTGTCAGGAGTTGTYGTTAGTTGCTCACTTCCTCTCCTTAGCCGCTCCACATCAAACTTGCTCCACACAAGCCTCCCTGATCACACAGTGCAGTGGAAAGCAGGGGAAGGTGATCAGAGCATGGCCTCTGTACTTGAGCTTTGACCACAATAAATAAGTCTCTCTGCCATTTCCCTTTCAAATTCAGGACTGTTTCCTTTGGGAATGAATGTTAGCAGGCCATGGCCAATGCCTACTTGGAGTTTTCCTTTTTTTCCCAATATCTACCACAAGAACTGCGATCCTCTTTACTGCTCATGGTGTAATTTTCTTTCCTTCCATTTGCTGCTTTGTAACTTCAGCCTCTTGTAAATCACATTAAAAGGACTTKCTTTCTAATAGTTTTTTTATTGACTAATATATTTTATTTGGCACCTGTTACCTTGGTGGAGATTTCTTCCTGCAGTAATTTACTGTATGTGCCACAGTCCCTTGAGCACTGGGCAAAGGAAACCAGCGCAGTTAAACACGAGATTTACTTGATGCTCCTTGGGCTTGGGGTTAAAAAAAAGAACTTGTTCCTGTTCTGAAAACCCAGCAGCATCCTCAGATCTGCAAGGAGAGCACTTGCCACCCTGAATACTTACACCAAGCAGCTGGCATGATGGATTATCATCTACAAGTTGTTTAGGCATGCTGGGCCCATTTATCTGTTTAAAATATGAAATAACTCTTAGCTAACACAGAAGTGTTTAGTGAGACTTAATGAGCTGCTCATGTGTTTATTACAGAGATTCCTAAGAACCAAATGGCAGAATGTTGCTTTAGATATGAAAGATGATTAAAACATCTTGTGAAGTATCAATTTGTAAGTAAAAAAGGTTCCAGCTATGAAACCACATGTGCTATTACACTCCAGAGGACATGCCATAATGCCTGTGTATTTTAAGAATATTTGTTTAATTTTGGTACAATATTTCTTTRTGACCACAGTTTATTTTTATATTAGGGATTTAAGCACTACAGGCTCCTGTGAGATGGGGTTGGTTTTCACATATTCTGTCTGYTGAGCAGCATTTGCTCACTGAGTGACTGGAGAGAAGTGTCAGCTGAGTTCACATCTTTGTTTTTCCAGGTGCTGGTGACTCTRTGTTATCCTGTGCAAGACACCTGTGTCAAAACTGTCCCCCTCCTCCAGATACACCAAGCAAGGTTTTAGGATTCTATTCCATTATGCTCTGAAACATCTAAAGACTTTCAAATAGTCCCAGACATAGCTGGCTCTCAGTGCTGTAAAGTCAGGCTTCCGAGAGCAAAGAAAAAATACCACAACCAAAGCAAAAAAAGCCCTCCTCCAAAGGGAACTGTGACCATGGAGAAGTTTCCAGCTTTGGGGGTGGCTGGCCCGGGTTACAGAGCTCAGCCCCAGGGCAGTGCCAGCRGCAGCTCTCCTGCAAGTGCCACCCACCCAGCTGGCCGTGCCCCGGCAGCAGCTCCCAGCTGGGCCTTGCGGGCAACCAGATGGTTTGAACCAACTTTGGTGCATTCCACCAGGAGGGATCACCCATCTCCCTCCTCTCTGCCTGCCCTCCTCGCCCTGTGGGCGATGGGAGCACATCCCTCACACCCATGGGGGCAGGAAGGGCAGCGCAGGGCTGGGGCAGGGACTCCAGGGACACAGGGTAGGGCACAGACACTGCTTCACTTTCTGCAGCTCTTCAAAGATCAAGCATTATGAAATGTTATGGTAAGAAATCAGAAATGCCCTGATACACCTCCTGCAACCCAGCATGGACAGCAAGGCATGAGCACAAAAACATCAGGAGCAGGGTGGGCACAGAAGCCCTGTGACCCAGAAATCGTGCTACACATATTTGTACCAGCATTGCATCTCCTTCYTGAGAGAAATGTGCCTGGAGTTGGTTTTTAAACAGCCCAAAAGATCAGGTCCTTCAGCAGAGATCACCTCAGGTTAGAACTGCCCTACAAGAAACCAGGTTAAAATCACTGCAGTCTCAGGGGTTAGACAGAGCCTGATGATTTTATCTCCTCTCTTTCAAAGCATGAGCACAGACAGTGCTGAGGGAAACTTCAGGGGGCAGAGAGCAAACAGCTGCCTGCAGTGGATGGGGAAAGGACTCAAAGAATGTGTATTTGGAGGAGCTCTCTTTAACCAAGATTTTTTCTCTTCTAGTACAAGCAGACAAAATTTGATGACCTCCCGTGGAAATGAATTCCATAAGCTGATCATAAAGTCAACAAATTCACGTTTCATTATGCTTGTTACAAATGAACAGCTCTTTGTAACAACATTTTGTTCCGGAAGAAGAGCAGCCAGATTATAAAAAGGGCTTCATGGTTTAGCAAAGCTTGTAAGCTTGGTGTAGTAACAAGCAGGGTTTGATTATTGAGGATTACTCCAGGTGTTCCTCCAAAGCCACCTCAGCAGCTGACCTTCTGAATCTGTAATATCAAATGTTTTATGAGGCACATTGTAATGAACACAATGGAAATGGGAAACTTGGTGGCTAAGACAAAAATGCTGCCTCCTCCAGCATTGTCTGGGATTTTTACTATTGTCCTGGTCATGATCTGTGAAGTCAAGAATGGCAAGCAGAAATAAAGGGAGAAAAACGAGCTCATGAAAAAAGAGACTTTTATTACATCCATGCAGGAATGTTATTAAAGTGAAAGAAACCTGAGGGAACAAGAGCTTTGAGCTATGATATTCTTTTCTGTAGAGCTGATGAAAAGAGACTATGAAAGGTCAAACAATTCTAATTCTCCTCCCTGAAGTTAGTCATTCTTCCTGTTGTCAATGTCCCTCTGTAGTGTGCTTAGCCAAGGCCGGATTGCATCAGCTCAGGCTGCAGCAGGAGTGAATTAAACAGAGGGAAGGATGCATTCCTGCCTCTCACTTCCCTGAGATGCTGCCAGYCTCAAGGCAGCCCCCAGCCCCTCAGACCAAGAATTCCCTGGACAAAGGAAATTCCAGCTGTGGGAAGGAGCTCAGTTTTGTGGTCTGGACATCCCAAACCTCGGTGGGAGTGAGTGTTTGTTCCCGTCCCAGAGCCACTGCCCACCCCTGCTGACATCCCTCCCACACCTCCTGCAGCACTCCCGAGGATTTGGGAAAAGGTGCAGAGCACATGACTCTGAAATAAAGTGTGGAATCCCAGCTTGATGAGAAACCATAGGGATTCACTCCAGCGTGGTGAGGATTTCACCCAAAACACCAATTCTACACACGGATGAATGAAATTATGTGTAATTTCTGGGATTTCGTAATGTCCTAAATTAGCTGCGTACAAAGGGTTAGAAATAAATATTTATGTAGGGAAGGAAGACATTTTTATTAGTAGTATTTTTAATGAATTTTATGTCTCCTGCAGATAATATTTAAGAGCTTAACATTTCTGTGTCACAGGCATGTGACTGAATTTTCTTTTTGTGGAACACAAAACTGTGGCTAGGCAGTTGGAGAAGAAAATACAATCTTGCTTCCTTTCCATATTCATGATAATATTTGTCATAATAATTTAGTTTTGTTTCAGTAACAAGAATGTTGGTGTTTTTCCATTTCCCTGATGCATTTCCATTTTCACACTTCCCCATCCAATATTAAATACATTGAAAATGCTGCCAAAATATTCAACAACATTGAAAAAGAAGAGGAGAAATAAAATTACAGTCACAGATTTCACTTCACTCCTTTTTCTAAATTAATAAATTTTTCATTTTCTTGTCTGAAAAAGTAGCAATGTACCCCAATGAACTTCCACTCCCAAACCCAAATTTGAAAATCTGACAAGCYGGACTAAAAAACATGGCTTACCAAGTAGACTGTCCTAAAATGAAACCTTGATTATTACGAGCAGGAATCATTCCCAGGAGGAAAAAAGCATTAGATTTTGTCATGTGATTCTASCAATAAAACGTCCCCAGAGTGAGAGATTTAACAAATGATTTCAGGTCACCTCGTCAATGGAACGGGAGCGGGGAGTGCAGGGTCACTGAAGCGAGGCACGCTCCTGATGGGGGTGAGGCTGTCCCTGTGCTGTGAAGCTCACTCCCTGCCCGGCTGCATTGCAAAGCCCATAGTGACACTTGCTGGTGCAGCAAGGAGTCTGAAACACGACGCTGAAGGAAGCAGAGCTGGGTTTTCATTCCTCTCTTCCCTTGGGGATAAATGCCCTGAGGGTGCTGTTTGCTGCTTGGCCGAGCAAAGAATGTCCAACACGGAGGCAATGATTCTCTCCTGATCTGCAGTGTCAGCGCTGGAACAGCAGCCTGGGCCCCCAGGAGCGGGGGCCACCTTGCTGAACTCAGTTCCCTCCATTTTCCCCTTTCTCCCCTTTTTAAAAGACATCTGAAGAAGAAAACTGCTCCAATCCATTCCCTCCCTTTGCTCCCCCCCTCCTGCTCCTGTCCTTGAGCCCCCTGTACCCTGGCACCCCTGGGCTGGGAGAAGCTCTCCGTGCAATGAGCAGGGATTGCAGTGTCTCTCCTCCTGTGCCTGGTGTTTCTGCAGCCCCTCAGCCCTGCTCGGGGCTTTGCCCGGCTCCCAGCAGAGCAGAGCATGGCACTGACCCTGCAAGGACAGCCAGGACCTCAGGATGTGCCTCCAGCCACAGCAGCTTGGGCAGTGCCACCAATCCGTGTCCCAGCACAAAGGACATTGGGAGACACGAGCCAACCTTAGCTGAGGGAGCTCTGCACTCATGCTATCCATTTTTGTAAAGCCACTTGGCCTGTAATATACTCTTAAAACCCCCCAAATTTGTGACAATATGAAAATATTTCAGCTGGGAAAACTCATATTTGTGCAAGAGCAGGAGCAAGTGTTTGCCCTAAATTCCTCTACAAAAGGAACATTGAGTGGGAGATTTAAATAGCTGCATGGAATGAAAGAGAGAGAGAAAATGAYACTTCACCAAAGAAACCCAGGCTTCAGATATTGCCATATTTCTTCTGGGAAAAGCATAGAATAAAGCAAGYCTGAGCTACTGCTTAGGTGATACTTCAGAAATGCAAGTGGAGTCCCAGTAGAATGTCTCAAGCTGCTGTCAATTTATTCAGGAGAAATACGACTTAGCAAAAGCCATCAGCACAACAAGCTCCTGTTTGCCCACTCCAGGGTTTTGATCTCTCCACTTCAAGCACAATCCTAAGGAGAATCTCTGTTTGCTGTGGTTCAGGATGGCTGATCTTGACTCTTGTTTAAACAAGCAGGCCTGGATAGACACAAGGTTGTGCAATCTAAATGCACAGTAGCCCTTATTTGCAGCACTCCAGCCAGCCAAGCGCAAACTGCAAACTGCTGCTTTTCCAGCACCCAAGCATCAGCTTACCCATGAACCTGTCATGGCAAAACCAACACAAAAATGTGCTTTTTGCACCTTTTCAGGCCAAAAGCAAGTACATCCTTTATCTTAGAGGCAAATCATTGTGCCTGGWAGCACAGTTTGTATTTTTTTAAGCATCACACGATCTTGTAGGGCAATTAGAGGCAAGGGGCCCGTAGGCACTGTCCTTGGTCTGTGAGCTTCTCCCAGCTCATCAGAACCAGAAACTTAAATAAGGCGGGAGCTGAAAACACAGGGGCACAGGGAGCTGCTGCAGCAGGGCCTGCCTGAGCTGTGGGGCTGCTGAGCTGGGACAGCAGCACGTGTCACAGGAGATGGAAAGTGTCCCTCTCCATCCCAGGGGCAGACCCTTCACCTTTGGACCTGAATGCTTGAAAACCAAGGAGACAAAGCAGCTTTGCAACTCACCAGGAGGAGGCTGCCTCTCCCTCTGCTGCCCGAGATGGGATCTGTCAGCACAGCCCTTGGCCAGGGGACTGGGAGGGTCCAGAAGGCACCTGGAGCCTGCAAAATGAAGAGACTCATGAAAGCAGGAAATGAAAGGTGAGCACAGTGCTGTGCTGAGGTGGCAGACCTTCTCCTTTCCWTGTGGGACATACAGCATATAGGGAACCTTTTTCCCTATGAGTCCATAATTGTGTCTATATTTTCATCCATGATCCCRCCCCAAGTACTGAAGACAAAACCTCAGGATGGACACAGTCCACAGCTCCTGTAATACTTCAAAATACAGACTTGTAGCAAAACCAGAAAAGGAATCTTTCCTTGCAAATGCTTAGGAGAAAGACAAACACTGCTCTTGGGATTACATAGGAGGGAATGTAGAACAAATTAAGTTCTCAATATAATGACATTGAGGTTGCAGAGAGCATGAATAGAGGTGAATTTGATGTTRAGAGTTTAAATAATTTGCTGGAGGTCACAATGAAGTTTTCTGTCTGCCCTGAGATTAGAAGCCAGGAGCTATTAAAGTCTTTCTTTTGTTCCCAGACTGCCAGACTGGGGAATAAAGCTCCCTGCAGGGAGGAATATTCAAAAACAGAAAAAGAAGAATGGAGAAGACTTATTTAGTCAGTGCAAGCCCTAGAGTAAGAGCACATATGTACTGCCACCAGTGCTCCCCTGTCCCTCCTGCACCCTCCCTGACCTCCCCTGACTGACAGAAGCACTGACAGCTTCTCAGGAGCCATCTGTTCCAAGCTGAGGCTCAGAGCTTCTGGGGCTTAGCAGAAGGGGACTGGAGGGTGGCTCCACAACCCCAAGTGTGAGAAATAACTTCACCCCTGCCCCCCAGACATTCTGGGGAGCTGTCCCTGGTGGCAGCTGCCCTTAGATCCACCGAGAGCTCGACAAAGGCAGCAGSAAAGCAGGGCTGTTCCTCCCAGCCACTGGAGGAGCACAGAAAATAGGCCACCAAATCCTGACGTGCTCCAGCCTCCCACAGGCGGCCGTGGGAGGCGGAAGACTGTGACACATTTCAGTCTGGTCCTTCACTCCTGCAGAGCTGTCAACACTTYGGAGCAAACACCTGCAGGAGCTCCCCCAGCCTCTGACGGCATCCTGCTCTGCTCCGTGCACACAACATGGCAGCCTGTGGTTCCCATCCTCTCTTCTGGAGAGCTTCCCACCAGTCCCACGGGCACCAGGAGAGGAGCCAGGGTCACCTGGTGTCCTCAGGGCAACTCCCCACTGCCTCCAGGGCTCCTGGGAATGCTCTGGGGACTCCGAGGGATCCGCTCTGAGGGATCCGCTCTGAGGCAGGTGCTGTGTCACAAGAGGGACACCTCAAACGGCCCAGGGGAAGGGAGAGGCAGGAAATCCCACTGGACCAGCCAATCCCACCTGGACCAGTCAATCCCACTGGACCAGTCAATCCCACTGGACCAGCCAATCCCACCTCGACCAGCCAATCCCATCTGGACCAGTCAATCCCACTGGACCAGT
>JACDOX010000081.1:2895802-2918889 GCA_014549065.1 Cardinalis cardinalis
CAATCCCACTGGACCAGTCAATTCCATCTCGACCAGCCAATCCCACCTGGACCACTCAAGCCCACTGGACCACTCAATCCCACTGGACCTATCTTTACTCCATGCAGCCCAGTAGCACCAAGAATGTCACAAACAAACCCATGAGTATCACAGGGAATAGCACCAGTGTTTCAGTAATGGCTATGTTTGCATGGATTAATATTTCTGATACTGAAAATCAACCTTAACATGAAATCTTTTGGAATAACAACAGGTTTTTTTCTCTATCTGAGCAATTCCTACCCAACCACCATGGAGATTTGGCCATTTACTGGGCCCCCAGTTTTTAAACTGACTTTACCTCAGTTSTTTGGATTATTTTTTTTCCTGACAAATGAGGAACAGCTGATTAACAAATACATTGCTCTTTTTACAGCAGAACTTTTTTTTCCCATGCTGTAATGATTGAGAACAGAACACACGAAATCTGTCAAAACAAAATTTCTTTGGAACCAAGCCACAGAGGAGAAAAKGAAGTTGCCACTGAAAATTAATTAGTACAAAGCACCAATTGATAGGAGGAATAAATCCTTAGACCTAAAAATACCAGTGCAGTACAAGCTGAGAGGTTATTTTTAGTCCTACTCTTAACAAGAMTACCTCAGTATGTTTAATAATAACAAATTGGATCTCCAGGGCAAGATACTGAGAAAAATTGTTTACARCAAGCACTTCCAAATCTCAAGAACTTACCTCAACAGATTTTAAGTTGTTATTAAGGTTTGCTGGCTTTTTAAAGAAATGGGTTTAAGCCATTTTTCCATTATGTGCTTTCATTATTGGTTATAGCAAGTGAGGTTTCTGTGTAACCAAAAATCATTACAGCACAGGCAGCTTCAGTGCCCGAGCCCCCATGAAAGCCAGTTTTCTGGAATGCATGTGTGAAACATGGATACACAACAAATTGCTTTTCATGTAAAGAAAAGAATGTATTTTGAAATTAATTCAGAGTTCAATTAAATATCTTTCATCTTTCTTTTGTAATAAATAGCTCCTTATAAGCAAGGAGATGGCAAGAATTAAATCTTCTGAGCTTCTTTAAAAATCTATATCCAGTTCCTAAAAATCTATATCCAATTCTAAACACATTAAACCACTGGAGCCTTGTCCTGGCTTCACCAGAGAGAGGGAAAAGTCTCATCTGCTGAGCCATGAGAGCTTTTAACTTTCTCTCTTTGGGAATTGGATGAAGCTGGATATACTTTGAAGTTCTTAATGCATCCCTTTGCAGCAGCTGGCAAACCCCAAAGCTGTGCACAGGGAAATCCACCCTTCTGCCAGGACTCTGGGTTTGTGTCCCCTGAGAAACAGAGTGAAAAATGGAGTGGAACACATCTCTGTGCATCTCTACAGACACTCAGGAGCCCTAGCAGCTGGATGCAGGCAGCCAAAGCCCATCCCTCAGCTGAGGGACCCCCCCAGGCTGGGGCTGTTTGGCCCCACTCCCTGTGCTGGTTCTGGGGAATTCCCTCCTCAGCTCCAGGCTGAGCTGAGCCCCTGTCTGCACCCCCTGAGCATCAAAGGGGGGCTTTGCTGCCACAATCTCGTCTCAATTCCCTTGGAAGACTCAGCTAATTCAGGGAAGTGCTGGATGGTGTTGCTTCCTGAAAGAGCAATTAAAAAACCAAAACACCAAAGCTTCATGCAGTCTAAATATATGGGGCTCAAGTGTATGTCCAAGTACTGGGAGAYAAATGGATTTACACTGGCAGGAGGCACAGACATTCATTCAAACACAACATCCCCGATAATTCACTGCAGACCAACGAGCTGAAGTGGACACATGAGTTAATTGAATGATCCTCCAGAAAGAATTTTTTTTACTTCCTCAAGTAAATAGTGTTTACCAACGACTAAAATCACTCTTTAACATGAGGAACACATGTCAGAAAATTCATTAGTATTCAGGAAGATCCATGCATGCTGGAGGCATTTGCTCCTAAGACTTTTTGAGAATATTAGGCATCTTAGAATGAAAAAGTAAGACACAAATGTGCTGTGAAGGACAGAGAAACACCAGTTCCCTTGAAAGCAGGAGCCCAGGCTGGGTAGAGGTTGCAGAGAAGTGAGGTGACACGGCCTGGGATGCACAGGACAAGGCAGWCCCTGTGCTGGGTGAGGATGGGATGGCACACAGTGATGCTGAGAAGGCACAACCACGAATTCAGCCCCCTCCTGGCTAAGAAATCATGTGCAGTCCAGTCCTCATCACTGTGCACTGGATGTTCACAGCACTTCATTGGGAGTTTGGATACTCTGTGAATTTTTGCCACACTTTCTGCCATATCCCTATGCCAGTTGTCCCTCAATAAYGTGTTATTGTTTCTGTGCCTCGGACTGCCTAGTTACAATTTCTGTTTTGTCTGACTAAAAGAGAAGAAGGGGAAAACAACGTTGGGCACAAATTCCTGAGCAATCAGTTGCCATGAGCTCTGGAACTGAGAGTTTCAAAGATAATTTATTAGGAGATGGGCAAACAGAATTAAATAGTCTGATATTTGCATTAGGCAGCTAAACACAATTTAAATCTGAACRGCATCCAGTGCATTCTGGATTTTCTTCTGGTTGCTGTATTGACATAACAGATATTAGGAGTACCCTCCCATGAAAGCATATTTTCTCCTCAGCACTCCCCCTCATGTTTCAGAGTCACTGGTTGAACTGGTCAATATGTTTTGGATTTGAGGACAAATCCAGTTTGTCCTTTTGTGGCTGTGGACATTTTCTGAGGAARAATTCACCGGCCACTTGCAAGAGGGCAAGTGAATGAAAAACAGAGCAGAGCAGGATGGAGTGAAGGAACAGACAGAGGCCACTGGTTGTGAGATTCCTCCCAGCTCCTAAATTACTGCACGGACACAGGGGGCTGCTCCACCCAAGAGGACAAAGCCCTGGGGCTCTGCAGTCCCTCCCCAGCTCTGCAAACTGCAGCACCGGGGGAAGCACTGGGCCATTGCTGATCCGAATTTTAGCTCCAGCAGCCGTCACAAGGGGAATATTGGGAATAAATTCAGTGTCCTTCCTGCTGGAGATGCAGCACCTTCTTGGAAAAGGGATCTCTGTAGAAGATGGGAGGATACAGAGGGAGATGCTATACTTAAAAGGTTTGGATGTGCCACTTCTGCTTACCAAAGAAAATTGGACAGAAAAAAACCCTTGGCTGCTTGATGAATTGTTCAAATGCTCATTAGCATCAATCAGATTTATTTGAACAGATAATTATCCCCATATTGTGCTTTCATCACTGGAATTGTTTATGTTAAACTGTCAAGCAGCCGTTTTCAAATTTTACTCCTTGATCTGTTGAAGTTCCTTTTACGGCAAGAAAAACAAAGAAGGATTTATTTTTTCCCCCCCTCAGCTCCATTTTAACCCTATTTGAAGTCTTCCAGGAGGCTTTTGAGTGTCCAGGAGCAGCATGGAGTGATTTCCATTTCAGATGCTCTGGATGTACCGGTCTGTGTCCTGCTTTAACCCCTTCGGGGCACAGCTGAGTGCCCCAGCACGGAGGGTGCAGCCCACCAGGGACCYTTCCCTCCTCCCAGGCTGATCTGGCAGCTGCAGCCCCGCAGGGCTCACTCTGGGGTGCCATCAGTGTGTTCAGCAAATCAGCCTCTCTGCACTTACAGTGATCAGAGCCCCTGTAAGAGAGCAAACTGCTCTGCCTGAGCAAAGCAAGGCAGCCCCTGCCTCCAGGCTGCTCTCCGTGCATTTATCTGCTGCTAGAGGAGGAACTTTGCCAGTTTATGTGGCCTTTGAATTTGCTGTGGCAGTCAGGCCCCTTTATATTATATTCACAATAAAAGTTGATCTTGCTAACCAGTAGAAATCTGTTTTCAATGGTAAATGACTGGCCAAATGGAATAATTTTTAATTATTGTTTTCCCACCCTTTTACCTCCCACAGAAATAAGGAGAAATTCTTTAAAGGCATCTCTCAGGAAGATTTGTAATTATTCCCATAAAGAACCACTACAAAAAGACAAACAAAACCAAATAAAACCAAAAGCAGGACAAACCCCCCAAACCTATTAATAATGCCTTGAAAGGTAAATAATCCTAAATAAAGCCAAAATTTCCTAGTTTGCCARTTCTCTAACAGCAGCTATGTGTACTACAGAATTACACATGGGAGCTACAACCAATTGGTAAATGGCAATTTTGATCCCTAACTCTCTGTCAATAAGGAACAGAGAACTTTATCAGTGCTTTCACACAATTCTCAGCCTGAGAATWTAACAGCAAACAGGAAAACAAAGTTTTGACCAAACCTTGCCCATCAGGCAACAAAAGACAAGCTCCTCTGTGGTCCCTGTCTTTTATCCTGATAAAATCCCTATTAAGCATTTTTCAGTAGAAGTCTCAGTCTTGGGTTCCAAGTGCCGTGGTTTTGGCCAGCTGTGCTCTCAGTGAATCTCAGTGAATCTCAGTGAATCTCTCTCAGTGAATCTCAGTGAATCTCAGTGAATCTCAGTGAATCTCTCTCAGTGAATCTCAGTGAATCTCTCTCAGTGAATCTCAGTGAATCTCTCTCAGTGAATCTCAGTGAATCTCAGTGAATCTCAGTGAATCTCTCTCAGTGAATCTCAGTGAATCTCAGCGAATCTCAGTGAATCTCAGTGAATCTCAGTGAATCTCAGCACCCTGGAGCTGTCCAGCAGCCAGGCTTTCACATCCTGCTTGCTGGGCAGATAGGCACCTCRCCTTCAGCACGAAGGCTTTTTATTTCAGAGCAGAAGTAGAAGCCTGTTGAGGAAACACGGGAAGCCACTCCAGCATTTCATAAAGGAGCACATGAGAATGGGCATTATCGTTTGGAATCCTCAGCAAGAAACCTCTAGAGCTGCGGAGATGCCAGCGGCTGCCGGCCCCAGCGCAGACASACACCAGGCTGGGACAGCCACAGGCAAAGGCTGGGCTGTGCTCGGGCTGCAGCTCCAGCTCTGCTCCAAGGGCAGCCACAGGAAGCTGTTCTCCTCAAGGGAAATAAAGCAGGTGGTTTAACTCTATGGAGCAGAGGAACTGGCTTTATTAACTGTTGGTTTTGAGACTGCACAGGCAAGGCTTGAAAAATGAAGTGAGGATGGCGCCTGTGTTTTGCATTATAATTCAATTCAGAAATACCACACACACACACAGGGCTTTATTGCTAATGGATGCACCAAGCAGACCTGACTGCTCTACATCAACAGCAAAACAAAGAACTGCACATCAGCAGTAGACTCTCATTAGCAGTAATGTTATTGCAGAGCGTGGAGTATCTGTCAGGCAAATGTAACAGCCCTGACATCCACCACAGCTCCATTTCCCTGGCTGGGATGATATGTTTCAAATTGAGGAACATCTGTTTCGGGCATGTGATGAATCATCTTCAACTAYATCTCCTATTTCCTGCTATCCTGAGAGATCAGATAGTGGAAAGAAGTTACATAACACCATGATTGTATTGTTTTTCAGCACTCCTGAAATTTTAGATTTTTTTCTCATCTATGGCCCATTTAATGGTTTAAAACAAAACAAAACAACAACAACAACAACACGTCYCCTRAGATRGGATATTTCCATTTCTAGACTAGCAAGAAGTTGAAATCAAAATGTTATGGACATCCTTCCTTTCCTGTTGGTACTGAGTTGGCTGAAGTGGCTCACCTACTCCAAGATAATAATTCTAGAGAGGTGTAATACTATTTTTGTCAGTGTCCTCTTCAGCTGATAAATTGTCTCACTGGATGTATTAGAATTGCAGCTGCTTGCAGAGGTATGGGGGAGTAAGCAAGAAACAGGTAAAGGGTAATGTAAGTGTGGGTTTAACTAAAACATAAAAAGAACACTGTGAAAGCTTTGGTCATAGAGGAATTTGGCAATGAAAAATAAGACCCTCTGATTGAAATGTAAAATTTCACATATCAAAAAAGGGATTATTATTCAGGCAATGGGACCTGACAGCATATCAGCACAGCACATGTAGCAAATTTAATGTAGCTCTAGTGTGCATGTCTTCTGCATTTCAAATGAAAATCAAGAGCTGTTGAGAAGAATAAGGATGTTTTAAATGYGCTGGATTGTGAGCAGCAATATGAACACCTTCATGCATGAGAAAGCACAATTTGCCAGCTCCCAGAAGGGGATCCCTGTGTATTTAGCTCATCCACCTGCTGATACACCACCACTCCTTTCTCTGGAATAGGGTTTATACAGTGTCTTTACAGAAAAGCTTTTGAACTGCTCAGGTGGAAGGAGGCAGCAAGTTCTGCACCTTTTGTAACTCACTTTGGTTTCTGGTCCCTTGACATTGTCCTGGATCACACCAGGTGGTTCTGGCTAAGCAGAAATGTCTCTCACTCAGCTTCAGGTCCAGACATGGATCCCAGCTTCCCCTAAATTCACTGGAATCTGAAGGAATAAATCRGGGATTTGATTGGGCTCCTAGGCCACCACTCCACTCAGGAGAGTTCTGTCCCTGAGCAGCTCGGAGCAGACGGGTTAATTCAGCTTCCAAAGCTGAATCCCTCACAGCTGGCCATGAGCTCTCCTCCAAAAGCAAGCTGCCACCTCAGCAGGGCATCAAGAGCAGCACGAGCATCTCCAGCAGCAGCATCTGCTGTCTCTCAGAGCTTTTCTCACCCTGCTAAGTGCTGCAGGTAAGAAATTAGCACACAGGAATGAGCACAGTGGGAAACCCTCGTGCCTGGCATTGCCACTGCCCTGTCCCAGCTCCCTCCATGCACAAATGATGCCATGTGTCTCTTTCTCTGTGATCCCACGGTTGTCCACATCCTGTGAATTTAGGGTTTGCTTTGCTKTCACAAGGAGGCTGATTTACATCTTTTTGCCTGCATTCAAACTTGGCTGCATGAGGACAACCTGGGAACTGTGACATGACCTGTGCAAATCAGCCTGAAGAAGTTGTGGAGGTTTGTGATCAGTCTGTACCAGGCACTTCTGGAGAAGCTCCCTGTCACCCACTCTTGGCTACTCCCAAAGGTGCACCTGCAGCCCAGGTGCTCTCAGAATATAAACAACTATTCTCCTCCAAGGATGCACATCTGAAATGTAGATCTTGGTGATCTGGGCRTCAGACAATGCTGAGGAGATCATTCTTCAGTTCCCAGGAAGATCAATGACCTTGGAAAAGTGAGTTCAGTACTTCATTCCTCTCTAMTTGCTACAGTATTCTGCTTTATTAGGAGTGTGTAGTATCCCTGCTAATGAGTACCAGCCTATATATATATATATACATATATATATATACATACATATACACATATATGGCCAACAACTTTATCTCTTTCGAAATGAGTGTCTCCTGTGACTGAATTCTCAGGGAATGCTGCACTTGAAATTAATCTTGAATGCTCTAATTAGAATGGTAGTGGTTACAGAATTCTCTAATGGCTACTTTGAAGAAACAATTACTGTCTTTATTATGATAACCCTCCAGATGAGATACTACAGTTGACAAAAGATTATTAAACAAGTTATTATTCAGTCACTGGCTCACTTAGGCAATAGCTTGTGCATGTAATGATGAAGGCCAACATGCCAGCACTTAAAAGTGTTCTAATACAGTGCCCAAGTTTTTAATACTTTTTGGACAGTATGATATTGCAATAGACTGGGGCTTTTTTTAGTAAATCGATGGTAATTGTACTATAATTAGATCTTCATAAGAATGTGTAGGGTGTGATTAGCATACAGAATTTTAAACCTTTTGTTTCACGTCTCTCAGAAATTAGTGTAGAAGGTCAGAATCTAAGACAATGGGCATTATTTCCCACAGTGAAGAATTGATTTAATCCAATTTGTGTCTCCTTATAGCCATAGCCATCTGTCAATCAGAAATGGGACTTCAGGATAAACAATGTCAAGTCTTTGGAAAGCCTGAAAAAAAATCAGAAGGAAAAATTAAATCCTGACTTGTACCACTGAAAGCAGCATAATTTGGGCTAAAGTAATTTTTATTTCTACAACCCTTGGGTTGTATCTACTTGTAAAATATCTTGGCAAGAAAGGCATTGCAGGAATGCAAAGATGTTATCATAAGACTACCTATAACCACTTTGCTCAATTATTCTCCCTAGGGGTGGCTGTGTGAATAAGTGAGTAGTCATTGAGATTTTGAATTAGTCTTGTGTATTGTAACCTCAGTGCATAGCTCATATTCCTCTGCTGTGGAGAACACAAAGATCCTTTCTAAAAAGGCAGTGCACCAAGTTTTTTAATCAGATTCCTATACCCTGGTGACTCTGCAGACCATTTTCTGATCGAACTGAGGCATGGGCTATGGAGCTAAAATAGAACAGGCTATTAAAAATGTTATCTCTATGGAAGCTTATAATAACAATACTAAAACAATTCCATGATAGAGAAGAAACCCGCTTGGAAAAACGATGCATTAATTTAAGAGTCACAAAAAGCTTCCAGAGAGAAAGAGATCTACAGAAGGAAGGTCTGCTATCAAGGAAAGCAGCTGCATCTCTAATGGCACAATTCAGTATACTAGACAACAGCTTTTTTWAAAAAAATCATGCAATAATGACTGAATCACTGGTGATTGTTTTATCTGATCTCAGATTGGCTGTGTAATTACAACAGTCGTACTTGGGATTCTCTAAATGCAAGCATATAAATGAGCAAAGTCTGAAAGGAAGCAAATAATAACACAACAAGTGGGAAAAGTGATTTCCTGCATTTTGATGTCCTTCGATGCTCTTTAGTTTCCCTGGTGCCATGTGCTGCGTTGGCAGATCTCCACCAGCGCTCCCTGGGACCAGCAGGCYGGGCTGGGTTCGGAACATGGAGAGAGCAGCTGCCTTTTTCAGCTGCCACTGCAGGGCACGAACGCATGTCAGCACAGGAGCTGCGGGTCTGGGTGTGCTGCAGGCAGGGCTAGCCTGGGAAGGACTCTGCTGATCCCCAGTGAGGTGCGATGGCAGCACCAAAGGAGAGGGGTTTAACACACAGATGGCTTCAGAGTGCCACGGTTCATCTCTGTAGTCTGATAAACAATTCTCCAGAGAGATTTCTTTCTCGGCAAGTAACAATGTTTGCCTCTTTCTAGCTGAGGGTATGTGTGAATATATAATACTAAAAWAAATATAAAATTAAAATAACAATGCTTTGCCAAAATGGCCCMCTGACCATCCACATCCTTGCTATCCTTCCACGCCACCATCTAGCTTTTGGGGAGGTGCTCACAATAATCTTTTATTTTCACCCATCTTAGCTACTTTAAAATACATGGTGAACATGAGAGAAAAAAAAATATGAAAAACATGAAGTGCCTTGGACAAAATAAACTCGTGTGCCCAACAATCCATACCCTACAGCAGTGCTGGTCTACCACCAGCCCTGGCTGTGGGACCTTTCTCACTCAAAGATCTGCTCAAACCTTAGAACCCATCTTGCCGCACTGAGCACCGGAAACCTCCCGGCGTTGCTGGACGCTGTCCCTTGCCAAGGTCGCGTCCTTGCAGCGGTGTCACGCCCAGGGTGCTCCGTTTCCCGAGCGGGAATTKGGCAGCGCTCCCTGGCGCGGCTGGGCACCGCTCCTGGGGAGCCACCGGCGCCCATCAGTGCGCCCAGCCGGGCTTCAGGCGCCGCTAAAAGCTCATGAGAAACTCTCCAATCGCACTCACTGAACAGCAAAATAGGGTCAGGGAAACAAAGATTGCAGGCCCAGGTGTTAATACAGAAAATAATGGTTTTCTTTTATAAGCGTGTTCCCAGTCTAAGCTTGCACAGTCTGTAATTTACATAAATCCAGCTTAGRCTCTCCCAGGGGAGCAGCTCCATCGCTCGCAGCACATTCTTTCTGTCGGTGAGCCTTCCCAGCCTGTCCGCGCTGTAAGTGACACATTCTGGGAAGGCTCTCCTGGCTCAGCCCAGCTCCCTCCCGTGCCCAGCTCTTTGAGGTTTCCGGCTGCTTTGATCCCGCACTCAGCCCGGGGCAGGGTCCCCTCGCAGCCCGGCCGGAGCCAGCTCATTAGCGTCCTGCGAGTGATGACCCAGCCATCGCCGCCCGCTCCTTTGAAGCCACCTATCTGAAGTTATTCTTATCTGTGTCATTGTCTTACATTTCCTCTTTGCTCCTTTGACAACTCGATAAGCTGCTTTGATTTAACTCCGTCCATGCCGGCAGGGAGCAATACTGAATTGGACCTGGAAACACTTGTAACAGGAACGAGAAATGTGTTCCTGATGAGAAAAACCAGTTTTCTTTTTCTCCAACACCTGTTTYGTCTTCCTTCTTATGAAGTCAGAGTYGTACAAAACAACAGAGGTGTATAAAACACTCCTAGCCTGTCSTGGGCCTCATGCTGCTCCAAAAGTTATTATGAAGTCAGAGAGCTARGAGTGAGTGCTTAATGATTCCCACTAGGTCTGATCCAGAATAAAACCTKCTGTTTTCTTTTCTCTGCATACAAATACGTCTGGTCAAACTTTGTGGTACCTCCTGAAATATTCTTATAAGGATCTTGAAAGATTCTTTTACTTGAGCTGTTGAAAAATTTTTCAAAAGCCATAATTAAACAAGYCATCAATGAGTAAATTTCCTCCAAGTATCCCAACAGTTCTGTTAAATCAGGATCAGGGATTTACCGAATCCTTTCCTTGGATTCAGCTGAGAAGATTGAGCTCAGTCCTTCCCTTCTCACATCAAAGTTCAGGCGTGGCCAGAGAACACCGGTTCAGAAAGAACAAAGATCATGGCCGAGTTCTAAAACATCKGAACTGCCTTCTTTCCCTCCTTAAAATCAACTATATTCACCCAACAGCTCCATGGAAGAAAGTTCAAAGAAAATGCTCGTGCACCCTGAAAACACCACCCACAATCTAAGCAAGGACAGCAATTTGCAGTTACCTTTAGGTGTGAAGAAGGCWTTAGTGGATCTCTAACAAAATAAGCTCATTTTGTCACTGGTGCTTTTCTAGATAATTTCATTACAAGAAATGTAAGTTATTTCCACAGATTTGGCCTGATTGAAATTAAAAACGAGCCGGATGGTTTTTAAATATTTTGAAAGTGCAGGTTATTGGTGTAAAAAAGTGCAAAAGTCACAGGTAGGCTCTGCTCCTGTCTAATGAAGTTTGAGACAGGAGATGGAAGTTTTGGAATGAGCTGCTCATGAAAAATAATTTCGCAAAGTCAATCATTCATTCTCCCACAGGTGAAATTCACTTGTGGTTTGGAGAAAAGTACAAAAGAGCTAAATCTCTCCTGCCTTGAGACTAAAGTTATTACTCGAACAATAAAATATAAATGAAAAAAGGTATCCAGTCATCTTTACCAATTGCCCATTTTCAGGTTTTCTTTTGAGATCTACTCAGTATATTTCAGTTAAAGAGATTTAAGCATTTCTGATATTCTGGTTAGGTTTGCCTTTTACATGTTACTGTGGGGTTTTTGGTTATAGGACTCAGGATTTTATTAAGTATTTGCAATTTTTTTGCCAGTTCCTTCAGCCAGGATCAGTCCCCTTTCTGGAACTTTTATATAGCCTTTTATGCCTCTATTTTATTGCCCATCAAGGCTCATTGATTTTTTTGTGGCTAGCACAGTGGAAAATGAATTATTCACTAATTACTATTCAAGTGGGTGTGACTATGTAGCACCACGATGTTAAAGGACTCCATCAAGTGTGGAGCATGGCACAAACTGCTTAAACATGTCCCTTCTTTGATAAATGTGCCCTTCCCTGTCCATCAGGCTGGGACAGGAGGCTGAGTGAATGACAAACTCCTGTCACCCTCATGGAGGTTAGCCAGGTGGGAAACGGCTTTCTGATCTCACTAATTCACTTTTCACTCCAGTTTTGGTCTAACAAAGCATCTCCGGTCTGACWCGTCTCCTGCCCTCTGTGGATTGAGCACTTTAGTTATGCAACTGTCTGAACCTTCCTCAGAGCTTGAGCTCAGCCCTCAGCACCGTGGCCTTGGGTACAGACGACAGAACATGGACTTGCCACGGGGAGTAACGCCAGCAGAACATCTCTTACAGAGATGGCTTCAGGAAAAAAAAAAGTATTGTATTTCACAGGCTAAGGAAAAGGAAATCCCCAGGATTTTAAACAGAGATCTGCCTGAGGTGTGTGAAACACTCCTAGCCTGTCCTGGGCCTCATGCCCCTCCAAAACT
Source organism: Cardinalis cardinalis (assembly GCA_014549065.1). Classification (NCBI taxonomy): domain Eukaryota; kingdom Metazoa; phylum Chordata; class Aves; order Passeriformes; family Cardinalidae; genus Cardinalis; species Cardinalis cardinalis. The sequence continues at coordinate 2,907,979 of JACDOX010000081.1, forward strand.
ACTCTGCAAGGCTCTATCTTCTCCAAAACAGCTTTTTTTAGGCTTGTTGGTGTTCTCTCTATACCCAACAGATATCTCCTCAGCTGGGCTTCATCTAATGCAACATTGTTCTGAGGTACCAGAAATCCATGAGAACAATCACAGAACAATCTTAGAGCATGCAGCCAAAATATCTCATTTCAGCAGGCCCCTAAATAACTTCTGCAGTATTCTCCCTCCGTTTGGGGACAGGTGTGAACTCCTTTACAGGACTAATTTCCAGTTCAAGGTRATATCTACAGACAGCTTTACATTAATGGTATGTAAACACATTCCTGGGTCCAGCAGCTGATATARACCAACATTTTTTCACAGATTTCTGTGGTCCATGACTGGAAAGGAAGAGGGCTAGAAGAGCTGAAGTGTGACATTCAGTTATTTCGCTTGAGACACTGGAAGAATTTACTTAAGTGTTGTCATGGTGGTGGTTATATAAGGCCTTGCAGGAAAGAAAATAGAACACAAGACATACAAGCATTTCTAAAGTGCAAACATTTAAATAGCAGCTTCTGTTTAGTTTGTAGGGTTTTCTCACCTCCTCACTTCAGTTACAGTTCTCCCACATTTAATTAGCTCCCTCCAAATGGATACCAGATCACGTCATGCTTAATGCAGGGTCTCTATCAGATGTTCTACCTCTAGCTCTGCCTCCAGCAAATACCTACTTGTTTTAATTATGGATAGCACTGCTGCAGTGATAGAAGAATGTAGAGTCCCTGGGAAACAGAGATTTTCATAATTCAGGATCGAATTTTAAACACAGTCTCCAAACTCAGAGTTTTAAATGTCTGAAAGGCTTCAGTGAAACGCCAGTGGGAGTMAAATAATATTTGCAGCTTCCAACGACCATCTCCGATGTGTTAATGGCTYGGGCAATTTAATTTACATACTAAAGCACAAAGTGGAAAGCAGTTTCCTTTGAACACCTGTAGTACTTTCTCTGGATATACTGGGGGATATTGCAAGTGCTTCCAGWGAAGATATATGAGGAATGTACTAGCCAGAGTTCATTAACTTCTTCTACTAAATACCAAATAATCGTGTTTAACTTGGAGGTGTTCACGTTCAAAGAGATCCTACTTTTATCTTCTCAGTCTCTAAAAAAGGCTGTGGGAGAAAAGGCACAAGCAATGTACTTTAACTTGAAGGACACACATCTGAATCCTTCCAGACAAAGCTTCTTTGCCTTCTTTCTTCCTTCTAGAGAAAGAACATGCATATTYCATCACACTTTCCTCTTAAACTCTCTCACACCTACCAGGAGATGTCTGTACTCCCTCAAAATGTGGTCTGTTAACTAAAAGATACAGGCTGTAGCTGATTTCCATCATAAAAAACCCCAACAAATGAAATAAACCCTGGTTGGGAACTGTTGATACTCAAGCAGTTCACACAAGTAGCTAAACTAAYTTCAAGAAAAATTAATAGAGAAAAACTTTAAATCTCATGGACACGCCTGAAGATTTTAACAGCTGGGCCTAGAAAATAATATTGGTCTATTAATAAATATCAAGGACATTTTTTGCCAGCTCTGTTAAATGCTTCCATCAGCTGAAAATGTATTATTTTGCAGTTAGAAGGGTGTTAACCTTTTAGCTGTGTGGGAACAATAATAAATCCATCCTCTTCTAACATGGTTTWTCAGGTAATGATGCTACTTTAATAAATAACAATGAGCTCTTTATTCAACAATACATAAAACATAACTAGAATTTTGTTTAATGACTCATAACAGTAATTCCTTATTTTTCTGCTTTTTTTTCCTTTTTTTTTGCAATTCCCTGACCTATTGTGCCTAGTATCCATAAGATACTTATGTGCAATCCTTGAGAAATGAGGTTTATCACCATGCCTATGAAGTACAAAGGATCACGAGCCTCTTTTCTGATGGCTAAGATGTATTTTGTAAGGCAGTGCACCATTTTCAAGTGTTTCTTTTCTCATTCCCATCCCACCAATGTCACTGCAGTCTGCACAATGATTTACCAGGGCTCCCATCTGTGGACAGCTGTAGCATTGGAGAAGGCCAGGGAGGTCCTTAAACTGGTGCTGTCAGTGCTTGCCTGAGCTGTGGCCTTGTGAGCCCTCAGTGTGGGAACTAAATAACTCTGTGCTCTGACATTCAGACATTATCCACATCTCTGGCAATTAATTACTTTTTTAAAAGGTGATTTCTGTATTAGAAAGGTAAATGTCTTTTCTAGAGTGTCCAGAAACTTCATRTAATACCAGAGCTGCAATATCTCTAAAGCATTTCTAAGTGCAAAAGCACTTCCAGAGATAATACAGAGGTCAGCAACATTTCCTGTCTATGTGGAATTATCTGGAACTATCAGATTTCCAGGAAAACTGATTCAAGATCCATGCAGCACAATAAAAGAAAGTGGTTTTTGTTCGTGATGAACTTTGAGCAAACGCTGCTGACCTAGAGAGAGAGTCCACATCCAAAAAAGTGCACTGAGGATATGGCAAGAAAGGTGCCAGGCCTAGAAAGGAGGGACTGAGGGARGAGTGAGTTTGTTTGCTTCGTGTGGAAGGGATCCTTCAGATCCTTCCCATATCCAGGACTGAAGCTGGGAAAGAAAGAGAACAGCAGTGGCCCAGGCAAGCAAAGGGCTCTTTATGGATATTTGATCTCAGAAACCAGTAAGAGCTTCAGCTTTAGAAAAATGGGGAAAGGACACTCATACTGGTTTTACTGGTCTCTCTTTCTCTAGAGATTGTGAGAGGAATCCAATCCAAGCCTGCTGCTGTTCTTGGTGGTGGAAGACACAAGGGAAGAAAATGAGTAAAATGGGCATCCAGAGGGATGTTTTGGAAATCACTGTTCTTATGTTATCTGATTGCTGAATTCTTCTGGCCTCCCTGCAGCTGTAGTTCTGTATAAAAGCAGCTAAGCTGCAACGTTGTGAGCAAAGGTTTAACAAATAATAGCCTGGAATCTATTTATTTCCATCTGCAAATGTCTATGTCTTGCTATTCACATTTGCATAATGAAAAGTGTGTTAGAATCCAGATGCTCATCAGCTTGGACACACATTCAGTTTATTGGAGGGACAGTTCTGATGGCTCAGTTCCAGACCTGACCCACTGTGTTTGAAAGTCAGCGCAGTCTCCCATCCCTTAAGGAACCCTGTCCTGACATTGCAGGGCTTTTCAGTCCTTAGCACACAAAATTCCATGTCATTATTTGGAGACTTCTCTCCAGCAACCACCTCTTCTCTAAAAGGTCTGAACAAACCATCTCTTCTCCAGTATGATGAGAAGGCATTTCCAATCCCAAACTGGTGAGCAGTCACCATCTCACATTCCCCAAGAGCAACACGAAGTTTTTTCAGACCTCCACTCAGCTCCAAGGAGGCAAGCCAGGCTTTTGGCTGCCTCCTTGCACGTGGAACCAGGACCATTTACCTGGCATACCAGGGGTCTGGAGAAGGTGTTTTACTTCCCTGCTTCTCCTTTACTTTTTGCATTTTTAACTAGGCTGTATTCTCAATTTGGAATCTGCCAGCTGAAGTGGAACCTCAGTCTGATCAGGACCATTAATCACAGTATAACAACAAAAAAAGACATTTTAGTAAAATTCAATAATATTTTCACTATAGCCATTCATACAGGATAGATCTTAACCTATTAGTAATCCCATTTTCTTAGATCCCAAACTAGCATCTTTAGAAGTAGAAAAGCATCAGTGTAAAGATGTCAAATAATTTCTCAATGCAATAATGAAATTGTTTTTATCCTTTTCGGTAGTAAAGACTCTAATGAGTCACTCAGTTTTTAACGAAGTCTAACACTCARTGTGTCAAAAAGATATTTAAAGTTACAAAGGAAGCTTCATTTTTACTTTGTCTCATAGTAGCAGATTTCCAGCACCAGTATTTTCAGACTGTTTGACTTGCTCTGGGGGCAAGAACTCTTTGGATACCATGTGATTTCTGCATCTCTTTGCACAGCTTTCTGTAAAAGTGTTTTGGTAGCTGGTCCGGCCCATTTTTATTTGTCACTGTGTTGCTCCAAAAACCTGRATCTTTTYATATCTTTTTTCAAGTGAGGTAAGATGGAGCAATATCACATTCTGACTTTGTAATGCACTGTATATTCTGCACGGGTGTAAAAGATGACATGAATTATTACAGAAGCTTGTTAGAATACCCTCAGTCAGAAAACACTATTTGCTCAACAAAGTAATGAATTTTAGTACAATAAACCTGCATTTGCTCATCATTTTGCTAATGGCTGCTGCTCCCAACATGACAGAAAACAACTGCATATTGACAAATACAAGCAAGCCTGGAGCTGCTTAAAATAACTCCGAGGCTGGGGAAATGGATGTTTTTAGCAGTGCCATTGTTCGCGCGGAGCTGTGCGACAGGGCCCTCTGCCGTGCGAGTCCCGCTAGAGTGGCACAAACCCCGCCGGGCTGTGCCGCGCCTTAAAAACCTCTTTGGGCTTTATTTGGAGCTCTRACGGGGTCAGACACATCCCGCAGCCTGTCAGGTGGCACAGCCATCTGGCTGAGCTCGGGCTGCTCTGGTTGCTGTTTCATCAACTCAGCCCCGCAGTCCCTGAAAGGGAGACAATGGCCTTTTCAATGGCCGGGCTCGCAGCCTCTGCTGCGCGGGCTAAAGAGGAGATGCCTCTTGACCTTGGAAATGTGGCCTTTCACAGCGGCTGTAGTGCTGGAGTGTGCCCTCAGAATACCCCAGCGCTCCTTCACATCATCTAAGGCAAATGTTTGTTTATGAAAGTTGAAGTAAAACATTGGCATGATCAAAAGAGGAATGAACAGGCACCTGGTAGGCACAGTAAAGAGATCCCTCCGAAGAGGAAACGTCTCCTGTCTCAGCTGAGACTGTTCTGAGTCCARTTAGGACCGATGAAAACATTTCTCTCACTTAACTCTGAAATTAGAAAAAGGAACCATGGGGGGGAAAAGAGCCAGTTAATATCCTGATTTGCTCTCCTGTGAGTGTGAACTGCTGATGCACTGCTGCCAAAAGCTGTGGTAGTCCATTGCAGCAGCTGGAGACTGGACTCTGGTGACTTCTCCTTGTTCCTTGGGGTACAGTTCCACAGCCCAACAACCTGCTGCCCCCAAAAGGGACAGACCTGCTTCTCCTCCCTTCCCCTCTGCTTCTGCCCTCTTATCTGCTCACAGCTGTCTCCCCTGCCCTGGCTATGCTGCTTTTTTGGACTCTTCACTGAACTGATTGGTCAGCTATCAGATTTTTTTTCTCTCTTTTTTTTCCCCCAATGGCTCATGTGAGCTGGATCATTTTGGTGGGGAGCTCAGCAGAAGAGAACCAGGRGAGACATGCAGGGAGGAGGTGAAGAAAAGCAGTGGACCTGGTACAAAAGTATGGTGGGACACAAAGATGTGGGATGTCAGTCTTGCTGTTCCGCAGGAGAGGAGAGGAGACAGTGACTGCTGCAGCTGCAGGAGGAGCCAACCCTCTGCTCCTTCCCACCTCTCACCCAGCCCAAGTTTTCCTGCTGCCACGGCCACAGATGACACAACCAAAGCTGGTGGCAAGGCTGGGATCTTTTGCAAGCTGTTGCTAAAGACATTTCTCTGTCCAGGGGAAATCTGGGATTTTCCTTTCCCACTTTTTCTTGCCCTGACTGGTCCCTGAGTCAATGCACCAAAATCCTTCCTCTTTCTTTCACCCTATTTCCCCCCAGTTAGTGTCAATTAAAAATGTGACCCAGGAAGCCCTTACCTACCATGGAGCCTGCATAGCTTCTCACTTGGGATTGCCATTGAGCTTGTTAATAAGGCACTGCAGGTAATATGAACCTCAGCCTTAAAAGGCACRGGCACTTTTCACAACCATCAGTTAAACCAAACAAAATCTCCTTTCTCCCATCCAGCTGTTTTACAGGATTGGTGTTATTTATATTAAGCAGCTATCTAGTRCTGAGACTATGTACTAATAGCTTAAGCATGGGATTTTTTTCTCATCTGTTAATACCAAATACATTGATTTGCTCACTGAAATACAGTTCTGATATTCCTGGCACTTTAGATTCGATCTGCATTAAAGAAAACTCTTACTCCACACCATGACTGAACTGTGGTCTTGGAAMAACATTTGCAGAATTTTGAAATGACTCTCTCTAGTCCTGACAATTGCTAAGGCTGAGAAATGCAACTGGAAGTTCAAAGGCAATCATGGTCTCTTCTACTCTTCCTTCCCCCAGGATTCAGACCTTGCCCTAAGTGCTGCGGTACCTACCAGCTTCAGGACAGGATCCCTGCAGTACCTGACAGGACAAGGCAAAGCTGCTTCCTGTGATGTAAGAATTGTTTCACAGACAAACTTCAACCCAAGTTCTCTCATTTGGTGCCCAAATGGAACTGAGGTGCTGAAATGGATTTTGAGGCTTTGTTTTATAAACCTTCCAAATTAACAGAAATTGGGTAGCTAAGAATGGTGGGCACAGCAACAAACCAGCAAGACCAACATCTGGTTTGGTTTGTCCATCCAAGAAGTGAGCGTAGGAAATTCAGCTGAATGTGATATTTAAATCATTGTCACCATCAGAAGGAAAGAATAGGGAAAGCTTTTCTGAAATAAATGGCAAATGTCTTCAGGCTGACATTCTAGAAGATGGTGAACACTTCAGACTGTTCTTGCAGGTCAGGAGATGGATTTTATAGATGTTTTTGAGAACAAGACTGGGACTGTTACCTTCCTAGGAGAAAGAAAGCAAGAAAGCAAGAGAGAAAGCAAAAAAGAAAGTCAGAAAGAAAGCAAGAAAGAAAGCAAGAAAGAAAGCAAGAAAGAAAGCAAGAAAGATGCATTAAAACCATCTCCTGGCTGTTCTGGCAAGCAAAACCATCCCACAGAACAGAAAGTCCTGCACAAAAGACATTGACATGTCATTTACAGACAGGTTGTGAGCATGCAATTATTTCCTTCCTCTGGATGGAAGTCTTTGTGTTTTGGAGAAGAAAATGCAGTTGATATTTGAAATCAGAACAATGATTGTTTTGAAAGAACAGCACAAGCCTTCTTAGCAGAAAATTGCAGAGAAGTCCAATTCCTACACTGCTGATTGCAAGCTTTTGTATCCAGACTTATCAGAGACACTTTGTACCCTGCCTTGGACAGACATGGCGTGGCAACCTGCAGGTGCCAATGCAATGGAATGATTTCATAACAAAAAAATTTTAAACTAAGGCATAACAATGTAACACATAATAAATATTATTATAAATACTCTAGAGAAGAAAAATGCCAATCAAAATAMATTCTTAATAAAAATGCTTCTATTGTATTGACATTAAAATCAAAGTATTCTTGCATGCTGTCACATGTAGCTTTAAATGAAGCCTCATAATAAAATTAGAATTGAGTAGCAAAAGCTCTCATGTTCAACCCTCTTAGAAGCAGAGGCAGTAAGGGATTCAGATTAATGCAATGTATTGTTACAAGATAATTTCCCCTAAAATAGAGTTCCTTAATTTATTTGGTTAAAAGGTGGTTAATACTCTGATGAATGAGAGCTTTTACATTTTCTGAAAATGCTACTGTTGTAATTTCAGACGTTGTCAATATAAATTTCCTGTACTTTCATAACACTGCTGATCACTTCCACTGCTGGTGTCTGTGGGAAGGAGYTCCACAGACATTGCCTCTCTTCATRRGGGCAATTTAAAAATTGCTGTTTTGCAATTATATTGAATATCTCTTTGGCCTTACATGAATATAAAAATTAATGAAATTCTTGATTTACCTTTCCATTATTGTTCATTATTTATGCCATTTAATCATCTCTACCAAGAGCAATAATTTAACTGATGACTGTTCTTACCCTACACTTAGGGAAAATGCAAGGTTGTCTCATGGAAYAGTTTTGCTTTAAGTTCATACATGCTTGAATGTAGTTGTGGAAATTTGGACAATCCCTCCCTTTCTACCTCTCAKTTTGGCAGGGCCAGGGAGGAACAGCACTCCTGATATTATAAAAATCATGATGTCAGCCTTAAGTCTAAATTTGTAAGCACAGTAAAATCAAGAAAACTTATAAAAGTTCCTCCAGGAGTCTTTCTAAAGCTGTTTTTTGTGTTAGCAGACAAAAATGACTTCATGTACAATCTATTCCTGGCACTAAATGTGTGAGCCATCATTCAATGGAAAGATAACTCTCAGCCTAAAATGCCAAGTTTCCATCTTGGTACTGCAGACAAAGTCCTCCTGTTCTGATAGTGTGATTTATCTTTGACACTCAAGAGTTAAACAAGTCTGTCTGCTCCACATATGGCCCCATTAAACTATTGATTAGAAGCCCTAAAATTTGTGGAATGCATCATAGAATGCTTTGGGTTGGAAGGGACCTTAAATCCCACCCAGTGCCACCCCTGCCATGGCAGGGACACCTCCCACTGTCCCAGGGGCTCCCAGCCCCAGTGTCCAGCCTGGCCTTGGGCACTGCCAGGGATGCAGGGGCAGCCCCAGCTGCTCTGGGCACCTGTGCCAGGGCCTCACCCTGCCAGGGAGGAATTTTTTTGTAGTATCTGATCTAAATCTGCCCTCTTGCAGTCCCAATCTATTCCCTCTTGTCACTCCAGGCTCCTGTAAGGATTCTCTCTCCATGTTTCCTGTGGCTCCTTCAGGTACTTCAGGTTGCACTTAGGTCATGCCAAGTCCTTCTCCTGTGCAGGTGAACAATGCCAGCYGKGCCAGCCTTTCCCCCCAGCAGAGCTGCTCCCTCCCTCTGCCCACCCTGGTGCCTCCTGGGCTCCCTGCAGCAGCTCCAGCTCCTCCCTGAGCTGGGCCCAGGGCTGGGGCAGCTCTGCAGGTGGGGTCTCACCTGAGCACAGGGGCACAATCCCCTCCCTGGATCTTTTCCCACACTGTTTTTGGAGCAGCCCAGGACAAAGTTGGCTTCCTGGGCTGCCAGCACACGATGGAGCCCRGAGCATCAGAGATTATCCACAGAGCTCCAGGTTCAGTCTCTTTCTTTTTTGGGCATCTTGAAGTTCCTCTTCTACCAACTTCTGTCRGCAAAGATGTTCAAAAAAGCAGCAAGCAGTGACAGAACAGTTCTGTGCAGAGCTCTCTGCCTTGATCCGTTCAATCTAAATAAAACACATCACTTGAGGAGACTGAGCTGCTTTTTGTAACCACAAAACCTGGTGTATGTTACTGAGGAGGGAAAGGCAGCCTTACACACCCCCTCAGGAGTTCCTGTCGGTCCCTGGGGATGTTCTAAAGTTTACATCATCACTCTGCATGTCACAGCCTGCCAAACCGTGCTCTTCAGACCACAAATATTTAATGAGRACATAACTAATAGTCTCTGGCTCATCTGTAGAGTCATATTGTCTTTCATTTCTAATTAAAATTCTCATTATAGTAACAGTGGTGGTGGTTTCAGCAAGAAACATTCAGGGCTGACAGTTATCCATTGATCCCACAACCTCCTCTAACGCTTCTTGCCTTGAGTTCATCCCTCACTTTAACATCCTGCCCTCACTGCCAGTSATCTCTGTAGCATTGGTGACACTTGTAAATCAAAATTCATCTAGGTTACTTCTGTTTGTCCCTGGTAATTTCATATAAATTAGTCTGGAGGCATACTTATGGAGAGCTCAGCTTGGACAGTTATCGCTCTTTTCTTCTTCTTCTCCTCATAATGTAACTGAGTGATTTTCAGGTTCCCAAAAAGAACAGAACTGCAGAGTGTTATAGATTGAAAGAGGCCTCTGGAGGCCATCTGACACAAGCCCTGAGACACTAAGAGTCATATCTGGGTGATCCCAGARTTTCTGCTGAGAACTGAAGGCCCTGGTAGAAGAACTTCGTAGCTGGTTTCAGGCCTAATACTTAATTAATGTATAACAAAATGCCTGAGCACTAAACACTGCACAGTAAACTGAAATTTCAGATTTGTTATCCTTTGGAGACAGTCATAAGGTAGGGCTTAGTTCAGCAAATGTATCATTTTGTGATATGACWTTGGCACTTGGAGGGAGTTTTAGAAAGTAAATACATAAATTCTAAYATTAAAGGAAATCTTTGGGACCTTCAGAAGAGCCAAGAGGCTGCAACAAAAGAGTTTCTGCAGCACATGCACGTTTCTCAAAACCTGTTTGGATGGCTATCCTAATCCATTAAATGCCTAAAGTGTTTTCCTAATACTCCTCTAGTTCTGGTTGTTTGTGTGGTTTTCTGTTGTTTCAGGTTTTTTTAATCTGCCCTATGACAGGCAAGACTCAGCATTCTTATTATTAAAAGACAGCTGTGTCTAAAGTGCCATTTMAAGTCTGTTTGTTGCAAATTTCCTTCATTTGACTGGGAAAAAAATAAAACCAGGCAGAAGTAACATCTAAAAGTTCCTGCTCCTTGCTAGACTATTATTAATTTCTTACTGGGACTATCTAATTGCATCTTCACTGATTTACAACAGTTATTGGCCACAGTAATCAAACAGCTATTAAAGCAATTTGAAGCATTATACCCTTCTAAGACTGTATTTGTTTTGCAACGTTTTCTTTATAAATAATACGCATTAGTTTGTAACATTATCCTCATCAGCCCAGAGGGCTGCTGAAAAGCAGCAKTTACGTGAAAGATTGAATTTCAGCATTTCAGGTCCTATTATGCCGGGTAATTAAATGAGAACCTCTTCTAATTGTAGCGCATCAAAGCCCGACAGTGCCCCGGCAGAAGCGGCGCGTTCCGTTCATTAGGCAGGGAAAATGCGCTTGTTGCGGCCGAGGAACGGCGCGGGATGAGCGCGGGGTGCGGGGGGGTGCGGGGATGCAGAGGGGCGCGGAGAGGGAATGAGGAGCGGTGCGGGGTGCGGAGCGGGGGGATGAGGAGAGGTGCGGGGATGCGGAGCGGTGCGGGGTGCGGAGCG
>JACDOX010000081.1:2922223-2939508 GCA_014549065.1 Cardinalis cardinalis
CAGATAGACAGGGCTGGGATCACAGACAGGGCTGGGATCACAGACAGGGCTGGGACCACAGACAGGGCTGGGATCAGACAGACAGGGCTGGGACCACAGACAGGGCTGGGACCACAGACAGGGCTGGGACCACAGACAGACAGGGCTGGGATCACAGACAGACAGGGCTGGGATCACAGACAGACAGGGCTGGGATCACAGAAAGGGCTGGGATCAGATAGACAGGGCTGGGACCACAGACAGGGCTGGGATCAGATAGACAGGGCTGGGATCACAGACAGGGCTGGGACCACAGACAGGGCTGGGATCAGATAGACAGGGCTGGGATCAGATAGACAGGGCTGGGATCACAGACAGGGCTGGGACCACAGACAGGGCTGGGATCACAGACAGACAGGGCTGGGATCACAGACAGGGCTGGGATCAGATAGACAGGGCTGGGATCAGACAGACAGGGCTGGGATCACAGACAGGGCTGGGACCACAGACAGGGCTGGGATCACAGACAGACAGGGCTGGGATCAGACAGACAGGGCTGGGATCACAGACAGGGCTGGGATCAGATAGACAGGGCTGGGATCACAGACAGACAGGGCTGGGATCACAGACAGACAGTGCTGGGATCACAGACAGACAGGGCTGGGATCAGACAGACAGGGCTGGGATCAGACAGACAGGACTGGGATCACAGACAGGGCTGGGACCACAGACAGGGCTGGGACCACAGACAGTGCTGGGATCACAGACAGGGCTGGGATCACAGACAGACAGGGCTGGGACCACAGACAGGGCTGGGACCACAGACAGACAGGGCTGGGATCACAGACAGGGCTGGGACCACAGACAGGGCTGGGATCACAGACAGGGCTGGGACCACAGACAGACAGGGCTGGGATCACAGACAGGGCTGGGATCACAGACAGACAGGGCTGGGACCACAGACAGNACAGGGCTGGGATCACAGACAGACAGGGCTGGGACCACAGACAGACAGGGCTGGGATCACAGACAGGGCTGGGATCACAGACAGGGCTGGGATCAGACAGACAGGGCTGGGACCACAGACAGGGCTGGGATCACAGACAGGGCTGGGACCACAGACAGACAGGGCTGGGATCACAGACAGTGCTAAACTGGGAACATCACAGTCCCAACTCCTGCGTTCTGAACTTTTGCCAGGTTATTCCCTCTGACACACTTCTGATGCCAGTCCAGTCCTAGGGTTGTTTGACAGATTTCTGAATTTCTGTTAATGTTGATTAATACTTTAATATTGAAAGTCTACTTAGCACAAATTTTAGTCAATTTTTGCCTTAACCTCCCCACATTTTCATATTAAGAAGATTGTGTACAGTCTTATACTTCAATTATTTTTTCCATTTTCTGATGAGAATTATCCATCCCATGCACAGAACAAGACAACTATATAGCTTTTGCATTCCCTTACAAAAAAATAGCAATTTGGATGGCTGTAGTACCTGCTATCATGCTCAATCACCTACACAAAATGCTACTTCTCCAAGTATATGATCATGTTTTCACCTGAGAAATGTTGGTGAGATATATTTGATGAAGAGAATTTCTGCATGACAAAATACAAAATACAAAACACCCCAATGCCTGCACAGGGGTTGGAGAGTTCCTCTGGCAATTGCTACCTGCACATGGAAATAGGAGCTTTGATTTGATGTGTTTTTCTTTCTGCTTTCATTTGTTAGCATTGGGTCAGTGAATTTGCACGTGATTTCAACATCGTGGCTGGCAAAATATAGAGAGGGAGCTGAGAGCCCTCAAAGGCTGCATTTTCAGCCTAAAGTACATTATATGGTACATTTGAACATTTTTAGAGGCTGACTGACCTTAGGAAGACAACTTTAGTGCAATCACTCTCCCTGCTTCTGAGCATGATCCTTATTTCCTTACGGTTTTTGCAGGGAATATGCTACGTGTAAGAGTGAAAGTCTTGGTTTTGTCTATTTAAAGTCATGAGAGCCCATAAAGTCTTCAAAACAAACTCCTGACATTCTGATTTTCTATAGATTCTTCAAACTAACCTTCAACTGGATAATGTGAAGAGCAGCACAATAATCACCATGAATAAAATGGCAAAATTTCACTTTAAGTGTACAAACTTACTCTGGAGCAATCAAACATCACAAAATCCAAACCTATTCAGGATTAGAGATAATTTAAATGGCTTTGATTAATGTTTAGATACATAATTTGGACTGTATCAAAGGCAGGTAATGACCTTTTCTGTATTTTTTAGTGTTACAGTTTCCTTTTTCAGGACTCCTTATATACTGTCCTCTGCCCTCAGACACACTGCTGTTTTCATGTTTGGTGCTAATTGAGCTGTTGTCCTAAACTATTCACAGCAACCCATAATTTCATTATAAATGCATTAAGAAATAAAWTAATCTGGGTTCTTTGAATGTAATTTGTGTACTTAACTCCTTCAGCTGAAAATGCAAGCCTAAACAAATCATCTTAGGCAGAGCCTGTACTGAAGATCCTGGTACTGAACTGCTGTACCCAGAAGGACATGAAATCAAATTTCACAGGAGTAAGAACAGTTGTAGCAAAACCTATTCTGTCCAGACTCCTTTACCATTTTTATCACCTTGTTATTTGACTTCTGCCTCTTATCCATGACAGTCTCTGCCAACGGACTCAAGGTGCAACTTCCAAAAGTTTGTTCTCATACAAGTAACGCACAGACTCCAGCTCAGACTTGATAAACAGGACCTCTACTGCCTGTCAGTACTTCTGAATAATCTCATGTTCCATCTCATTTACATCAGACTGATTTTGGKTTTTTTTTCACAATTCAAAGAAGACAGATGTTGGTAGTTTATGAATTATGATAGGATTGGGTTTTGGTCCCTTAGAGAAAGCTGCCTTGGAAAGAAATAGCATTTCTTGTCGCTTTTTCTTATAAATGAGATGGCTGCTTTTTCTTATAAATGAGATGAATTGTCTACATTATCTACAAATTCAAGATACAGGACATAAATGTTTGGTACTGCTGTGCTTTAGTGTCAACTGCTGGATTCTTATATTTAAACTCATCCAACAAGTATTTGTAGTGCCTAGTGAAATCTACAATCAAGCACAAGACACTAAAGCAGTTACACATCTTTGAATGAGTTTTTCAATGAGAAACGCTTCTTTACACTCTTGTGGGAAAAATTACATTGAAATTGCATCCATATGGTATCCTCTTTTTGCTTCTTCCACATTTGAATTAGCTGCTATTGACAATAAAATCATGTAAACCATGAGAGCCCAAAGCATACTCCTGACAAAGTTCTCTGCAGTCCCTCCCTGGAAATCTCTGTGCTAAGGAACTCTTTCCTGACCTGGCTTATCAAACCAGGATAATGTCTTGCAAGAACAATAGGCTTTTTAGAATCTGCCAAAAGGATGCTTTACTCATTTTTTTTTAGGGTAATATCTACTAACAAGCTTTGACATCTTTTTCAGACACTGACTACAGATAGAGCCTCAGTGATTTTGGCCAGCTACAGGGGAATGGCTGCATTTGCCTGAAGGATCAGAGCCTGATTTCTCAGGATAAAACCAGCAGATTTGGAATAAGCCACCATTTAAAGGTGTTGCTTTGTCACAGAGTGTTTGTGGAAATATACTAAGGGCGGTATTTGAAATATACGAAGGGTTTTTTTCTTAAGCAGGGAAAAAACCCCTTAGTATATTTCAAATATTCACTACTTGATACCAACCTGCCCCTTGCTTGCTGTGTGCTACAGCTGTAGTAAATATCATTGAAAGTGTGTTTACTGTTGGGCCACAAATATTTACATTTTATTTTGCCACAAGAAGGAGGAAAGAGACGCCAGCTACCCAAGAAGCCCAGGGGAAAGCATCAAAACGAAAGGAATAGGGATGAAACGGCTGCCTGTGAATTATGTTTGGAAGATGGGACTGAGAACGTGTACAAAAGGCAAAACGAGAGAGTGGCGGGGCCTGGTGAAACACAGGTGGGCCGAGGTGGGGAAACACAGGTGGGGCAAACACAACCCGGGCGGGCCCAGGTGGGGCAAACACAACCCGGGCGGGCCCAGGTGTTCCGCGGTGGGTTTCCCTCCCCCGGAGAGGAACGCACACAGGGCATTCTCGTCTTTTGGCACGGCGCTTTTCCTGCGGTTTGCAGTTTTTACCGAGCGCGGCTGCCCAGCAGGAGCGGAGGCAGCGGGAGCGCCGTGGTGAGGCCGGGGTCGGACCCGGACCGCTCCGTCCATCGCTCCGTCCATCGCTCCGCTCCCGGGCTCCCCTGGCTGCCAGGGCCGCTGCCCGGAGCCCCTCTGAGCCCTGCGAGCCCTTCGCCCTGAGCCGCTGTCTCACCGCCGCAGCCGCGGCTCCCGCTCCATCCCTGCCTCAGCCGCGCGTCCCCGTCCCCTCACGCCCCTGAGGGTGGGGCTCGGCGGTGCCCCCTCCCTTCATCCATCCCTCCCTCCTTCCCTCCCTCCTCGCAGGGAAAAGTGTCTGAGCGCGCCGCGGCCCCTCATACGGGCGGGGAGAGCGGCGGAGGGCGCTCGGGGCCAGCGCAGCCGGACAGCGGCCGTGGGGACGCGCCGGCCGCGCCGCTTCACACACCTTCCCTGCCCTTTGCTCACCCGCTTCAAAAGTTTTGTCCAGGGAGCGTCAGCGRTGCCGGCCGGGGCAGCCGCCATGGGCGCCGGCGGGGGGAGCGCGGAGCGGCGCTGAGGGCGCGGAGCCATGGCGCGGGCGGCGGGCGCGCGGAGCTAACGGCGAGGAGCCCCCGCAGCCCCGGGAGCCTCGGCCGCCCCTCGGCATGGCGCGGGCGGCCCGGCTGCTGCTCGGAGCGCTGCTCTGCGGAGGTAAGCGGAGCGGGCACCAGTTGATCTTGTCGGCCGTGTGAACTAAGCTGCCCCTTCCTCCTCTTCCCCCTGCCTTTTCCTTTCAGTCCTGCCGCTGCCGCTCTCTGCTGTTTTCTCTCTCGCCGGTTATGTGAATGGTGGGAAACCTTGCGAGCTTGCGTTTGTCTAAGAGGAGAAACGGGCAAAGTTTAGTTACTGTCCTTAACAATGATGATTTTACAGATGCTTGTTAATTAGTGCGTTGTGTTAAAGGAGCGTCTCTGTGGGAGGGGGTGTCCCAGCGCCAGCTTGGGGCGGAATTTGGGCAGCGGTGAAAGCTCCAGGAGCGGCACGGTGACAGTGTTTGGGAAGAGCGTCCTTTAAATTATGTTGGAATTGTGCGGTGTTGGCTCCGGAGCCTGGAWGGAAGAGCTGTCACCTGGGTTGGACAAGATGCTTGTTATCTTGATTAAAGGGACAGCTGAGGAACAGGTTTGGCTTAGCAGAGAGGTCATTTGAATGATCTGCTGGTTTTTCTCATCGCTGAGCTTCTGTGATGAGAGAGTTCCTTTGAYAAAGGCAAATCTCTTCTGAAGTGGCTCAGGGATGCGGACCGTGCATGCTCCCAAGGGAGGTTTCTGTGCAGAATCGTAGGTGACTGCCGTGTCTCAACACTTCTTGTTTTCTTGCTCAGACGAAACACGATGGTTRTGGATGCTTTATTAAACCGTGCCCCCCTCCCCGTCTGGGCTGGGAGGGTGTGGAAACTTCCTAAGCTATCTGCGATGCCTGCTGTTGTTGCCATTCCTAGGAATAAAAACATAATTTTGCCCTTTATCCTGCTGGTATTAGTGGTGCTCTTTGACTGTCGTAAGAAGATTACTCCTAAAAGACTCTTCATTGTTTGGCTCGGGCCAGCCCTGCCAGCCTCTCTCCCAGGGCAGTTGGTTGTGGAGGCAGCCGGGAGAGATACGGAAATATCTCAAGGGTGAAGCAAGAGCGGAATCAGGAGCAATTCATAAAAGGACTTTTCCCGCCCCATTCGGCAGGGAAAACAAAGTACTCGGCAGAAAATTGCGTGGCCCCTTAATGCCGGTCATTTCAACGTGCATTAAAATTAATGGGCAGCCCAGTGACTTGACACGCTCTGAACGTGCCGATGTGAAGAGCCTAAAAKGCAGGTTTCTGTTCTGATTGCTGTAGCCTGGAGGTGAGAATTAGATCAGCCTCGTGCTCACCTTCAGAGACTGCACGGGATTAAGGTGTGTGAAGGGTGCCTGGCGTGGTGTGGGGCTGCTTTGATGGTCACCCGTGCATCCATCCTCTGCCATGAGCGTTCCAGTGCATGGGCACTCCTCTAGGAAGGTATTTGTACAACAGAAACAGGCTRTGATTCTTCATGGAGGCAGGAGAAAGTGCTACAGGGCGAGTTYATAAACAGCCCAGCTCCTGAAGCCCTGCTGGACCTGTCTCAGCCCTGCAGGAGTGGTGCCCCAGCCAGGCACTGCCAGCGGCTGCTGCTGGGGCTCCGGGGCTCTGCTGTGCCAGGGGAAAAGACAGAATATTGCTTTCCTTCAGGGAAGAAAAGCAGAGGTTCTGAGCGGGGAATTGGCCTGAGCATTGTTGGGCACTGTATGATTTAGAAAAGAGCCACTTAATTAAACTTATTAAATAAGGTGTTTGTATAGTTTCCTGTGGCGCCTTAATGAGCGTTTCATTTGCGCTCCCCTCGTGTATTTGCACTCYCTTTGTTGGCGTGTGAGGATAGTGATTGTTCTTGAGAGCTAAAGTCCAACTAAATGAAAGTCACTTTATAGCTCGCAAGCAAAAACGTTTGTAAATGTGCTGAGAAACTTACTGTTATAGACAAGTTGTCGTTTGCTATTTAAAGAGCCATATTTACTTCTCTAAACTCATTAGCATCTCCTATCAGGCTTGAATTTCTAAGAAAATTCTCACGAAATGTTGCCTTAGGCCTCAGTGCGCCATTATGCTGGGGTTATTATCTGGCCAATAATGTTAATTCATTCAATCTCAAGAAAGAAGCTTGGCATTTAATTTAAGCCATGCCTCTAGTCAGGCCAGGATGTATAAAAGTCAGCGTGCAAAAGTGCTCTTGCATTTAGGTGCAAGCACGTGTTTTACATACCAATTATTGGATGGCTGCTCCTTAGGTGGAGAGGATGTGTGTGAAATTGTATTTACATAAGTAAATCCCAAGTGTATATATATTCCTTTCAGGAAATGACCTCTTTTCAGCAAAGTGCTAATGCATGTGCTTAAGCCCCTTCATAGCCTATAGGAGGTATTCATGAGCTTGAAGGAAGATTATTTATTTATTTTAATAGCTTTTCTGAGGCAGGGCGAAATGTGAACACACATGTCCAGATTTACTTCATTTTGTAATGGAGAGATAAGTGGGGATCTTCATTTTCCTATTAGCAGTGAGCTAGAACAAGGCTCCCAGAAACTGCAAGTACACTGAGCCCTAAAGAAACATTGAAGGATGCCCAGCTAGAGAAGTGATTTGTTTGCACAAGCATCTGTAAGTGCAGGAAAGTGTTGAACAGGAGCAGCTGCTCAAGGTGCGTGGCGTTAGCAGGATTTCAGGTACAGAGGCAGTGTTTGAGCCCAAATGCAAACACAGCTGTGCATCCATAGGTTGGCACAGCCCCTGCCAGGGTTCTGCTCTGCCCTTCTGCATCCCACAGCCCTGCAGTACGCCCTTGTTTTTGTTACACTGCAGTGGACACTGACTGAGGCTCTTTACTTKGAATATTGTCCCTTTCTGATTGTAAATTAATCAAGCAGCGAGGTTTYTTGGATCTTGTTTTGGAAGTTCAGTRRCAGGGCATACCCTACTGTTATGGAAAACTTTGTAAATTTCCTTTTTCTCAATTTCATCACGTTAGTGCTAGCCAAGAGCACAGCAGGAGCTTGCATTATGTTAAATTATAGCTGCGTGGAGTTTTTATAAGTGGCTAATCTCTCTTCTGGATAGAACCCTTTCAAAATGGAGATAGTGCTATTAATATTCCACTTTACTTTGTTTTCATATTTGGTAGTAGATCAAAGTTTATTAGACACTGTACTTACCTAGTAAAACACCCAGCAGTTGTACTACAAATGGCTGTTCAAAGCTGCTTCTAAGTGCATGACTGTGAGATAAAATATCATCCCTGTAATCGCTTTTCTAATGCATAAATGTGTGTCTGCCTCTTGAATTGCAGAACTAAATATCTGTGTAAAATTAAGTACTAAACAGCACAATGTTATGTTTTCTTAAATGGCCAAATGTTAGTAAGCATTGAGAATTCTAGTCCTTGGGATGAAGGGATGGGGTTTTATTGTGAATTGGGATTTAGTTCCGTGTTTTTAAACTCTAATGACCAAGCAGAAGTTCAGCACTACTGAAAAGGYGGCTTGTAAGGTATTGCCAGAAATTCGGAATAATGGCAAATTTGCCGAAAGTGTTGGAATACAAACTTTCCTGGTTAGAGTTTCCAAGGGAAAGCCCCTCTGCAGTAAATCTTTCAGAGCTTTTGTTCCCAGGTGTGGTTAAGGTTGTGTGTATCTAAGACAGTTAAGTAACAAAAAAGTAAATTAAAGCCTGCAATCTTCAGGGTGTGACCATGCCATTAAAGAAGTGTCAGAGATTTCTGTGCAGAATCCCAGTTTTCTCCAGGGCTTTGGTAAATTTGTTTATTTACTCATAAGCTGCATGCAAGTTTGTGCTGCCACAGCAAGATTTTGGCAGTGGTTCATATCTGGCAGGCTGCACTAGAAGTGTCCCAGCTATTCCCAGAGAGACAAAAAGCATATTATGATAAAAGATGTAAAATGGCAACAAGTCGAGAGAAGTGCAGTGTAAGGACAGTAATGGAAAACCATCCAACAGGGATGTTAAAAAGGTGAACTGAGGATGYTGGGGAAAGCAAATGCATGTTTTGGGTGGCTTCCAGTCACACCTGTCCATCAGCCTGGAGGAGACATTCCCTGTGAGCAGGGAGAGCTGGCTGCACAGAGGAGGTGGGTTYAGTGTAAGGGAGGTGTTAGCAGGGATTGTGCCTGCTCTCTGCTGCTGGGATTAACACTGCCTTGCTGGTTTTGGCAATCATTTTTCTCTTTGTCTCTTAGCCACTGCRATTGCCACTTTGGTGAAAGACTTGACCCTGGTTTGGCCACCTTGTCCAGTGGGACTTTTTGGTTTGTTTAGTATCTAAACGGTCCAGTGATGAAAATACAGGCAATATTTTGGGATGCTGTAAGGGGTTAGCTTAAAGTRTTTGGCTGAGATTTCACTTGCCTTTCCTTCATAGTCATTAGCAATAACTTTCTGGCCAGAAAAGTTGTTTTTGTCTAGTTCAAACTCTTGTCCTGACTTGCTCTTAGAGGCCTGAGTCCTTTATATTTTATTCAGCCTTCCTTACAGACTCAGTACCCTGGCAAAACAGTTTCACAGTGTTCAGCTCTTCAAGCAGTTGTACTGTTTTGTGTTCTGTGGACTGGCTCAGGCTCTAGTGACAGATGTGACCCCTTTGAAACAGGGACGGACAAATGGTGCATTCAAAGTTCATAGCTTCTGCAGTCTCCTCACTCAGAGGTATCTGCTAAAAGCCTGCGGATGCATCTCGCTCTGGAAATCATTTCAGCCCAGCAGTGCCTGTGTTTTAGTTAGCAAATGGAAATGCTCTCTCTTTATCTATTTGTTCACATTTTTTTGGGTCAATACACAGCCTCAGGTCAGCATTTTTCTTTTCAGCTGTATCTACTGAAATGACCCAGTGAGTGTACTCTTCTATTTTCCTTGCTAGTCTAAAGCATATTAATCTGCAGAGCTTGGATTCCATAAACAAAGTGTCATCCCCATCCCTAAAATTACTGGCAGCTTTGCAGCCCTGGTCAATTAAGTGAACTTTTTGTTAGGGGGGTACATTGGGACTAAGTGGTTCTTTCCCATTACACTTAAGAAATGTGCTAATGTCTTCCTGTTGCAGACTGACATCTTGGGTCGGTACCTTTGTGCTTGCAGACAGCCTTTGCTGGCACTTTTTTTGCTTGAATAACAGAGATCATGCGAGTTGTAGTGGCACTGTCGTTAGCAGAGCCTGCTCTTACAACTGTGCAGCTTCAGCAGCTTGACAGAGGTGAGCAGCCAGACAAGTCCCCCTTAAGTGGACACTTTTATTGTACATTGCTGCAAGAATTTAACCTGATTTTGCCATCCACTGGTGCTACAAGTGTCATGGATGAGGTCAATTTACTTAGATGATTCTCTATTTTTGGTGAACTGTTACACATAAAGTGACCATTTTGACTCCAAGTAGATRTATTCAGATGTAAACTGACAGATATTCTGTTAATGTTCTTCTGTAATTTTGAATTGTATTGCTGTTACAAAAATGAGCTGTGATGAAAAGCTTTGTCATTGCAAACAACTTCTAAAAAGCATTGTAACTTTCTGTAACCATTTAATTTTTCCTTCTGATTAAGAGTGAAAGTTAACTTTTGAAATGTTCATTTCTGTCCTTGTGAAATTCCATTTTCTCACCAGTTGTATTGCCTGAGGGTGCTGTTCCTTACCAGCCTGAGCCAATGGAAATTGATGCTGCCAGGTTTCTGCCCTCTCCCAAACTGAGCTACCCTCTTTTTGTGTGCCAACCCTGGTGTGCCTCTAATTCCCCTGGAAACTGCTTCAGGGGAGATAAAGCCCATAAAATACACCTTTTTTTTTTTTKTTTTTTTTAATAAAGGGTGAGTTTGTATCACCTTGGGATCAACTTACTGCTTGAATCAGCAAGGAGGGGGGAGGGAGAGCAGAGCTGAGCTGGGTCCTGCAGCCCCACAGCTGCAGTGGTATGGCTTTAATTTATCCCTGGGACACTCCAGGAAAAAAAAAAGGGATTGTTCTGGGAGTTGCTTACATCATGTATCCACTGCAGGATATTAAACACTGAGAGGTTAGAGAACGYGAGAGGCACTCTGTAAACGATGCAGCTTTGATTTCTCTGTCGGGTGGAGTTTTTTCTCATTTTGCTGGTTCTGTGTCGTGTTGAACAAATAAAAGTGAGGCGTACATTAATATACTGCCATTTCCTCATGCAGGTAGAATGTGCTTTTTGATGCTTAAGATAAAACTATTTTCCTGAGCTCAAACCAAACACACACCATCATCAGACCCACAACAAACAAGAAAATCCCCAAACCCTGAGTTTCTTGCACTGTTATTTCAAACAGGATTAATAGCACTACTTCTATTAGAGTTGTCATTAGGAGAGTTTGGTTTTAGTTTCTTATAAACTCCCCAACCATTAACTGTTTCAGCTAAAGGATTCTGTGCCAAGCATCTGCCTCAGATTGAATCAGTTTTTTCTTTTCCAGAACTTCAGCCAAGAATTCAGTGGTTTACAAGAACAGAGCTCATGGAGGGGGGCAGGGGGTAGAAACTCCGGATTTTCCTTTGTTTAAAAATAGTTGCTGACCTCTTGTTTGGGAAGCACGGATACTGTGATGAAACATGCCAGGAGGAGACTTGGGAGATTGCTGAGGAAACAGTCCGTGGGTGATTTGATGGGATGTCAAGTTAGCGATGTTGGAAAGGATAATTTTGCTTATGGCAGGGAAGGAGTCGATGTGTCCTTAGAGCTCTGGAGATTGCTGTGCCCTGGGCATTGCTGCCAGGGTGAGCTCTGCCCTCCTGGAGCTCCAGGTGCTCTCTGCAGCAGTCTGAGCTGGCTGTGGCAGGGCAGTGCCCATCCTGGTGCTGGTCCTGCTCTGTCCCTCCAGGATGCTCTCCTGGAGCAGTGCTGGAGGAGCAGCAGAGCAGGACAGGTGGGCCCAGGCCTTCTGTGGTGTCTCCTGCTCCAGCGCCCCGTGTAGCCAGGTGGAACCTCCCTCGGTGGACATGGAGTCCGGCCCTGCTGCTTTGGGACTTCATGACCAGTTTTAATTCCTGCTGTCCGAGCTGAATTCCCCTGTCAGTCACTGTGCAGTGCCAGCAGACTCGTGTGGGGACTGAAGCCTGACCAGTGGCCTGTGTTTGCTGGGCTGCTAAAGCGTGTTTGATTCATGCCCTCATTTCCAGCCATCGCTGGGTTGGTGCTGTGGGTGYGCTGGTGCAGACAGCAATTATGCCTTATCCATCTTTTTTCTTTTAAATGATTTTTTTCACCACTTGAAGTGGTGGTTTTTTTACTTTCTAATTTCATATCTCTCTGGAAACAGCCAGAATGTTTGATTTTTGCACTGTGGAATCAAATGACCTCTCACTCTGCTGGCATGAAATAAAGAGTAGCAAATAGAATAAATAACTACTGTGGGGAAGTTAATATAGTATAACTACTGTGGGGAAGTTAATATAGTATTGACTTTTGAATACCTGTTAATTTTCACTGATCACAACGTGGGGGAAGAGAAAGATTGAATTTGGCTGCCCCTTAGTGAGGGGTAGATACCTACTTATGAATAATACCATCCTAAAAACTCATGAAGGTTTCAATTTTGCTACAGATTTATGTAAAATCTTGTAGAGCATTGATTTGTGTTACAGCTTTGTCATACTTCATAGTATAGTTTGTTGTTATTCCTTGCATTCCCACATTTCTAATGATGAGTTTACTCCAGGCTTTCTCCAGCCCTGCTTTTGGTGGGGYGTGAACTTTGATGTTTCATGGCTGCAGGTGTGCAGCATTGAGCTGTTTAGACGGAGAAGATGCTTCTCTTCGTGCACAGCTGTAATCTGGGGTTTAGACTTGATTCACACAGCAGGAGGWGGTACAGCTAGAAAGGGCCCCTCGTTTTCTGGGCGGTGTCTGTGCTGTGAGGTGCTCGTTGGGTGACTTTGTGTGTGACAGGCTTTGGCACCAGTAGCCGAGGAGAGCTGCTCCTGCCTCACCTGAGGGTAAAGCCTCTGCCTCCTGGAAAAGCTGATGTGACACTGCAGGAGCTTGGGATCCCTCTTGACTGGGTCTCTCAGCAGGTCCATCCTGCTGTGTCTTCAAATCTTTGTCTTTTAGATGGCCTTGTTTTTACAGTTAAAAATAAGAAGTTGTGTTTTATTTGGCAGAGTGACTAATTGCTGTATTTTCTATCTTTAACAGGTACTCAAAAAACCAGTGTTTTATGACAGATGTTACTGAGCTCTTACTGTATCAAAAGTCTTTGTGCTTCTCTTTTTCATAATTACACCCTTGATAATTCTGGAAAGAAATCTACCAAAGGAATTCAGGAATAGGGAACTCTCTTCCCGTGTAGATGTGTTGAACGTGCTCCTTTGTCATTCCATCACAGTAGAAGAGGGAAGAGCAAGGAATTCTAAGTGGTRTTCCCTATTTTCTGTAATTCTCTCCCCAGCTGTATGTGCAGATGTGAATGCTGAGGTCACCTGTCAGATTTCATTTGTTCATCTGTAAAATGGAAATGACTGCAGCACTTGATTACCTTTTTGTTATCATATTGTGGATAGGAAAAATATTTTTTACTTGGGGTAAATCGCAAGTTCTTTTTACAAGGGTGCCTGCAGCTGACTGGGGAGTACTGTGAATTATTKCTGTTACACTTTTACTGAGGAATAACCTCAGTCTGATAAAAGATCAGGATCACATGATAGTGCTCAACAATTCACTGCAGGTGCCCATTAGTTACATTTTCATATTGATTCCATAAGCTGAGGTGTTGTGCTTTGGAATGTCAGCAAGCTGGTAAAAGGMATTTTTCCAATTGTATGCGACATAACGGAATTAGAATATTCTCCTTTTTCCTTTGGAGTGTCACCAGGAGTCTGGAGATAAAAGGGTGGYGCTGACTGGTCTTGAAAGACAAATGTGGAAACACCTATGGTGCAAGGTCCATCTGGAAGGTCTTTATTGCTTTATAGATTTATTCAAAGAAGCAGAGATTCGTCTGTTGCCTTGGCTATTTCACGGATTAAAGTTGGATATCGCTCTAGTTCAGGCTCAAAGCTTCACAAGTCCTCAAAGCTTCAGGCTTCCATTGAACTTTAGTCTTGGTTTTGAAAATTCATTTAGAATTAAATTAGCTGTAGCGATGAAACTGTAGCACTTTAATAGGAATCATCAGATGACATTTAAACATGATCCTGTAGTGCAGTCATGTCAGAACTGGTTTGAGGTAAAAAAATCATGCCTTTAGGCAATATTGTTCAGGAAAGTCACAAAATGCAAATGGTTCCTTTGAACAGAACTTACATTGATTTGTTTTTGTTTTGAGAAGAGGCAAAGGATCCGCCTTTGTCAGTTGCTGAGATGTGTCAATTGGAATTGAATCCACAGTTCTGAGTGCCTCTAAAATTTGGATCCTGATCTAGACCCTGAATTGCCTCTCTCAGCTTTATAGAGCAAATCAATTCAGCAGTGCTTCCAAGCCCATTTAGACTTCAGCAATGTTCTGACCTTTTTTTGTGCTTTGTGCCTCTTGCACCTCTTCCCTTCTTTTCTCCTTTGGTAAGGGTGTGTCAGATTGCAGCCATGGCTCTCTGGGGCGTGTTAGTTTCTCTTGACTTTTGCTAGTTCATTATTTTATGACTGTGGACTTTTCTAAAATTAAAGATGAGATTTTAATGTTAGAACCTGTACATAAGACCTGCCAAGACACTGGCACAAGCTGTTGGCTGGCAGAGTTTATTTATCTAAYGAGTCATGGTGGCTTGGTAAATGCCTTCAGCCCACCTTGCTTTCCATGCAATTCCCCTTCCAATGAACAAAACTGGATTTGATGTGTCATTCATTCATAGTGTTATTCACAGACAGTTAATAGTTTACAATGATTTCTTTTCTCCCCAGCRTTTATGTATTCCTTTGTTGGAAGAGGGGAAAGTTCATGATGTCAGGTATAATTTGGCACTGCTAGACCGTGTCAGAGCTGAAGTGATTTTGGAAATTTCTGTCTTTTAGTGATAATTATTCTATTTATAAGTGATAGGTGCAGTTCAAATAGAACTATTTCATTATCCTTCATAAGAGGATGTTTGAAAAAATCTGAGTCCATTTGTTCAGCTTATTAAAGGGCATTTAATGCAAATTATTTGGCTGTTACAAGTAGGGGCATTTTAAATGTATTTTTCCATGATTAYTTATTTGGTTTTCACCTCTAAAGAAATGAAATGTAACCAGAATTTTCCTTGCTCTGCCCTGTGTCATGCAGTAGCCTGGCACAGTTTCTGGATGCAGAGAGAAGCTGTTTTGGTGGAATTTTGCTCTGGAGCTTTATCAGCCCAGCAGTTGCCCATTTCATCGATGGCTTTATCAAGTGACAGTTCTGGTGCTGGTTTCTGGCTTCACCTGGTGCTGAGAACTTCTGAATGTCAGTGCTCTCTCCACTGACACGGGGGGTGATGCTCAGGGAGGGTGGGAAGGAAGCRCAGCATTTTCCTCGCTGGACTGGAGCTTGGGTGGCTTGGTTCTCACTGGGAATTGGGGCCGAAAGCTCYGTTTTGGTTCAGTGGACTGGCTCAGGTGATTGTTACTGGTGCTCRGGGGAATGGCCTTTGCTCAGGAGGGCGATTTGAGTTCCCAGATGCAGATATCTGATTTRGAGGGAGGGATTTGCTCTCCGGGCTGCACCTGGAAGTGTTTTCCGTGTCCTGGGCTGCTGGGAACAATTTAACTGTGCGCAGGTGCTGGTGAGGACAGAGCTGCAGTCACAGGTGAGCTTTATTAAACCAATGATTTCTCAGTGAGCACGAGGGCCTGTAGCTCCTGGTGAGCGGGCAGCACTTTTTGGGAACCCATCCCACAGACTTGTGGATAAAGTTAAGATCCTGAGCTGCTCTCTGCTCCAGTGATCACAGAGGAGTAAGGAATGCTTCCAGAGGATAACTCACATTGATGGCATGTTCTGACTCCCAAAGGACCTTTCTTCTTCCATCTACAGAGTAAGTTCGTATTTCTGGGCATCAAATGGGGGTGAAAATCTCCCTTTTCTGTTTCCTGTGCTCTGTTTCGTGCATTTGGTTATCCAAATATTACTCTAATAAGTTATCCAACCTTCTTAGGAAACAAGGTGGGAGTTTCCAGCCTCTGCTTTTGTTAAATTTCTGTTCGTCATTGAAGAAATATATTTGGATTTATATTGAAATTTACTATACTAAAGCAACACAAAAGCAAATAGCACTTTACATAAGTACAGAATATACAGACCCCCACCTCAACCCCCCTTTTATAATTTTTAATTTGCCTCACCACATTTCAGGTTTTAACTCCCTTGACTGAAAATGAAATCACACAGCGTGAGCTTTGGGGAARCTGTTTTGAGGAACAGAAAATGCAAACCACATGGTACATTCCCGATGTGAAGATTTAGTGGAGAAATCTMTTTTCATTGGGAAAACAAACTCCACTGGGTTTACTAAGTGACATTTCAAAGCAGTTTGAGATGAAAGGAYTGCGGTCTAATTCATTGCATATGTGATATTTCCTGGTGGATAGGTGTTATGTTGAGAAAGAAGCCAGGGAAGTGCAGTAAAACTGAGGGGGTTTTGGTCTSAATTGGTACTTTAAAAATGAGTCTAATCGCATTTTTCTATCTCAAAAGTGGCAGATACCCATGATCAGAAAGTGACGGAGTAACTGTGCAACACTTTGCACTGTAATACTTTTAAAATGGGACTGTCTCGAGCTCAAGCAGTTTTAGCTGAGGTTTTTCCTGCTGTGTTTTTCTGACTGATTCAGAAGAGTCTCTGAAGTGGTTCAGTTGTTCTGAGAACAAAGGCAGCTGGAGAATCCTGAGTTCTAGCCAGCTAGAATCATTTCCAGGAGCAGCACTAGTTGGGTTAAATCCTGTGGTTTTCACTTTTGGAGGCAAAGATAGATGGTGTTTTCCTTAATCTCTCTTGCTGAAGTGATGATGATGTATGAATGCTAGCATTCATTTTTACTAAGTAAGATTCATGACTGCAGATAACTCCTGCAAACACATCCCTGCATTACAAAAAGGCACATAAAAAGGGGGATGAAAATATTTTGAAGCTTTTGGTCTAATTCCACTAAAAACCTWTTCAAAGTCGCCAGACTTCTCGAGTCAGAAAATTGGGTTTAGTGTGCTCTTAATGCAGAATTGAGGTGGTGCAGCAGCATTATTCTGGAATCTTGTCTTTGGGGAGCAGTGTGCCTGTGGGATGGCAGAGCTGCAGGTGGGTTTTGCTGGGTTTGTTCCTCTCRGTGAGCCCAGTGTGCAGGGGGAGAGCAGCAGAGCTCTCAGTGCCTGCTCCTCTGTGCTGCTTCCTTCTCCAGGGAGGAGGAGGCACTCAGGGCACACCAAGGGTTAAGGAACAGGTGCTTATCCACAGGCCTGCTGTCTCATTTTGCACTCAGGATGGATAGCTTCCTGGGAAAAAATCCCAGTTTTTGGGCTGAAGGAGGGTATTGTCTGCAGGCTTGGGCTCTGTTTGCTCCAGGAGCTGGAGGTGTGGGGCTGGTGGGGCTGTGC
>JACDOX010000081.1:2939941-2996207 GCA_014549065.1 Cardinalis cardinalis
CCTAGAACAGATCCCCAACAGCCCTTCAAAGAGCACAGCCTTGTCCTTAGGAGCCACATGCAAGCCACAGAAGGAAGGCAGGCAGGGGATGGCTGCATCTTGTCTTTCCTCTCTGCAATTTCCCTTGGCATTCAGGACTGTGTTTTCTGAATCCTTCTGTTACCTTCCCTTGCTGTAGCTGGATGTGCTGGGTGAGTTTGCAGGTTAACTTCTGTCTCATGAGGAGCAGGGACTGTAGAAGGACAAAGAAGTTTAGTTACACTCTGGGGAATTATTTTGGTTCATGTTCCTGCTGCACAGTGCTGTGCTGGGGGAAAAAAGGCACATTTCTGTTCTGCTTTGATTTTTTTTTTATAGTTGTCCCCAATGTAAGCAGGAGATTTGACCAGAACTTGCACTAATAGTGAATCCTTCAGAAAATCAGGCCGCAGGTTTTCTAATTAGGCATCTGTATTAGCAGATGCTTCTGAGAGTGTAGCTGCTAATTTTGCTGTGCTGCGGTTCAGCCTTTTAAAATCATGGAAAATTCTGTTCAAGCAAAGGGCTGTGTAAGTACATGTATTAATATTTCTGAAGTGTGCTGTATAGTACCATGATAAGCTGCCAAAAAAAGTTTATCAGAATGTTCATAATTCAGTGCAACACTTGAATATTGTGTCTTGAATGACTGCATGGGGTTATACATAATGATAAAGAAATGGTGAGCAGCTGTCTGTTCTGTCAGCCTCGCTCACAAGTACTCTGGAAGAAATAAATTGTCATTAAAGGCTGGATCTTAATGCATATGTATGTGGGGATGAATTAAGTTTAAGTCTGGATTTCCTTATTACTTTTTTAGTGCTTTCCTTGGCAAACTTAACATTCTTTTTTTGTGAAGGAACCTTCTGGCTCATTGTAGGCTATTCCTGCTGCTTTTAATATCCTTTGAGATTGATTCATGAAGTGCCAACATCTTGAGCTGTGGAAAAAGGGTAAGAATCCTAAAGAAAGACCCTGGATACAYGAGAATAAATTTGAACTCAGACTCTTTCTGTGCCACTTTGATCTGAAAGAGACATCTTGTGATTCAAAGGAGCTTTGCTGTTAACTAAGACCATGAATTTAGTCAGTTCCATTTTGATTAAAAACTGATAGCATTAGCAAAATATATAAAAACAACATCTGGTTCAAGTTTACTGGAGTGATACTTCAGAAAATGAAAAGAGCTATGTCTGGTAGTTGTTGAGTGTGTCTGTGTGTGATAACTGCTTGGAGGGAAAAACTCTCTGTGGCTGGGTGAGCTCGAGAACATTTTTATACTGGTGGTGTTCAGTGATTGTTGYGCTGGTTTGCAGAGGATGGGCTGGGGTGTGTCCCTTTCCCTGGCTGGGAGCTCAGCACAGGCAGGRAAGTTGTGAGGAAACCAAAGACCGTGGAAGGGGAGGATGGAATCCATCATGGAAGGGTGCTGGGATCCCYGGCTGACCTGCAGGAGGAGATGGTGGACCCAAGTGCAAAGAGCTTGGAACTGTGCATGCTTTGAAAATTTACCAACAGCCCAGGGCATGGGAAAGAAAACCTGTGGCTTGTTGACTCCTTTAGGTCTCTGAGCAGAGGGCAGGAAAAAAACAATCTCRAAGCAAGATTTTCCTATAAATTAATCAAGTGGTTCCCCCCTGGCTTGCTGTGTGTGCTCTGAGCAGTGGCAGGAGGAGCTGCCATTCCCTTTCTGAGGTATTTTTCCCCCACCAGATTTCAGATGTAGAATCCCCTAAAAGCTCTTTGCAGCTGTCAGGGAGTGAGGATTCAACACCTTGCAGAAAAGGCTGAGCGTGTTGAAGGTCAGGAATGGTATTGGCCTGTATGGTTGAGAAAAATAKTACAAGAACCTCCCCCAGTTTTTAATCTGATGCTTTTTTAGGTTTGAATTTAATTTTTTTCTAGGCTTCAACCACAAAAGTCAGGCTTTCTTTAAGATCTTTATAAATATTCCTGCTAATTAAGCTATTGACAGTGAAGCTGAGAAAATCCACTTCCAGATTTTTTGAGTGTGGTKGTTAATGCTTTGAGAATTATGTTGTCCATTGTATGAAGTTCCTTACAGTCAGCTTACAGAATGAAACTTTATTTGAATGTCAAGTGGTAATTTCCTTCAGCAAGTAGCAGAAATAGGCTTAAGACACTCCAATAATTAATTTATTTTAAAGGAAGAGAAGTACTAAGTGTTTAGAGAGAAAAAAGTGTCCTCTTTTAAAGTCTCAGAAGCCTGTTCAGTGGCTCTAGAGTTCCTTGATACTTGCTAGAGGGCCTGTCAGTGCCTTACCTGATGATATTTTCATCTGTTTACTGAGACATCACCATTGAACTATAGTGCAGGAGATTCTTTAGCTGATATAAATCAAGCTTTTATCCTCCTATCCTTCTTGCAAGAGGGTTTACTTGAAAGAAAAGTAAATATTTTGTAGGTTCTTTTTACAGTGTGAACGGAGCTGTTATTTGTAGTTCTGAGGGCTTTCTTCTGGGATCTGTTTTGGTTTCCTCAGGAAATGTACCTTATTCTTTTTCCTCCCTTAAATGTCATATATTAAAAAATCTAAGGAAATGGTGGTGTTCAAATAATGGTAACTGAGAACAGCAATCTTTGGTTCAGACAGCCCAGCAGAGCAGTCTGTGTTTCAGAAACCTTCCTTTAATAAGCAGAAGTGGCCTGGAGGGTTTCTGTGAAGTTGAAGTGGTGTGATAGCACGGAGATGGGATGAAACCCAGCCTGAAATGCAGGTTTTTAATGCAGCTGTGGTCCGTGCAGGCCTGTGTGCTGTGCACAGAGAACAGCCCAGCCCCAGACTGCAGCAGGGACCTGGCTGAGGCGCTGGGCTCCCCCCAGCCCTGCACACCCAGCTCCACCTGGCTCCCAAGGCAAACCCACCTATTCCATGCCAGGGGAGCAGCTGCAGGTTTGGGTTCTGGCCAGATCGTCCTTGACAGGACAGAGCTGGTTTTGTACTTTGTGTTTTGGATGTGGCCATTATGTTGGCCAAGCTCCCACAATAAATTATTTTTATGTGCCTCATTCATCCTCGATGAAAAAGAGCAATCCATTAAGGATTCTGCRCTGTTATGTGTTCTTGTGGTGTATGACATCAGTAGAATGCCACAAGTTAATTACATTCTTAATTACAGCTTTGTATTGAATTAGGGCTGTATTATCCATAGAATAATTGAAAACCTGCTGAGATCATGTCTGGTAACATCTAATTGTATCCCATGATTTTTTCCCCCTAAACTTTAAATAAAAACTGGCATTTCGTTTAGCATGGTTTTAATTAATTGACATGAGAAATGTAATTAGAGCTGAGGCAACAGACCAACTATCCTAAAAAAACCACTCAGGAATTAATGATATTTTGGGGAACAATTAACAATTTCCAGAGCAGGCTCTATTCTCCTGCATTTGTGGAGAAACCTTGAGCAGGCASAATTGAAGAGAGGAGTTGCTGCTATCAGAAGAGAAGAGAGATTTGAATGTTCAGAGACATTCTCAGTGCTCCTTCAACTTGAGGAAACCCGATCTGCTCGCAGCTTCGGGCACAAGAAACCTCAGAATAGCCCAGGAGGAGCACGGGGGTGGAATGATGCTCCCAAGGGCTGAGGAGGACAGGGCAGGGCTGGGTTGCACCAGCAGCAGCAGCGCAGCCTGGCGCCCTGAAGGGCAGGAATTCTTTGCCAGATTTTATTGACTCCACTGGAATTACCTTGTGCCTGCCCAGAGTTTCACCTCAGCATCAGTGAGGGCTGCTTGTGAGCTGGGCTGCTTTCCCTTCCTGCCTTTGTGTTTGCTTGGAAGCTGCTTTGCCTGCCAGCATCCAAAGAGCGCTACTTCAGGTAACAGGGAAAACTTGRTTTCCTCTTCTCTTTCTTTCTGCACTTTGCTTTAGCAGATTCTTGTCCTGAATTTCAAGGCTGAGTTAGGCAGGACCTGGTAGTGAGAACAGTGGTCAGGTGCTTGGCCAAAACACTGGGCATCTTTTCTCCTTGTTGATAAAAATCTTGTCTGGGATCTTAAAGAGAACTCCCTGGACTTTAAAGAAGTCATCTGAGAAGGAAATGCAGCTGAGCAGTGTGTTCAGTGTCAGAATTTCTGAGCCCGATTCTAATCAGAAGCTTTGGGTCTGTTCTTCTTTTTTGCTTTCCTTTTGTAGGAGCCTTGGAAATTGTTTGGGTTTGTGTTTTGTTTAACAAACCATGATTTTTTTTATTGCTGTTTTTCCATAGAGACAAAGCTTTTCATTTAAATCCACCGATGACAAAGCTTTAATTCCAGGGTGAAGAACAATGTCCTTTGGCTGTTTGCARAAAGATTTATTTTTTTTCACGACATGCAGTTATTTCCTGTGTATAACCTGACTTAGAAGTTTTTCTGTTTGATATCTCTGAAATTAATATTCCCTATTCAGACCTGCCTATACATAAATCTGCATCTGCTTTGTCTCTGAAGGGAGAGCATATGCAGGGGTGGCAGTGCTGTGTGGGAGCAGGTTTGAGAGATCTCGCTGTGCTTGGACACCAGCAGAAAGCCCTGGGTACATCAACTGAAAGCTGGCTGGCAGCCATAGCACACAGAATGGAGGGAATGTTTGCCTAAAAGACTGGATTGTGTCAGGCGTGACTAAGCAGGAATTTCAGCTAAAATGCGTTAGCAAATTGAATGCTCGGAGCAAAATAAGAACGTTCATGCTCTTATCTTTGTTCACTTGAGACTGGGTTTGATTTTTAATATAAAACATCAATGGAGGGAGGGAAAGGAAGTTCTGCGGAGTGTTCCTTGATTTTTAGGAATGCTGCTGGAGGTGACTGCTGACTATTTTGCCATGGCTCTGTTTACATTCCTTGTGGAATATGCGTGCCCTTTACTCGCCTGTGGCTCGTGGGGCACTGGGCTGTCAGTCAGGCAGTAAAATACTTTAATTACCCCCATGCACCAGACAGAGCAGAGAGAAAGGGTGGGAAGGGATGAAAGGAGTTCRCTTCAAGCTTACTTTCTGACTGTCAGAAGAATGATAAACTGTAAGTCCTGGCTATTATTATCCATCCTTTCTCCAGGAAGGGCATTCCTGATGGAAAGAGGTGTTGGGGTGGATGTGCTGTGTAGGTCCTGCTCCGAGTGTCTGAGGGTATGGGAATGGCCACTGCAGAGTGGTGGCTCCATGGACTTTTATCCAGCAGCTCAGATAACCTAGAGCTGAGAGGGGGAGAGATTTTCCCCCCTGCTGCAGGACCATTGTGTGTTTGAGAGACTGTGGTGATATTTTTCTTAACTTTTTCTTCCCTTCAAACTCTTAATTTTCTTTYTGKTTTTTTCCTTCTTGTATCAAAAACGCTTCCTCCCAGGTAGAGATCTTCCACAGTTAAACTGTGCTCACCTGGAATAAATGGGAGCCCCTGTTGTTGTAAGGTTTCTGAAAAGCTGTCTCAATTAATTAATAAACAGGTAGGAAGCTTTGCTGAAATACATGACCCTGCCTGCTCAATCTCTTTTTTCTGGCCTGCTGTGTTCTTTGTTCATTATTTTTCTAATGATTATGTATGCRGCTCAATGAGCAAATCACCATATTCATATTTGTCCTCTACTTGGGTTTAGCATGTCAAACACTGCTGTTCTGGCAAGGTTCAGGGAGCTTCTGGAATGGGAGAACAGGGCAGCTGGAGGCTCACAAATTAGTTCAAAGGTAATTCTTCTGCAGCTTTGCTCTATCCCAGTGTTCTTGGGAATACAGGGAAAAGGGGATTTAGGAATGGAGCAGATAAGGTGTGGTGACAGACAAAAAGGGCTTTGGGAGCTAGAAACCATTGCCTGGCAGTGAGGGGTGCACTCAGCACTGCCTGGAGAGAGCAGTGGCCATCGTGTCACTGCTTGGACCTGGGATGGAGCTGGAAAATCCTCTGTGCTGGGAACAGCACTGGAGTAGTGGGGCAGGAGGAGTCAGCTCTGGGAAATGGTGTCAGAAACTCCATGCAGAGCTGGTGTGTTGGACTCACGTTTCCAGAAAATGCTCCTCTTGTTCCCTGAAGTCTGGGCATGCATCAGTAGGGATGGTGTTTGTGCACAAACCTTGTGTCAGGCACAGAAAATCCCTCACTGAGATCACATCTGCATCCAGGCTGTTTGCTCTGAGTTGATGCTGGGATAATGTTTTGGGGACAGAGAAGGGGATCCAATAGCCTGAACTGGTGAAGTTAGGGGGCTCARTTTTTCTTGCTGTGATTTCTGGCAGGTGCCTGTCTCCTGGAGGCTGGAGAAGAGAGCCCATGGAGCGAGCTGACAGTAACGGGCAGCCGTCTGTCCTCCCGTCTCCCTCCAGGATTGCCTAAGCCTCCCGTTTTTCAGTGATAATGCGAAATGAAGTACAGGCTTGGACAGCAGCCAGGTGTCAGCACATGGCAGAAGGTTTTAATTCTGCTTTTAGAAACTAGATAAGTGGTCTGCTAATATAAGCTAATAAAAGCACAACCTCTCTTCTCAGTTGGACAGCTTGAGAGTGAAGAYGATCGTGACACTGCCATGTTGTAGGGTTTTGTGTTGGAGCCTGTCAAAGCTCTGATTATTACAGCTGTCTCTGTAGCGTGCTGCCTCACTATTATAACATCTATTTGATTATATGCAATGACAGAGCAACCAGATACATTCATTCCCTGGGAGGCTTTTTGTCTCTTGATTATGTGCTTTTTTCACAGTTGTGTTCGGAGTCRGGCTCTGCCCAGGATTCATCACTGCTGTCGTCCTTTTCCCTCCCCCTCCCAATTCCAGCCCTGAGAGCTGTGTTTCTGAGCAATCACCAGGTTATTGCATTTAGCTGCTTCCTCTCTGAGAGTCCCCARTTTCTTTGGATGTGCTGGAACTTGTGCCCAGGACAAGCTGATTATGCTGTAGTCTGTGCGTTCTGGTGATCACTGCAGACATCTGGTTTCACTGAAGAAATTCAAACCAGAATGCCTCTGGATGCACAAATGGACTGAAATTAGTGTTTTTAACATTAACTGCAGTAGTGCTTTTTAGCCTTTTTCTCTCATTCTCCACAGATTTTAACCCCTTCCACTCTTCAGCAAGTCTGTGCTTGGGTTTGTGCATACTCCTCTGTAGCACAGGAGATAGGCTGCTTTAATTTTATGGCTTTTAAGTATTTTTTTTAAGCTTGGGATTACTGTAAATAATTTTAGAGAAATCAGTGAAAAGAAAGTGACCGCCTCTTCCACTGTGAGACTGGCTCTGCTGCAGGAGGTGAGCATTTCTCCCCTACAAAATGCCAATTTAGAGGAGCCGGTCATTTGGCGCATTTTGGACCCTGAGGAATTTCAGGATGCAAGTCTGGATTTTCAGAGGAGAGTTCTGTTTTCAGTGCATCAGAAAACTGGGTCTGATTCCGCAGTGCTGGGTGGGTGCGTTTAGAACCTGCAGCTCCTCTGCTGGGCTGCTGAGGGGACCCAGGACAAGCTGTGCCAGCACCCTCGGAAGCGTCTCGATGGCTCCTTTGCCAGGCTGCTGTTTGCCAGCTGAATTTAGCATTCTCCTTCCCCTGATCAATGAATAGATTTTTCCCTCAGATCCTCTTTTATTTTTCGGTTTCCTCTGCAGCTTTTTTTTCCCCGTGGAAGATGAAATCTGTCACAGGGGCTTAGATTTATTAACTGCTGCCTGAGTCGCTTTGTGTGATGTCAGGGCGGGAGAGGAACTGATTGTATCCTTAGAACTGGCTTAACAGAAAGGCTTTGGATAATGCCGTAGATTTTTAAGATGTTGTGTTGGCTTAAGTGATTAGTGTGAAAGCTTCAAAGAAGACTAAATATTTAAGGCTTTATTCTGCCCTTACTTGTACCCATGCATATCTCTGGATTTTCACATTTGAATGGAAAAGTAATTCTGCGTCTCCCTTTCACCCGTTCCCTTTCACCTCTCCCCCTCAGACTGCAGAGTTGTGTTCTCCCTTGCAGCAGYTGGTGAGCAGCTGGGGAACACTGCCAGCTCCACGGCAATGGGGGCAGGCCGTGCATCCTGGTGGCACACAGGACATCATCCCCTGTCTTCAGCAGTGACTGCTGGCTGCTGCTCTTCCCTGGTCCCATTTGCCATCTGAGGCAGTCTGTAACTAGGAACTGGTCATTCAGTCAAGGTGAGAAGCTCACTGAGCCTGGAATGAAYTTTATACAGTCCTGTCAGGCACGGTGTGTTAGGGAAGGCAGAATTTGGGTGGGAAGGACTGACTTGATCCACTCTGTTCCCTTGGAGTGTCTCATCAGGGCTTTTCACAGCTCATGTGTAGCTGAGCTGTGGATTTTGTCTTTGCTAGGTGAGTTCTGGTCATTGCTGTGCTCTTCAGCTCCCCTTTCAGAATTGATGCCTGGAGGACTGTGCAGTGGTGCAGCTCTGGGGGAATGGTGTATTCTGGTTTGCAGCACCATTGCTGTGTGCTGGGGTACCCAGGCTTGCTGCAGGGCTGGGCTGGGGGGCACAGCTGGCAAATGCTGCCAGCCCAGATGAGCTATCCCTCATTGCYGGTGAGGGCTGCTGAATTGGTCAATAGGTGTATTTTCCTCGTTGGCCCTTGCTCTGGGTGGTGTGGAGCTGTATCAGCAGTARCCCAACAGGGCAGATCCTTGCCTTCTGCCCCAGGCAGCCCTTCCTGATGGGTGTCTCCTGCCCTGGCTTTGTGTCCTGCCGGGTCTGGAGGTGTCAGCCCTCCCAGGAGCGCTCCTGGAGCTGTTCAGAAGGACTCTGCTGGGCAGACTCAGCGTGGAGATGCTTTCCCCGAGAATGGGCTGCTCACGCCATTCAGCTGATGTGTGGGAGGAGTCTCTCAAATGTCACTTGCAAGAAAATTAATCTAGTGGCTGTGGCCCTGAGACCACAGGTTATGAAGTGAGCTTCTGGTTAGCCGTGCGTGCTGTGGTGACCTCTGCCAGGCACAGCAAGCAAACAAGGGCTCTGCTGTAGCTGGATAAAGGAGGATGCTGATTGTTCAGGATGTGGAGGGAGTTCCACCCCTGGAGAAAAGCCTTAGAGGACTTTTTATTATAGCTTTGAAGGGCACAGCATTTGCTGTGGTGATTCACTACTTCTGCCAATTTGTAGTTGAAAGGTGGGCTCTCTTCATTCAAAGGGATTGATRGTTCTGAAGAAAGCAAATTTAAGTTGGTTTTTAATCCTTTTTTTTCTTAAGTAAGAGCATTGCTTTTCTCCCAGCTGTGCAGAAAGTGAATCTGATTGCTTTCAGTTGTTCCTTTGTGGAATTCACTTACATTCCCTCACAGTAACTGAGGAAGTGACTGACTTTTCCATTATACTTTTGATAGTACAGATTGGCATAGAAGGTCCCTCTTGATCTTTCATGAAGTGGAATTGTGATTCAGGAGAAGGAGGGAAGAGGGAAAATCTTTTCACTTYTCCCTCTCCCCTGCTCAAGTTCTTTCTATAAATCATTCTTGTGCAAAGAAATAATTGCTACTGCTTAGTAAAATCACTTGGAATTTATCACCAAGGTGGCAAATGGTGAAGCTGGAGGAGTCTGTAGAGCTTTGGAGTTGATGGTGGAAGGCTGTGAGCCCTAAGGGGGATCTGACTTTGGGAATCCTGGATCCCAGAGAGAGTCAGAGTGACACTTGGGCCCACAGGTGGGGAGCAAGATTCAGCTGATGCTTTGGATTAACATTTATTGTAATCTGGCTGTTCCCTGCTTGGTACTTGAAAATAAAGTAAAACCTAAGCTGAA
This sequence comes from Cardinalis cardinalis, assembly GCA_014549065.1. Lineage (NCBI taxonomy): Eukaryota > Metazoa > Chordata > Aves > Passeriformes > Cardinalidae > Cardinalis > Cardinalis cardinalis. The sequence goes on from JACDOX010000081.1 coordinate 2,949,682, forward strand.
AACGGAGCATTCTGTCAGAGTGGGTACTTTTGCTATAATAGTCATTATTCTTATCTTTTTGTAAGAGGATGAGGTTTGATTTGACCTCTGCAATTACCAAGGTGCAGCATGTCACAGAAACTAGTGCAGTCATTTAGCTGCTTGCCTTGGCACTTCTTTAGAAGTATCAAACTGCGTTCCTGACTGTTCCCTCCATAAAAAAAGTGTAAATACWTTTACAAAAATATTTTGATGAGCTGCCTCCCACTCGGTGTTCCCATGGGGGGACGTTCCCTCGGGTTTGGTGCTCCCTGGTGTGTAACCTGTGGGATGAGCAATGGGCAGTTTCTGTTCAGCCTGGTGATGGATTGCCAGGGAAGGCAGGAGGGCTCCAGAGCCGTTCATTTGCTGTCCTCGGGGGAGCGGCAGCCATCCATCCATCCATCCATCCATCCATCCATCCATCCATCCATCCGGCTGAGGATGTGCAGCCACTTAGAGAATGTGCTGCCTGCTTCTGGGGATTGCTGGGTGATCACCTTGGAGAGCGGGTTTCAGGGAGAGAACTGCTTCTGGGGATCACCTTGGAGAGCGGGTTTCAGGGAGAGAACTGCTTCTGGGGATCACCTTGGAGAGCGGGTGTCAGGGAGAGAACTGCCCGCGTGGCTGCTGCAGCAGCCTGGGCAGGAGAGAAACTGGTGTAAAATCTGTATTTTTTACAGATATCTGTAATACCTGGTATTTTTCATGAGAATGTCATTTCACATGATAAACTTAGTGTGTTTCTTCATCCCCATGCATGTTAACGCCTCTCTGTGGCTCACTCTGGAAGACTTTAGGCAATGTGTTGGTTTGGAGCCCACTTCTTCAGCTCCTCCCATATTGCTTCCTCTGGTATCGTTTCCTACAGTTCCACCATCCCTCATGAACTGATGAACTGCCCCCTTCTACCTCACCTTTGCTGAGCTGAAAGAAAAGCGCTGCTTTCACGTGTGAGAAATCCTGGAAGCACCTGGATTTGTACCCTTAGCACTTTTTATGCTGCCTTTGTCYGTGRGGAGCCAGCCCAGCTCACRYTGCAGCCGGCAGGGAGCAGGAGCYGGGGGAATTTGGGAGCTCAGAAAYGAGCTTATGAGCTCACTGCAAGGGCAACTGCAAACACTGGGCTCCCAGCAGCGTCAAAATCCTGACTTAGTTCTTTCCAGAAGGAAGGGAGAATGAGAGATGTGTGTTACTGAGACAGTGCTGCTTCATTTATCTGTATCTTCTCTAAAATCGGGATATTATTRAAATGCCACGAAAGTTTAGCTGGAGCAGAGGAATATGGAATCTCTGTTAATATTGAAGAAGCCCTTTGACTTTTACCAGTTGAGAATGTGATGTTGTAGAAAGACTGTTAATAAGGAAGATGCTTCAAAGCTGGGTATTTTAAATGTATTTCTAAGTAGAAGAAGCTTTTTTTTTGCTGCTGGTTATTTAAATATTGTAATTTGCTATAAATAGTGGTTAAGAAAATGGAGACATTTGTACAGTTATCAGTTATGTTCTCCAGTTCTGGTGACTTGAACCTGTTTTCAGTAAAAACTCTTCAAGTGCATGCTAACCTGCAAAATGAGATTTGCTGCATGCTTCATCATACTGAAAAGCAGATTTTACCACAAGGGTTTCACTAGAAATCAATACAGAATATTGTACTTGTTAGAACTATTCTAACACTGTTCTATTAAGGCTAAAGAAGTTCCCCTTTTCCCCCAAGATCTTTGGGTTGTTTTACTTTCATTTACTTKCTTTGTGACATCTTCTTTCCTTCTGTAGGAGACTAATTGCAGGAGCTCAGCTATTTTGTGTTTTGAGGAATTAGCCATTAAATAGCACCGACTTAAAATCTTCTTTGATTGATTGCATGTAACTGTCTGAATTGCAACAGTAATTCAATGTAGGAGCCCTTGCTTATGAGGTGTAAAGTAATTTATCCGCTAATAAAACATCATTGTATGCTTGCGAAGAGAAAATATTAAATTCATTTCTGTTTCTTTGTATTTTTATATCTTGATTCTTTTCGAATTTCTGCTGGAATATGAAAAAAWATTCAATTGCTTCTTGTCAGGAAGATGACTTTGAAATCCTTTGCAGTGGAAAAAATCAAGACAAAGARCTGCCAAACAGAAGTTGTATTCTGTGAATGTAAATAGGTTCTGCACCGTAATTAGTGATTTTCTAGGGCCGGGCTGGAGGCCCTGGGTTTTCCTGGGAAAACACGTTTGRTGTGTACCATCCCTAATTTCTGCAGCCGCGAGTGAGCAGGCTGTGATTCTGCTGTAATGAGGCATGCGTTAATGTCACAGCCTTCTGGCCAGCCGGGACACCGTGTCTGACTTTGTCACGAATCTTGCAGGGCTCTTGTTGACTCCCTGGGTAGGCTTTTGTTCAAACCTGCCCCCAGATAGTGCAAGTTTGCCTGGAAACCTGCAAGGCTTCCTCCGCTGTGCTGGGCTTTGCTCAGTTTGCCAGCTTTCCTGGAAAGCGTGAATGTTTCAAACCACCGGGGGAATTGTTGGTTTGTTTGTTTCCTTGTTMGTTTTAGAGCAGTGGGATTTTAAACGGTGGAACTGACTAGAGCTGGTTCTGTTTCAGTTATGTTTCAGCTGTTTGTTTCCATTTTGTTTTCTTTCTCCTTTTTTTAAGCTGTGAGTCACGTAGAACAGAGATAAGGGTTTGCTGTGCATCTCAAGGTGGAAAGTTCTATTCTTGCAACCWTCGGTGTCTTAGTGTCATTTAATAATGAGCCCTTGTTCCTCTGTTCTTATCAGTAACTTTTGCATGTGGGTTGTTAGTTGTTTTATTCTTTTTCCTCAAATGATTTTCTGCTATGACATTGTTTGATTTTTTTTTTCATTTGAGCTGTGATTTGAAATCTTGCAAACAGAGCACAGGGTTTGGCACAGGTACAGTCAGAGCCAGGAAGACTCTGACTTCAGGGGCTGTTTGGTATTGAGGGTGACTTACCAAATCCTAACCAAATGYGCAGAGCCCAGGAGAGTGGGATTCCTCCTTCCCTGCAGGAAAAGCCTGTGAGAGCAGCTATGCTGTGCTGTGCAGAGTCCCACAGCAGCCAGAGCAGTGCTCCCAAGCAGGGCTGGGGCTGTGCTGGGTCTCACATCCTGGTGGCACCTGCCAGCATCCCGGGCTTTGGGAATGGTCACAGACGGAGCAGAGACTGTTCCAGTGGTGCAGGAGGTTCCAGGTGGCTCCTGCAGGCTGCAGATAAGGAACATGCAATGTAAATACCGCTGTCTGTGGTAAATGTTGGGCTGTGAGGTGGGTTCCCCCGAGCTGTGTCGGTTTTCAGGCATGTGTATGGCACGGGCAGTTTGCACAGAGTCTCACCAGCTCCAGCGAGCCYTTGGAGTCTTTGTCCGCAGCTCCTCCACATTAGCATAGCTGTTCCTCCCGAGAATATGTGTTCATTCATTGCATCTCAGTGTGGCAGTCAAAGAATTAATTACTCTGAGAAGGGACAGGCCTCTTCTAAAGAGTTTCACAACTCCAGCTTTTAATGGCTCGGTGTTCCCGCTGGGGCTGCAGCGCAGCTTGTCAAAGCATTGGCGGCGGCTGCACGGGTCAGCGGCTCCCAAAGCGGGACRCTGTCCCCAGGAGCACGGCCCTGCTCCTCAGGCTGATCTCCCTGGAGCTGCGGGCACGGGGGAAACTGGGAGCCCTCGAGGCATTGTTCACAGGAAACAGATTTGGAGATTCTCATTAAAACAAACAAAAAGCAGTACTTTATTGAAGCGCGCGTCGGCGGCACGCTCAAGCGCTCACCTCGCTGAATCCTTCCCAAGCTGATTGTCTAAATGGCCGGGCTGTGGTGCTGCTGGATGTTTGTTTCATTATCTAATGTCACTTATTGATTTTCATTAAAAACATGTCAGCATTGATTTTTCTAAAGCACCCTCGGAAATGCATTCTGACCCTTTTTTTTTAGGTTGAATCCACTGCCGTCTCCCACTGAACCGGTCTAAAGCGGGATTATTTCCTGACTGAGAAATGTTGATTAAATATTTTGATGTATGAGTGGTTAAGACTGCTTTAAGAACAAAGCGTGCCACGGGGAAATGAACTGAGACAAGGGAGAGGCTGAAAGGGAGGATGCTGTAAACCAGGCACTTTGGCCATTCATGCATTGTTATTTAAAGTTAGCGCTGGAAATAAGCTGAAGGCCTGGTGCTGTGTGTGAGCATCAGTTCCCACTCCACACTGTATTGACATGATAGGAGAAAGGAGATATTACTTTGAAATGTAGTTAAAGCTGAGTATAGAAGAGTGTTGTTTTTTCTCTTACCTCATTGTGACTTTTCAGGGATCCTGGTGTATTTGTTGGGTAAGTTTGAAAATGCTGAYGGTCACAGAATTTAAATTACCAGCTGATTTTGTCATATGCCCGAGTTATTACTTTCCTRCTCTCCTCTGTTGTGCTGATTTCCCCTGTCAGAGCAATGGCTCTCAGACACGTCKGGTGATGTGCAGTGACACATGAGTGATGTTCTGGCGTCCCGCAGTAACTCCAGCACCGCTGCAGGACTCGGAGCTCTCTGCTCCAAGACTTGTGCTCATGTTCCTGCCTTAGTTCACAGAACTGACACACAGCTGAAGTTCAGTGACTGGAAAGTTCTGGTACTGGTGAATTTAAAGCAGTGGCCTGCTTTGGGTAGGAGTGTGCCACACCAATCCGAATTCATGTCTGAAAACAGGAAAAGGCTTTCAGAGTCAGCTTTGTGTGCACCTCTTTCTAAAGACASACTAATTGGTTTCCCTGTAATTTTGGCTTGCTTCTCCCACCCCATAATCTGAATTTTGAGCAAATAATTTTGCTTGTTTTCCTCTATATTTTTATATTTCTGAGGCAGAAAATGTGATTATGCAGCAGACTCTTGTCTCTCAGAGAAACAACACTTTACATTCATTAGGTAATTAATAGCCTTATTTGCCTGGCTGTTGCATCTCATGTTCTTGCACTGCATGAGAATGTGTTCCTTGAACAGCAATGCCATCAGCAGRCTGGTGAGGCAGAGGGAGTGTGTTCACAGCTGAGGGAAACAACTCCTGTGCTGCTGGGGTATAACCTGCCACTGCTTAGTTAGCAAAGTTCATGCTCAGTTATACAATTTTGTTGGAAGAAAAAAGTTTCATTAATAGAAAAGAATATCAAAAAACTCAGTGTGGATGAACAGCTTGGTGTGTGGAGKTTTCCAACAGTTGCCCTGCCCTAACACTCCCTTTTTATAGGAAGAGAGTATAGATGAGAAGTACAATTTGAGTCTGCTGTGTGCTGAAAGGTACCTGACCAGGTGTGACTTGTGTCACATGCAGGGAAGGCTCAGGATCTGCTCTGGAGTCTTTGTGCCATGGTGCCTCTTGCAGTGGTTCCTGACTTCTTGGTAGCAGATACTCAAACCCTTGTGTGGCTGTGGATGCCTCTCAAGCCTCTTCACATGGAGCTCCTCTTCCCTCAGTGCACATTAAGCTCTCAGCCTGTTCTTCCCTCTTTCACTGTGCTGTGTTCCTGGCCCTCCTGGCTGTTTAGCAGGGCTCAGTGTTCTGCAGCACAGCAGATTTTTGGGATGGGCACCCTGTAAACACTTGCTGTGCTCCCTGAGGGTGTGAGAGGGCATCGCTCCATCACCAGGAGCAGCTGGTGTACCCAGCCCTCCGTGGCAGCTGAGCAGGCCCYTAAAGGCTGATAAATTGAGATTTCTCATCTCTGCATGGCACAGCTTCCTGTGAGCACAGCTCCTGCTGCCCGGAGCAGGGCAGGAGCAGCAGCAGGGAGCTCCAGGGGCGCAGGGGTGTCCCAGCTCTGCGGGTTCCGGTGGCCCAGGGATGCAGCCGAGCCCCCCAGTGTGCCCAGCCAGCTGTGCAACCCTACACCCCGGCTGCAGGGAGGGCAGGGGGCTCCCTCCTGCCCCCGCCTGCCACTCAGCTCAGCCTAAAGGATAAGCTGATCTTTTGAAGTCCAGGCTTAAAATGGTTGAGGCTGGAGGGCATTGGGAATAGGTTACTGGGTTAGCAAGGAGCAGCAGCAGGCTGGGGATGCTATCAGCTCTGCTTTGATCACACTCTGGAGTGTTGTGCACACACTCASGAATTTAATAGCTGCTGCTTGATGCTTACCTGCACTGTTTGTGTTCCTAAACAGAGCCAGAGGATGTCTGACACCATCCTTTCCTTGAGCAGCCACATGCAGGAGCTTTTCTCCAGGGCTAAGGAAGAGGTTCTTTTCCCTGATAAAACAGTGAGGGGACAATGAATGGACTTCAGTGTGAGTGTAAAATGTGAGGCTGCCCCAGTTTGGAGATTTCAATGCTACTGAAATACTAAAAATTAAAAGCAAGCACTGGCACAAACCTACCCAGGGCAGTGCACTGCAAATACAACTCCTGAAGGRGAGACACCTTCCTTGCCCCTCAAACAACCACACCATAAATTCTCCCCCTCTTTTGGTTTTAGTACTGTTGTAAAAAGTCCAGGCCTGCTTTAAAAACCTGAAACTTTCTCTTACAATGGCCGGGGCTGAGCTTTGAGGCACTGCCACAACTCATTGTCTGTGGGAGAGCCCTTGCTGGGAAGGCTGTGATTTATATCAGCCTGCCTGTCATGGGGTGAAAGGAATGCCCGGTTTTTCATTTTGATCAAATGTTAGGTTTGAAAACCACCCACTGCTGTAAACTCAGTTGGAGTGGAGAGATGAGATGGAGCACATTGCATGCTTTGTTGCTGAGATAGTGTTTTAAGGCTGGCTGAATCTGTTTCCCRTTGCAGGGAGCAGGGAGCAAAGATGTGGATTTAAAAAAGGGAAAACTAAACCGAGTATTTTTTTTGTGTCTGCTTTCAGTGAAGTAGAAGATGGGGTGAGGGCAGTTCAGGAATATGTTCTGTCTTCAGTGCAGACACGAAAGGARAAAAATCTTTGGTGTAGAGAAGATGGGGGTGGAATTTATGAGGGTGGAATTTTCCAAAGGGACTAGCAGAGATAATCTCCTAGTTCCACTGAAAGCTGCTGGACCTGCCTTTATTCCTAAAACTGGGAGGGGAAGACAAAATAATTCTGATCTGTAGTTGAGTTTATCTCCTTTATGAGGTTTTCAGTTTCTCCCATCCCCTCTTTTTTGTTTTATTTTGTCTTCTGTTTAGCAGCTTTCACATGCCCTGTGCTTTCTGAAAGTTTGGGTGCTGGTACAATTCCAGAGCCGTGATATTCTTTCTGTTTAAAATGCACAATAGTTTCTGTGGCTTTTTCTTCTCTTGGCTGTGTTGGCAGCAGCACAGAGGGCTTTCCCGGTTCTGAGTTTCATCACGAATTTCCAGCTTGGACTGCCCTTAAGGTATAAAAGCATCTGATCGGAGTTTGTGGCTTTGAATTTGTGACATTCAGTTTCTGATCCCTCTTAGGTTAATTCTCATTTTGGCTGAATTTCATGATCCAGAGTAACATTTTTACCTCATTAATATGAATGTTCATTCACTTAGTCCTAAAATGAGCATCAAACAACCCAGAATCTGAGATTTTAAACTAGAGAGTTGGGAGCAGTCCTTGCTAAGTCTGTATTAAGTAAAAGCTGTGATGAGTTCCTATGGGCTCTTCTGTTAAAAACAAAGAATTCTGTACTGTTGAGTGTCTGTAGACTCATGATCACAATCTTTAGATAGTTCTGTGTGGTGCTCATGAGCAAGTTTTATGATTAAGGATTGACTACTGTGAGTAAGAAAACCATTGTATCTTGCTTGCTGCTGTTCCATTTGTAAATGTAAAATTAGGAGATGCAGATAATTTCCCTGCTCTGCCAGCACAGGCTGTGCAACCTTGGGCCAGCCACGTCTGTGTTCACCTGATACAAGAAGGGATAATGCAGCCTCAGAAGGGTGCTTTGAAATAAGCACGTCCAAGATTAAAATATTCTGGTGACAGTGGTGAAAAAGCCCCCAGTGTGCTCCAAGCAGTGCATTTGATCAGTCCTCCAGGTCACAGGAGATTTAAAGGCCATCTGTGCTATGACTCCATTGACTTCCATAAACCAGGATCAAACGTGGTTCATGCATCTGTGTGGTCTGACCCCTTGGAATTCTCTGGTCARGCTGTGTCAGGAAGGGAGAGAAGCACTGAGCTTTGCTATCAGTTTTTATGTGGGTCTTTACAGGGAACAAAACCGTGTCAACAGCTGATGGGAGTTCTGCACTTTTGGTCACAGTTTCAGGGACATGAGGAGCAAGTTGAGATGTGCCTTTCAAGTTACAATATAAAAGACCTCTGAATATTTTTGAGGCAGTTAATATGGGTGTTATAAAGGAAATTATTTTCCCCCCATAAAATAGTTTGATGCCAGAGCTGCTGAACTAGAGCACCAGCTATTATTTTAGGAATACAGTTGAAATCCGTTGCTTTTCCATGTTTTTTTAAGCCATAGATTGCACCTTTATAGGTTTTGTATTTCCAGACATAAAAGGGGAGTTACTCTGTGGCCACATAGTTCTGTCCCAGCTGGGAATGGCCAGAAGGGCTGACTGATTGCAGTCCCTAACAGTGCTCCACAAAGGTGCTTTGCAAATCTAGGAAAAAATCCAAGGTTTGTTTCATCAGGGCATCAAAGGCTGAGTTTTTTGAACATCAGGCTAGTACAGCTTCCCAGCTGGAATGTGTTAACTGCAGGCATTATTGTCAGAAATGGCAAACATCAGGTAACGTTGCACTGTGGAGCTGGAAATGATTCTCAGACTTCTCTTGCAGCTCTCATTCTTGAAATCCATATCCTGTCTTTTCCTTCATAAGGTCCAGGCCTGTGTTTCTTGCTGTTTGGTATTAACTTTGTGCCTGTGCTGTTCAAGGTGTGATTTAGCAGTGAGCAGAGTACTAAATGTCAGCCTTTTGGAATGTTCTTGTCAGAGATGTGGGGTTAGGATAAYGTTTGCCTCTCTGTTATTTTGGTGATGTGTCTGTACCTGGAGAATCAAAGCAGGGCTGAGCTCTGACAGGTCTGGCTCTGTCTGTCTGAGACTGTTTTGCAGATAAGGATTTTAGAGTTTGGGTTTAACAGCCATTCAGAAAACACTCCAGGGCTCCCAGCAGTGAGATTTCTTGCTATTGAGAGCAAAGGCCTTGGAAGTACGAGCTGAAGCTGCTTCTGAGTAGAAATGATGTTACAGCTCTGTCCCCAGCTTCTGTAATGAAAGTTTGCCCAGTGCATCTTAGTGTACCATCAGGAAGATTCTTCCTAGTTGATAAAAGATTATCCATTGAAAAAAAGCAGTGTCAGTTCATTTAAAGTCCTCATTACATAAAATGGGAGACTTAGCAATTCTGCATTTTATTATATATTCATATTTAGTTGCTGCATTTCAATCTTTGTGCACAATCTCATTTGTTTCATTTGTGGGCTTCCTGGAAGAGAGGTGAAATTATTCGCAGCAAAAACTGAAAATGTGGGAAAAGCAAGCTTTGATGTGACAGAACATTATCACAAAGTGGATTACTGCTTACTCTTACTATACCTATGTAGATATATTTGATTCCTTGTTACTGGGTTAAAATGTTAATGATAACTATTGCAAGACAGCTGGGCACTTATAAGTCACAGAAAAGGAAAAACTTCTGAATTTACTTCTAAATAAAARTTCAGTATAAATTAGGGAGTCCTTTGGACCAGTCCCCTCGGGTCCTGCAAGTTTGGGGACCTCAATATTTCATAGAAGCCACAGTCCTCTGATGGAGAGAGATCTGAAAATAGCTGGAGGGCCAGCTCTGATCTCTCTGGTGAGGCTGGAATTTGTCCMGGGGGCTCTGGGCTGTGAGGTTCCCTCCCACACCTCAGTTCTGAGCATTTGTTGCACACATTTTACCGAGCAGAAAAGGAAAGCTGCTGAAAGCTGCCTTGAAAGCACAGGCTCTGAAGGGATCGGGGGAAAAGAGGGCAAATTCTTTTTCATTCCCATTTGTACAAATAATTCGCAGATTAAGGGTTTTGGCTGAGAAAGAGAGGCTCAAGTCTGAAATGTATGGCCCCCATGTGGGCTTCATAGGGAGCAGCTGAACAAAATGCTTCATTTCCAAAAGCCACTGCTCAGCTTCCCACTGTTCTCAGGGAGATGATGAAGAAGAGAAAAGACGACGAGTTTGCAGCTGATTAATCACTGGGAAACAGTAATCACTGGTGCTGTGTTTGGGATCATTATTCAAGGACTTCCAGACAGAAATAAACCCAAGAACTACCACAGTAGCTTTCTCTAATTATTTTTCTGTGCTCAGCCCTACTTTGTGTATTGAGCAAACCATTCCTCTTCTTCCAGTTTGTGGGCAGTGATCTCTGGGGCACAGACTCAAACCCTCCTGGGGAGCTCATTCTAGGAGCTGACTCAGTGTGACCATATTTACAGCTTTGAAAGAGGCTGTTTGTTATGGAATTCATTCTAAAATCATAGCTCAGGGTTTATATCRCATGTTTAAATGGATATATCTCCTTGAAAAGTAGTTTGAGATAGATCTTTGTCGTGTGGAAGTTGGCACAGCCTCTCCAGAGCAGACAGAAACCAAGCAGGTTTCCACCCACAGAAGTTTGGACCCCTTTGATTTTCCTTTTCTCTTCCATGTGTATAATGCATGCAGAGAGAAGACAACCCTCTTTAATCTGGGGAGAATTTAGACACTCATCAAGCACTAAAGAGGCACCATGCCGAGGCTGAGAGCCGAAATCCCAAGGATGAAATCAAGTAATTGCTTTATCTCTTTCTTTTCAGACATCTAGAGAGACGCTTAAAGGCAAAACGAAAAGTAAATGAATGAATTGAGCCAAGTGGATTTAGGGGTGGGTGGATGTATTAAACTTGCAGGGAAAATAGCAGCAAGTAGGTGACATTCTGTCTTCTATTCAGGCTGCAGTGGGGCTTTCTCAGGCATCTCACTGAAAGGAAAACGTGCTTCAGAAAGGACAAGAAGTTTGATCTGAGCTTTGTTTTTTAAAGYAGCTTGTAATCAATTAACTACCATAAATACTGTGTTCAGCAGTTAACTGTCTTCATGTCTGTAATTGCTCTGAGATCCCAATATTTGCCCAGGCCCTGAGCTGTTGCAGTAGTGATTTAGTGATTTTTCTCGTGAATATAATTTGAGAGGTTCGTATTTGCAGAAAGACAAAAAGTCTAGAGGAGGGGAGGCAGGGAAGGGTCGGGCACTCTTTTTAAATGAGCTATTGAGTCTGCATAACAACATGACCATTTTACAGTCACATTCTGTTGCAGCCAGTTTTTCATACTTTGCAATAGGTTGGGATCTGTTTATTGCTACTGGAGGGCTTTTTTTTCCCCCTCAGCTTTTTCTCGTGTAGATGGTTTTATACTTCTCATCTAGGTTAGGAGCAAGAAATGCAAATTTTTTACCAGGCTTGAATAACCAAGCTGTTTCCAAGGAAAAAAGTTTCAGGCTTGGATGTTAGGTTCTGGGCAAAGAATTTATGGTATTTTTGAGCTCACTTTGTGTAAACCAGTAAGTGAATAGTGAGACAGCAAACTTAAGTAAGGCTAGTAATAAAAAGGTTAAAAAAACCTATCAGGTTCTGTATTTATGGCAAGGAGGCTCCTGGCTTGTTGGGAAAACTACTGACATCAACTTCCAGCTGCAAAACGAGGAGTTTACGTGACAGACCAAATTTTGCTTAAGCCCCAGGGCCAGATTCTCACAAGAGCTCAGCTTACAAGCTAAAGAAGAAAGAAATGACCAAATTTCTAGAGCCCTGTATGTTGGGTCTTAGAATTGCTGCCTCTGGGTGCTGCCTGCTCCCAGACTGCAAATGTGGTAATGCAAGTTCAGCCTGAGAGTCTGCACCCTAGATGTGTTGTAGCTTTAATTCTGGCCCCTGAGAAGGCCAATTAACTCACAGACCTAATGACAGCTCATCTGCACTTTAATTAACTGGGGCTGGGATGATATTCAGTACAGGAGCCACACAAAAATGCCACTCACATTTCACTTTAAGTGTTCTGTGTCAGACACCATCACCCAGGAATGAGCTGCTGCTATTAAATTTCATAAACAATCATTTGAAATAAAGAGTTGTCACAGGAGCAGACTTAAGCAGCATTTTAATGTTGCATCAGTGGCACTGCTGAGCTGAGAATTACAGACCTCCCCTCCAGTCAGAAAGGAAGGGTCWCCAGGTGTTGGTCATGCTCACCTGAGTGGCCAGGTGTTACCTGGGGCTGGTTTATCTCTTCCTTCTGGAAGTTACAGTTGCATTTTGGGAGATCCTGAGGCCACCAGCCCTGGCTGGGCATGGGCCCTGGGTCACCCAGAGTGTGTGTGCCAGTCCTGGCTGGGGCTGGGAGCTGCTCGCCGCTGAACTGACTCCCCACAAGGAGGAATTGTGGCAGCAGGGCAGGAATACGTTCAGAACAGTCACTGTCATGGCCAAAGTGGGAGGATATTTGCATTTTGTTTCCCATATCCACTTTCTGAAATGTCTGATTTAAGGGCACCATGTGTGTGATGTGGCTGGGGGATCTGAGTGCTCCCTGACTGATTTCAGAGGCTGAAACAGCAGCCAGCTTTTCCCCTTGTGTCCTGAGTTCCTGCTGCAAACCAGGGCTCAGGCAGCACATGGGGACCCTGTGCAGATGCTGTGCTCCTTTTAGGACTGAGGARTGGTGGGAAATTCAAGTTGTCTTGAGGAAATAAATGATTCCTGCTCAGTGCAGAGCTGTGGAAGTCGTGATCCTCCCAAGGATGAGATCCACGACTGCACCTCCTAAACAACCTCACCTTGCTAGAAGTGCAGATGAGAGCTAACTAAGGCTCTTGTTTGGCAGCTCTGTGGGTTTAGTGTTCTGGGGAATCCAGAAATGTCTGGGTAAATCAGCTCAGTCACAGAAGGAAATGTGCAAATGCACTGTTTGAGGAGTTTGCAGTTCACTCAAATTGTGAAATCAGGGCAGGGAGATGTGGCATTTAACCCGTGCCTGTGTGGTGTGAACTGCTGCCACGGTTCATGCTCCTGGCATCATTATTCTCTGCAGAAACAGAAATAGTTAATAGATGTTCAGGTCTTTGTGCGTATAATAGTAATTCTCAATGAAACAAATACATATTTTTAACTATCCCATCACTTTTGGAGCTGCTGGACAGAGGTCTCCAGTTCTCTGGTCAGTTCAGTWGGAGTAGTTCTGTCTGGCTGCAGTAAGACCAGATCAGGCTCAGTCTCCAGGAGTTGGATACCTTGGAGCAAGTTCATGGATTCTAAGAGGAGCTGCCAACGCCATCTAGAGTTGAGGCTGCCTGGGATTTCTCATTATTACAGGAATTATTGTAAGGAAATARCACCTATTTGTCAGCACTTTTGGCAGAAATACTGTGAAAGAAAGAAATAAATATTATCCATTAGCAGAGTGCATTTTCCAGCCTCACACTGAAAAAGGAGAGATGTGCTGCAAGTTCCTTCTCTTCACTGTGTTTCATTTATCCTGAAGCAGCYTTTTGCTTCTTGCATCCTTTTCCTTTGCTCTTGAGTGCCAGGTCTGGTAAGGTCTGACASACCAGTAACCCCCTCATACCTGCAGTTACAAAACCCTGCAGAAATGCAGACCTTCCATGGAAACATGCTGCTTTCATCGGGATGTTTATCAGCTGTTTGGCTTCGCTCCCCCAAGTGTTTCAGGGTGCTTTCATACAAGAGAATTCTGGGAGATGGAAATGAGGATTTCTGTAYAAAATGTGGGGTTTGAGGGGGTTTAGGAGGAAAGATGAGCTGGATGAAATGCTCAGATCCCTCGATTTCCTGCAGACRGTGCCTGTTTTTCAGGTGGGAAGGAGGGACTGAAGGAATGGTCTCAGATCCTTCCCTGCAGCATGCTGGAAGTGGGACTGGAGCTGGGATGAGCAGSATGGTTATCTCACGATAGCAGAAAATTCTTATTTGCTCCGTGTCATCCATTAAGGGTTCCATCCTGCTTTGTGTGAGCAATGTGATCCTGAGTGCAAGTAGTTCTTAAATGAGATTGAAACCAGCCAGTATTTAGTATTTTGGTGAATAATCTAGAGACTAGGAGTCAAATCTAGGTGTGCCCACTTCTATCTTACTTCTCTGCCCATTAGCCCGTGCTCACCTTTCAAGATTTGCTTCAATTGGCAGCATTTCTAATGAGAAATGCAGCTTTAAAAGGCAAAAAGACATTTGTCTTCTTTAGTTCTGGAGGTGCTTTGTTGTGAGGCTCGTTATGGTTCAGCTGAAGCTTTTTGAGTTGGGGACAGTGTTGAGGCTGGAAGGAAATGAATGGAAAATGCAAAAGAGAAGGAGATTTAACAGGACAGAGTTGTTCATGTGGTTATGGGAATTAAATGTGCCCAGAAGTTCCCTACTTTGACTGTATCATACAACTGATTCCCACTAACAGAAAATACTAATATTCCATCAGTGAGGTTTATTTATGCTCTTGTTGTAATAACTTTWAAAATGCTATGAAAAATCCTTTATTTACATTAATAATGCCACTGATATTTCCTGGATCTGGTGAAGTTATTGCTTTTTGCTGCTTAAGGAGATAYGGTAATTCAAGTATATAAGCTTGAAGGAGAAGGGGGAGAGGAGTTTCTCTGAGAGGAAATGAAGCTAAAACTCCTAGGAAATATTTCCAGCCCACATCAAATTCAAACATCTCCAGCAGAGATATTTGGCAGTAGGTGTTCGGTGGCTCTGCTCYGAGCATGGGCATGGTGTGAGGCAGCAGTGGCAGGAGCCAGAGTTTCCCTGTGCTCCAGATGGAAGGGATGGCCAGGGAGGATGAACCAGCTCTGCTGGCCACGGCTGAGGCTGGGAGAACCTCCCAGAAAACAGAATTCTGCTGGAAGTCTGCAGGGAGCTCTGGCACTTGCCATCAGGGTTTGAGGAGCAGATTGGAGCAGGCTGAGTGGGTTTGTGGGCTGAGGGAAGGTGAGATGGGCTGGAGACAGAGCAGCACAGCTGGGACTCAGCCCCTCCCTGGCCCTGCTTTGCTCTGGGGGCAGGTGATTTTCATGATTGTGTCTGGTGGTTCATTCAGCCACAGCCCTGCTCACAGCCTCCAGACTGAAATCACCACTAACAGTCCTGGAAGAGCCTCTAAATGCAAGATAAGGTTGGTGTGCTTGTGAAATGCTGAGCAGTAAATATTTTGCTTGTTTGCTTCTACTTAAAATTGAATCTTGGAGGATTTACATGCAAATTCTATCAAGTACCAATCTTTGTTCAGCCTTTGCTGTGTGTTTTGGGKTTTTTTTTCTCTCCTCATTAATTTGAAAGCGTTTGGGAAAGGAAAAGAGCCAGTGTTTTCTAATTGGCTAACATAAAGGGAAATTGCTAAATCCATATGTGGGCACCAGACTGTGCTTTGTTTCTTAATGGGGCTAATTTTGCTGAGACCTGAGGGACCTGAGCATCACAAATCAGGTTGGCTGTGCAGGTATTTCAGTTTGAGAGGCTGGTTCAATTCTCAGCTGTAGGGGCCTACCAAGGGGGCAGGAGTTACATCTGCATACTTGAGGAAGACATTTGAATTGCTGCTGCAATCCAGATTATTTTCTATGGTAAGARCATATAGCTTTATATATTAGAAAATTTAATTCATCCTGCCCAGATTTCCAGTCAGTCCCAAGAAAGCCAGAAGGAGTTAAGGCCATTGCTGTGACTGAGATGCTATCACACCCTTATTTTTAAGATGAGTTGGACTTTCTTTGCCTTCTGTAAATATTATTGAGAATGAAATTTGTCACCTCTTTGCAATTAGACTGGCATTAAATATCTAACAAATTTTTGTTTCCTCTTCCAGCATAGCATTTCTGGCATCTCTTATGTGGAGCTATGTGAACAAATAATGAAAATACATTTAAATATACACTTTCCCATTGCTTGGGTCAACCACTAATATATTGATATACCTTCATATATTTTGGTTTTATAATTTGAATAGTATCACTCTCTATTCCATAATCACCCTTTCAGAGACCTCAAGGCATTTTTGAGCACCATTTACAACCCCAGGTGTTTCTTTTTGCAAAAGAACTTTTAGTTATCTTACTTTAGCTTCTGCTTATTTAGAAATGAATGGCCCAAGGTAACTCAGCATCACTAGGAGAATGACAGATATGGTGCCTCTATTGTGGGATTGGCTTATTTTGGGTAACAAACCTTCATCTGAATTSAGAGTTTTATCATCTTGGCATAACTACAGTGAGGAGTTGTATGGTTTATTCTCGACCAGTTGATCTGAAATACTGTTTTTTTCTTATCACCACTGCTTCCACAAAGGATCCCTTGGCTCTTTACTCTGCAGGTTTCTGACCTGCTGTTTGAGGAAGACAGTACATTTAAAATAGCTAAAAATCTATTTCCATCTCTTTTGCATTTGAAAGATCTTGGTCCTGTAAGAGTATTTTGTCTTTAGTTCCCCCGTAGTTATCAGCAGGAGAGCTCTCAGAGGAGCAGAGCTGCCAGGAGCCATTGGAGCAGCTGGGGGCTCCTGTGCCTGCTGCTGGGAGAGGGGAGGCTGGAGCAGCCAGGCACCAACCTGGCTGGGATAGCTTTGCTCTTTACCTGTTCTGCTGTGGATTAAATGAGAACAGATTTTTGGCTTCGAGCATCTGCGCATAAATTCCGTCTGAATAGGAGGCGAGTTATGAAATGAGATCAGCTCTGAGAAGTAATTCTAACCACAGCTAATTTTTTTTTTTTTTTTAGAAAAAGGAATATAAATTGCTACCTTTTGAGCAGCCAAAGAAAATGAGGGGCTGGTGTAGGCTCTGAGATGTTGCCAGATTTTGTATTGATTGGTGTTAAGCCTGGTTTGAGAGGGTGTTTCAGAGTGGGTGTGAATTTTCTGCATCCAGAGGATGAATGTACCTTCAGCTGGGGTGAGGGCAGGTACAGAATGCTGTGTAACAGCTTCGGTTTGATCCACATCACCAACAGCCCCCTGTCTGAGCAGAGCAGGCTCTGCTGACCTTTCTTGCTCCTYGAGTGTGTCTCCATGTGCGTTTGGTGGCGTGGGCTCTGGCTGTGCTGGCATCTGTGCTCAGAAGAGATGGGAGCAGTTACCRGGCTGTGCGACTTTCAGCTGCTGCCTGGCTGGACTGGATCTGAGATCTGAACCAGGCATCTGGAGGAGAGATTGGTTGGGGTTTTTTCTGTTTGCTGAGTTTTCTGAGCTGAAGGATGGCAGCTGAGGAAAGGGCACAAGTAAATACTGGTTGTGTAAGGAGGAAAATACAGTGACACCATCATGACAAATAGCTGTGTGTCATTGARGACMGTGCTCACTGTGCCAGGAGCCCTCTGCTGTGCTCCATGAGGGCTCTGGCCATGAGRGATGGCCTGGGAAGCTTTCCCAAAGTGCTGTGTACACTGCTGGGGGCTCACAGGCCGCTTCAAAGCAGCGCTCTGAGCCAGGCAGGCGCGCAGATCCACAGTACACAGCAGTGTCCTTTGAAAGGGGCTGCACAGGGCTCCCACAGCTCTCCCTGCTGCAGGGAGCTGATGGCAGGAGCTCTGCGGCTTTGTGGGGTGTTGGACATGGTGTTTGTTCCCCCTGAGCTCTGGTCTCTTGACTCCAGAGTGAGGGGAGCAGCTCACCTCAGCCTCTGCKAAGGGCTGCAGGGGTCTGGGGCTGGTCACTGCAGCCAGCCCCGGGCTGCCAGGGCATCCCAGGGTGTTTATTTGAGTCCAGACTGAGGTTCAGAGGGAATGTGTGATCTGCAGAGTGCCTCTGCTAGAGCTGGTTCTAATTAGTCACTTTTATGAGCTCCAGAGTCAGACAAAAATGAGGAGCCCTCCCCTTGTGTAGTTTCCTGTTTGCTGGGTGCATGTAAAAGAGATCGGGCCCTGATGTATGTTAATAATGAGCTGATAATGTAAGCCAGCTGAGAGATGTGGAGTTAGTCTGGTGTGCTGCCAAGCAGGAGGTGAAAGTTCAGGAACTGACTCATGTTGCCAAGACCTGGTCCTGTGGAGAAGGTCTGCTCATTAATAGATTGAGTTTCTCATTAGGGCTACAGAGCATATGCTTACAGCTTTTGGGTTGCAGGCTGAAACCCAATCCCAGTAAAAGCCTGCTGAACAGAGAGGCAGATTTACTGGTAAATAAAGGATTAAAGGAACACTTGGCAGGGTTGTTGGGCTGGAAACCTGACTGGCCTTTGAAGATTTCTCCATATTGTAGGTCCTCCCTTTAAATTTATACCGAGAAGAGACGTGCTCTGCTCTTTACCTCACGGCCCAGAGGGCAGGAGCTTTCCATAGTCTGCTCTGTCTCCAGCAAGGGCAGAAGGTGCTTATATCCATCTTCTAAATCAGTGCGTGCTATTGCCTTTAAAGTAAAAGTTGTTAGCTGAGAGGAGCCTGGTGTAAACAAGGCTTCCCTCCCACACCCCCCCACTCGGAGGCCTTGTCTGCACRGAGAACAAGGCTCTGCATTAGTTTTCAGAGCAAGCAGCTCAGCATTTACAGCATCTCTAAAACTACTCTTGTTCTCTTTGGTTTTTTGAATGAGAGTCTCCAGCAAACAGGCACCACTGCCTGCTTGGGTTACAGCCTGTGACGTTCATTACAGCTGGCCATGAATGGACTTCATACTTGGCTAAACAGCTTTAGCAAACTGAAATGCAGACAGGTTCAAACAGACTTATAAAGGGAAAAAARTACATGCATAGCAGTCCAAAAGCCCTACAGCTGACAAGAGTGCTAATACAGCACTCTGGGAATTCAGGGTGGCATTAGCTTTTTATTTCTTTATTGAAGGAAAAATGATCCCCATGGAAGTTCTGGTTCTTGAATGTGGATGATGTAATGGCTCTTGCAGCACTCTGCCTTAGCTGGCAAGGGTTACCTGGGGAGACATGGAGCCAGAAGGAACTGCAGGGGAGGCGCTGGAAGCTGGTCAGGATGATCAGTTTCCTTTTCTTGTCATGAACTGGAGTCATTGCTTTGCCGGCTAATGAAGGAGACTAAACTGCAGGAGTGGAGACAGCCTGAATTTTATCGAACCCCTCTTCAGCAGAAGGGTTTCCTTTGTTCCTGCCTGCCCAGAAGCCACAGGCATCTTTCATCATTGCTGCAATCCCATTGTCTAGCTCCAGCAGCCATGCTAGAGCACGGTTTACTGCAGCCAGATGTCTGACAGCAGCACTCTTAGGGCAGGGAGAAGGTACCAGCTTGTGCCCTGCCCAGGCACCATGTGTCAGCCTGAGAGTCAGTTCAAGAGCTGCACTTACAGTTTATCCTGCAGGAATGAGCTGTGGTTGTGAGTTTATGCACAAATACGTTTTATCTGTGCTTGTGCATGCAGCAATTTCCTTGTGATGGTACACACTATTGCTGTTACACAAAGAACTGTATTATTTCCTTTGTGTCAGTAAGAACGAACAGACGGATTTTGTCTAACTCCAAAGCCTCTGTTGAATATCACAGAGCAAGAAGTGGTGGTGGACTCCACCAGGAACTGGAATTCACATCAGTGCTGGAATTCCTGCAGCAGGGAGGCTGCTGGGGACGAGCAGCTGGGGTCCAGCTTGGCTCAGTGTGGGTCACAGTGGCTGTGTGGGCAGGGTTTGTCACCAGAGCATGGTCACAGCTCTGCCTGGCCCTGGGCAGGGTGTTTGTGTCACCAGAGCAGTGTCACAGCTCTGCCTGGCCCTGGGCACAGACTCACAGCCAGGTGACAATGGGGACAGCCAGGCCCTGCAGCCTCCTCAGCCCTGGGTGTGCCTTGGTGTGCCAGCCCCTCGCTGGCTGYGAGCTCCTGGTGAAATCAGCTTTTATTCAGCCTCACCCCAGCCCCTGCGCCAGGCTCTGCCAGCAGGGCTGCTGTGGCTGCTGGCAGCAAAGCCAGCAGGGGGTGAGTGCTGCTGGGGTGAGTGGACAGCAGACATTGCATTGAGACATCTCTGGCCAGACACATCCAGTCCCTTAGAGGGCAGATAAAAACACTCCTAATGCTTAATAACAGAAATTTGGAGGAGATCTTATGTAAACATATTCACTGAGCCCTCATTAATTTCCCTTTGGAGCCAGGCTGAATGAAGATGAGCTTCAAAGAAAGGAAGAAATTAAATTTGTTGTTAAGGACTGCACATGTTGGAAAAATTGTAGGAGGCACTGTGAGTTTTTAGCTGTGTGAATTAGGGATCTGTGGCAGGGACGTGGGGGAGGAGGAAGGTTTGGAAGTTATATTAGGAAAGGATAAAAATAGGGCTTACAAAATGTATAGCAGGGCTCTGTTGCATTGATTTGCAGGGAGCTCTCAGTGATTCTTGAGCACAACAGCACTTTAGGAGCACGACACATTCAACCTCTTAAAAAGATGGTGCAAGTCATTTGCTCTGTGCRGTTCTGTGGGGCTCAGCATAACAAACTGGCATCCATCATTGTCATTTGTCTTTGCCAATGACTTTAAGGACGCTTGAGAAGCAGCAGGAAGGCAGGATTCTGCTTCCCACCCACCCCAGAAAATACAGAATTACTCTGATGTACCTTCAGAGCTGCTCAGCTTTGCCTCTGGCAATAATGCCCTCCCTGGAGCTGCAGCAGACTGTTGCTCTGCTTTGAACCTAAATGGATCCAGGTTCTTGTCTTCATCCTAGACAGGCCTTTATCTCTGGCTTCTGAAKGTACTCCTTTTGTGTAAACTTCATCTTGGAAAGCAGAACTTGGTCCCATTGGCTTCTGCATCCTAATTCCAGAGCTGGAATTGCCAGAAGTGTTCTCCCAGACACTTTGCTCASGTATGGCACTGATGGAGTGTTTTGGTTTGGCCCTTCCTGGGCAGGTTATAGCAAGGCATTAGAGCAAATAAAAGAGACTTTAGAGAGAGACTTCTCAATCATTTCTCTGCCTTAAAAACAGAATTAAAACCACGTGTTCATCATTCTTCTGCTGCATTTTCTTAGTGGGATTTAGCATTCTGTCAGGTCTGCTTGTGTTCCTCTGGAAGATTCCCTCTTCTGGATCTCATTTTTCCTTTGTAGTTTTGCCTTCCCCCTTCTCACTGCCAACACCACAGGCACTTTGTTCTCCCTGGCGTTTCTGGTGTGGGTGAAGTGGGAAGAAGAGATGCCAGAAGGGCTGAGGTTGGGGAGCCTCCTGCCTCTGCCCCTCAGTGCCAGGGCTCACCACACCCAGTGGGGAGCTGGGCTGCTCCCCCAGAGCTTTTGAGCCAGGACAGGATAGTTGAGAGCCAGAACTTGGGGGCTGGGGGGGGCTGCTCACGCCAGGAGCCACAGTGGCCTTTGCTCTCTTAGCAGCAGCCGGGGCTCTTTAAACACAGCCCTTGGAGGTGCTGCGAGCACAAAGACACCAGTGCTCCAGCCATCCCTTTTGATTMATCCCTGGGAAAGAAGGTGTTTAACCAGATAAATTTCCGCTTGGTTTCTGTCCTGCTGCTCTTCTGGAATGATGAGTTGCTTTGTGCTCTGTGACAAAGAATTACTTGGAGGTTAAAGGTGATGCTGAGTTCATTTCCCCAACAGGCAGGGCTGTCCCCCCACCCCCTCAGCCTCCTTTCTCAATTAATCTTCTCATAAATCCTCAYTGCATCTTTGAAATGGAGATGATTAGCAGGGTTGTAGCCAGGATATTGGGATATTCTGGCATGGTTTAAATCACAGTTTGCATACAAGCAACTGTTTAATACATGCAAGTATTAAAAATGTGCATGCATTGSATCTGTTAGTGTTCCAAATTCTTCATGAAGGAGAGGAGGAGAAAGGAAACAAGGATAAGTGGCTGCTTTACTCTTAAATTAAATTTTCRTAGAAATAATAAACTTTCTTTTTCAAGAAGCAATTAAAAGATATTTTTGGGGGTGGGCCATTGCTGGTATAGCACATGGTGATTTTTCTGTCTTTTATGAAACGTTATTGATTTATACCAGTGGTGAAGCCTTCCTGAGAGTGGAATTCCGCAACAGTGAATGCTGATCCAAGCCAGTACTTCCAGGGCCTTTTATCCTCCATGATTTAGATGTTTTACACCGAATTTGCAGATTCCAGGAGCCGCCAGGCAGCGGAGGTTGAGGCTCCTGGTTCCCACTCGGAAAAGCTGACAGACTAGAGTCTAATCTTGGCAGCATTTGCTGCCTTGCCTTGCCAAGCCCCATCCATCAGCAGCAAGGCTCTTGCATCCTCTTACCTTCCGTGCCCTGGTGCTTTCACCTGCTGCCCACGCAGTGCCCCGTCCCTGCTCCTGCTGCTTTCTGTGCTGGGCTTTGCTAGAACCTCCTGGAAAACTCAGCTGCACYGCCTCAGTTCCCTGTCTGGGTAGTGGGAAAGAGGATTGCAGCTGTTGGGTATTGAGTTGCTGAGGTGGGATGAGAGGTCAGAAAGGGTTTATTCCCAGCAGAGCCCAGGACCCTGGGAATACCAGCCCTGAGAAGCGAGTTCCAGTTAGGAGGGTATCGAGATGTGTGCTAGAAGGGTATTACAGACCCCAGGGAAAGCCTGGCTCAGGTGTGATTGCAARAAACCCCTTTTTCCTTTTCAGCCTTGGCATTACTCACTGCCAGGCTCTACCTGGCTCTTTGAGTAATGTCCCTTGTACGTGTGTAATGCAGAGCCCAGTGCAGCTGGGGCTCAGTGTGGGATATGTGAGATRAAGTCCTTTATGTGAGATAAAGTCCTGTTGTTCATGTTGCTGGCTGGCTTTATTTTTCATTAGTACCTATTTACAAGAAAAAATACTCCTTTTTTTTCTTTCTGGATGGTAAGGGGAAAAACATTGTAATTCATTTATTGAGCCCTCTGTGTTTTGTTTCTTCACTTTTGCAGCTGGAAGCTTCATCCTGTGCCGGTCTGAGCTCTTTGGTGCTCTTGGTTCTTGTTATTTTTCGTGGCAGTCAAGAGTGCTGAGCAAATTGCCCCATTCAGGCTCTAGGACCCTAATCTCTCTTTAAACAAGGAGCTGTGCAAAGCAATTCAGTGTCTAAACAGAGGACTGAGTGCCTATCAGCATCTGACAGAGACTTAAACAGCAGAGCAAAGCACAGAGCTATTAAAAACTGGGGAAGGAGATACAGGACAAGGAATTGATTCACTGCCAAGGCCAGAACTTGTTCAAGTTTGTAACTTACATCTTGCATGTTCCCATTTTTATGACACTTGAGAACTTTAAAAAAAACCAAACCCAACTAACTGTGATATTCGTGTATTTCAATCATTATGGCATTCTGGCCAAACTTTAAACTGTTGGGGAGGCTTTGGTGAGCCATCCTGTAAGGCTAAATTTGAAACATCCCCTGCAGAGAAATGCGTTTCATAGAGTTGTACTGCCATGAAAATTAGATGTCTTCAGTGGAAGATGAGCAGTCTAGGTCTCAGAAAAGGTGCTGCTGAAGGTAGAAAATACTGACCACGCTGTGGCTGCCACTGGGTTGGTTTTGCCTGCTTTAGAGCCCAGAAACCCCCCCAGACAGGCAGTGTTTTACTTGGCCTTTGTGTGATGAACTCCACGTGGTTCTGACTCACAAGTCAATCAGACTGAAGGATAGCTGCTCTCATTTCCATTTCCCTGCCAGAGAACCTGGGCTGCAGAGGTTTCTGTGCCTGCCATATGTCTGTGATGGGGCTGGCAATAAACTCCGGTGTCCTGAATGCTCCTCTTCTCTCCAGCTATCAGACAGGACAGGCTGAGGTGCTCTTTGCTTTGTCCTGACACCATGGGTGGCTCCAGAATCCATGGGGTGTGCCMCAGTCCCTGCAGCCCTGCTGGCCTCCAAGGCCAGCGTGTGACATTTTGCCCACCGTGTGCTGCTCACAGGACTCTGACATTTGCAGCCTCTGGCCAGCACACAACCTGAATAGTGTCTGTATAGAAGTTTTCCAAGCCTTTTCTCTTAACAAAAGCTTTCATCAGTGGAAATTGGAGGTTCCAGGTATTTATCTTTGATTCCACGCAGCAAAGTGGCTTAAATAGGTCAGATGGYCTCGGCAGTGGAGACAATTGGGAATGGCAGCCTTGGGAGGGGGAGTGATTCCGGAAATCTTCACTGACCTTTGCATGTACACTGTTGTTTTACAGACTCTTAAGGTCATCAGCCAGTCTGAGAAAACCATTTATAGATTGCAGTCCTGAATGTCAGGCAGCCTCTGACTAACGCAGCTCTGTGAGTAGAGGGTCAGAGAGAAGAGAGGTCTGTAATAAAAGGATATCTTGGTATTTGGCAGCCAAAGGGGGGCTTGTACAGAACTGCAAAAAGCATTGGAGGCTGTTATTAAAGTATTGGAAATGCCTTTCTGATGTGCAGTGCTCTGAGAGTTCTGTGTTTCCAAAATAGACTTTAAAGCTTCTCTTTCCTGTCGGTGAAAAGGCTGTGCCTCACAAGCAGCTATTTGTGGTTCATACACGTGTCTGTTGTGTTGGTAATCCTGAGGAAAATGGAACAACCTGACAGATGTTGGATAAGGCTTTAGAATGCAGAGGTCTAATCCTGGCTTCTAATCGATGCAAGTGAAACAAGGAGTTTTACATGTGGTTAATGGCACTGCTCTGGATGGGCTGCACGTCAGTGCAAGCATTCTGGTCACCCTGTTAATTCTGGGGGAGTTCCCTGGCAATGAGCTCTAGCATCTAGCCATGCYCTGTTTGAAATGTTTTTTATCCCCTTGGAATTCCCATCATTTCATTTGGGTGCCCGTGCCATTGTTTTTGTGTTCTCAAGAGTGCAGAGGTTGCTGGTGTGCCTTTGTTCAGGCCTTGCTTCAGGTGCTTGTCGTGTTCTGACAGCTCTGAAATGCCCCTGTGCTGCCTCTGCTGGAGAAGAATGGGSCAAGTGTTCACTTCTGTACTAAATCCAGGATTGTCTGTAGGACTTCAGTGAAGGTTTGATCTGTGGTAATGTACAAAGGATAAATTCATTAAGGATGTACTCTCAAAATGTGAGAGAAGTCTATTTAATAGGATATTATTGCAGTTTTTCATTTAAYGTTATACTGAATGAATGAAGTTAATATCTCCCACTGAAATAAAATGGGAAATTTGTTCACAATAACTGATTATAATGTCTCCCAAAAACCTTTGCAATGTGGTTTAATTGAACTCTGATCTAGGCTGAATAAGGCTGTGTCTATATCTGGGCTTAAAATATGTCTGGTAACCAACCAGACTCTGTACTCCCATGGATGTGAATAGGAATATCCCATCCCAGATCAGTCTGCAAAACCCTGCAGGTACAAACCTATCCTTGGGCTTCAGCTTTCAGTTAGRGAACTCTGGATTCAAAAAAGAACTGCTAAAATAGTTTGGTTAGCACTAATTTTGTTTGATGAAATTGCCCTCACCAGGTGCTCCCAGAACATTTGATAATAGGCTGCCATTTCCCTCAAATGTTTGCTCTGTGGATTTCTTGGCCAGATTGGTTTGCAGAGCTTATTTTTAGCTTCACAAATTGGTCATCATGAGCATCTGACACTTGACATTGCCTGTGTGCAGTTAGTCCCAGAGTCCCTGTGACCCCTCAGAGGATGGGGAGGCAGCGCTGATGGGCACACATGGGGAGCTGTGCCTTCTGCAGGTCCCCTGGCCCAGCTGATGTTTAGGAATGCTCACAGAGCTGCAGCTCTTAGCCCAGAAGGGAGTGAGAGTCCGACTCGTGCCTATTGGGGGAATCAGTCTGGATGGGAAGACATGGACGAGCCAGTGCTCCCTTTGTTGCTGTATTTTATCAACCTCACAGTCCAAAATTGTTCCATATCCTCACTCTGAGCTTGTTTGGTTTAAGATTCCACTCACCCTTTCCATCAGCAAAATCTCCTATTTCTAGAAGGCAAGAAAAGGGAGCTTGGAAGGGATGAGAGTACAGCTAAGGTCATCCTGAGGTCTGAGTGAATGTATTTGCTGAGCTCTAGTTCTGAGCAAAACATTGCTACAAAGGTTTCATACACTGTGAAGTCCCTAAATGTGACTGAGTGTGGTGCTGGCACAGAAAATTAAGGGAAAATGAACCAGCAAACAGAGCTGTTGACATTTTGGGTGAAGGAAACATTTGTGCTGATTGAAGTGAATCTTCCCTGCTTTCGTTCTGCTCTGCAGTTCCTGAGCTGGAATATGTGATTTGCTCTGCAGGAGCAGAACAGGTTTGTAGGGGAGATGGAGTCAGAAGAGAATCCAAGGACGGGGATCTTGTGAGGGCATGGTTTGTGTCAGGTGCTCATCTGGGTGCAGGGGCAGCTGGGAATGGGTGTCCATGGAAGGAACAGGGATGATAATTTACAGCATTTGCAGGATTTTAGGTGATGGCGGTGCTGTGAACAACATTAGGTGGGGTTTGTTTCTTAAAACTCTGATGGCATGGAATTGGAACAGAAATTAAAATGAATATGGTGCAGCATTCAGTGATAGCTAGGTTCAGGAATAGAGGAAAGGTAGTTGGAAAAAGGAGGGAGAAGATCCTGCCTTAAAAGTTGCAGAATTCCTGGTGGGAGCTCCAGCTGTGCTGGGGTTCCAGGAGGACACACAGGCACTGGAGTCTCTTCAGCTCTTTTCCTCTGCCTTGTCTCCTGCAAGGGACAATTACAAATGTGCCTCTGAGGGCCAGACAAGGTGCAGGAAGGCTTCTCACATCACTCCCCTTGGCATGGGCAGATGTCTTCTGCTCCTCACTGACTTCCCTGGCCCAGAACCCCCTGGCTGAGGGGACAGGCAGATGGTTGCCTTGAAGGCTCAGTGGCTGATCCAGCATCAGGCACTGAAGATCCGTGGCCATTGGCCAGTAATCTCCCACCCACGAGCTAAACCCTTCATTCCCTGCCCAAAAGAAAGTCACTTCAAACCAAGCTCATAAAAGAACAACTCCAAGATATTAAGCTTTTATGACTGTTCCAGTGAATCCAGCTCCATGTGAAATACCCCCAAAGAAAATTCCTCTTATGCTGGAATCCAAGAACTAATAATAAATCTGCAGATCAGAAGTCCCTGTTTCCCATCCAACGACCTCACTGGGTTGCAGGAATTTGAGCTGCTCTGTCACACTGGAGCCAGTGATGTGCTTAGCAGATGCCTGCTTGGGTTCAGATGAAGTGCTGCAGAGGCATATGATGCCAGAAGAAGGATTAAAAAGTCACCAGGCTGTTACAAAGAAGAAATAATTACTTGTAAGCCTTYGCTTTTGTTCTTGGCTAATGCTGGCTTTGTTTGATGGTTGTTAACCTCTTCCATGCAGGACTTCACCTCTGGGCAGCTGTGACTCCTCTTGGGTGATGGAAAGGGGTAAAGCATTTCAAAATGCAAAAATCTGTTCCAGAGCACCTGAAAGCACTGACAGGCAGAGCTGCTTTYTAAAAAATAGTTTTTCAGGTAGAAAAAGTAAACACCGCTTAATGGTTATTTAAAATAATAACTTGTGCTGTGAAACTCAGGAAAACCCATGGCATCTTTTAATAGATTCTCTGATAAATTAAAGAACTTTGAAACTGAACTGATTAGACATACAAAAGTGTTCTCTGGAAATGCAGGTAATTAATTATCCCAGGATGTGAAAGTTATTGGGTAGAGATGAAGAGAATAGAACAAATCCCTTAAGTGATGGCCTGCAGTTGCTGATGCATGGTGTTGGTATTCTAAAAATAAAATGGACAATTTTAACTACCAATTTTATCAGTAAAAGGCTTAAAGTGCTTAAATAAATTGTCTAAAGTACAGCCTTCAGTATAGAAATATAGGAATCCATTATTTATGGTATGAAAGTGGGTGGAAATCTTTTGACTACAATAAAAAAAAGTGAAGCTTTTTTTTCCTTCTGCTGTCAGTCTGGCCACATGGGTTTTGCTGTTTGTGTTCAGCTTCTTAAAGCAGAAGTTGCATGACTGTTTTTCTTAATATTGGGCCAAGTCCTGCATACCTCATGCATGTGATTAACCCAGGATAAATGAAGTGCCTGCAAAAATGAGCCCACTGTCTGTCTGAGGATAATGTGCTGCAGCAAAAGTCCTGGGAATTGCAYAAAAACAGCTGCTAAGCCTCAAGCTTAGATCCTGACCAGCAACCCTTTGGAATCACAGGACTTCACTTGTCTCTGCAGCCTGCTGAGTTTATTTCTGGTTTGTGGGGCTCTGTGGAAGGCAGGGATTCGCCCAGGAGCAGTGTGGCCGTGCCTGGAGAATCCCTGGTCATGGAAACCCTTCAGAAAACTTGTGAGCTTAAAGCAGTTCATGCTTTCCTCCACCAAGAGTTCCTGTGCTTCCCCTAAGCACAGCCCTGCCCTCTGGTACCACAGCTGAGCAGCAGGACACCTAAGAAAGAAATTCTCACCAGTCACCAAGTCAAGCTCAGTAGCCAAAGGGGCCTCYGAGAAATTCTTGTCCAGCAAAGCAGGTGTTGTAGTTGAAAAGCATGTTGGTTATGTGTCACAGAGGATGTCAGTGGCTGCTTTTGCAGAGGGCTGCAGGGAGGTGAGCAGATCCCAGCAGGCTCATCCCGGGTGGGTGAAGGGGCTTAGACGGGGAATTCCTGCATCTGTGATCCAGATCCTTGTTCTGCTGCTGCACCAAAGAAATCTGTAGGTTTTCCTCTTGCCTTGAAAGGTCCACGGTCCAAAGTGGATSTTCCTTGCATTCCTTTTAGCAGTGTTAGAGCACTTAGGGCTGGAATCCTGRCGGACTCAGGTAAGGGAAATCAATCAGCTCAGGAGGTGGCGTTGGTAACATCTTTTTCACCRGAATTAAACTGTGTGCCAAGGATTGGAGCCTTGCAGGGCTGTAACAGTGGGCTAAACTGATGTTTTATGTTTTAAATGTGATTCTTCCTGACAGAAAGAGTGTTGTACTGTTTCTTTTCCTTTTTTTASMTTTTCATTTTGTTTTGTTTAAATTTCTGTCCAGTCATGGCAGTTTGCTCAGTTAGGAGAAYRKYTCCACGGTGGTTCATGAATTAAACATGAGTGAACACATCTTAATTCCTTATTTCAAATTTATGGCTGCTGTCCTTTGAGAGTTCTGATTTCCCCCTCCTCTACATTTGTCTCCTTCTTTTCTTAATTACCTCACACCTGCCTCCCAAAGCTCTTCATTCCCTGCACTCTGGCACTGCACACTCCACAGGGCTGCAGTGGGGTTGTCTGTCAGCAGCCATTTGGTGTCATGACAGGTATTGATTGTTTATTCCTTACTTGAAAACATTTAATTAAATCTGACTGCATAATTAGCACGTTAGCAGCCAGRCATGCCAGGGCAGCAAATGTGACTTGCAGAAGTCCCCAGGCTGCAGCCCCTTGTGAGGAAGGTGGTAAGGCAGTGTCTCTGTGGGGTGTTTTGGGATCCTCAGGTGTTCTGGGTTCCAGATGAATCTCTGCATTCTGTGTTGCCTTTGTGGTTACCTTTGTTCTTTAAAGAGCTGAACCTACACAGAACCTTAACTCCTGATTCTGCTGGATTCCCTGAGAACCCTGAGCTGAGGGCAAGCTCTGTTTTTTCAATACTCAAGAAGTCCAGCACWAGATGCATTTACCTTTTGTACCTATGGCCAATCCCTTCAGCAGGGGTTAAGGAGAGGRATTGTGAGCTCTATGACATAATCAACATGTATTTGAACTCCTCTCTGCTGTTATCTAGCCTAATTTTGACAATTCATTTTGCCTTTCAGCAATGTGTTGTTAATCTTAACAGGAAAACATTTAGGTCAAAAGGGATCTGATGTTCAGCTGAAACTTGAAATTGGCCAGCACAAGCTGGTTCTCTCTGTGTGCGTCTTACATACTGGTACTTTCTGAAATACTTCTGGGTTGTGATGCCCATCTGCATTTAAAGAACGTAGGAAATTGTCAGTATTTTACCACAGAGATAGGGACTCTAGTGCCAGGAACAAGAGCAAGGTTACTTGACAGAGACACTGAAATGGTTGTGTGTGTGAGAGTCCTTAGAAAAGCAGTTTCTTTGCACCTAGAAGAGAAGCTCCCTTTGATCCTGCAGGGCTGGTGACCAGCAGCCCTGGGGCTGTTGGTCACTTGGCTCTTCTGACATGCTACATTATATTTTCTTCTGCAAATGTAATGAAGAAAATAATTATCTATATCTAAACATGTAGCTACCCTGTGAATGTTCTTTGCATGGAATAATGCTTGTCCCTAACTTAGCACTGAAGCTGTGCTAAGTGTCCCTTTGAATCCATAAGCAGACTGGGTCTAACTCACCTTTTCTTTTATTAGTGACAGAGTGCCGAGGGGTCTTGGACAATAATCAGCGATTTTCTTCATTACCAACGTACCTACCTGTGAGCTACCGGCTCTTCAACGCCGAGACGTCTTTCTTCCTCAAAGAAGCCAACCAGGACTTCATGAGAAATTCCAGTTTGCAGTCCAGGGTGGAGTCCTTCTTCCCCTACAAAGCCAAGAGGCCGCCCGTGTTGAACGCCAGCTACGGCCCCTTCTCGGTGGAGCAAGCAGTGCCCCAGGACCTCCTGTTGACTTCCAGCTCTTTTGGATCCGCCAACAAGTTCACCTACAACTGGAAGCTGCAGGCCTACATCCTGAGCAGCAAGATCTACCTGAGCAAGCCCCGGGTGCAGGTGCTGTTCTACATCGTGGGCAGGGACTGGGACGAGTACAGCCCCGCGGAGCGGCTGCCCTGCCTGCGCGTGTTCGCCTTCCGCGAGACGCGCGAGGTGCGCGGCAGCTGCCGCCTGCGGGGGGACCTGGGGCTCTGCGTGGCACAGCTGGAGCTGCTGCCCAGCTGGTTCAACCCCCCCACGGTGCTCACGGGCCGGAAGAAGCCGGCGGAGCAGCTGGAGGGGAGCCCTGTGGAGCTCTACTACACGGTGCAGCCCGGCGACGAGAAGGGCGAGTGCACGGCCGAGGATCTCCGCAAGGGCAACGCCATCCGGCCCGGGAAGGACGGTGTGGATGAGAGCATGTCCCACCTGCAGAGGATTGGCTCTGTCAGCCTCTACCGCGGCCAGGAGGCCTCTCAGCTCACGGAGCTGCGGCTGGACAGCAACGTGGTGGTGTGGCTGCCCTCCAAGCCCGTCAAGCAAGGGGAGGTTGTGAATGTTTACGTGACAATTGCCAACAATTCCACGGTGGATCAGTTCATCCTCAGGTAAGGAGGTTGGCCGGGCGTGGTTCTGGCAGACAGAGATGTTGGGGACGTGGGATGGGTCTCAGGTGATTTGAAGCTGATCCCAATGAAGGTTGCTCCTGGTCACTGAAATACTTTATTTTCCTCTGCRTGCTGTGAGGAGGATTGAAAGCCCCCGTCACGGGGAGGTTTTCAGCGCGTCTGCAGTGCCGTTTATCACAGGCCCACGGTGTGCAGCAAGGTACAAAAGTGCTGCTTTAGCAGGGCTGTTTCTGTGCTGTGACAGACAGCCAGGCATCAGAAAACTCCCCTGCTTTATGGCGCTTTTAAAATCAGGTTTTTATTGTGCAGGCATGGAGTTTGAATGTAGAAAAACTTCAATTACCTGCTTTTCTGTAAGTGCTCTGGCAGAGCTTGCCTCTCCCACACACAGCGTGGTTTTGTTAGGAGAGCTCTGTAGGGAGGGTTTAACTATCCACTTGCAGTTAAGCAGTGTTTGTCTTTGGCAGCACATTTGTCCTTTAAATAAAGCCCAAGGTGTTTGATATTGCTGCTGCCTGTAAGGGACTGTTAGAAGCGAGTGCCATTATTTTGGACAGGAGTGGGAACACAGGAGCTGCCTTACTGGGTCAGATCACTTCCCTTTTATTTTCATTTTTAGCCGTTTCCCTACCGATCAGATGAAAATCCTTTGAGGATGACAAAGACTGGGAAACTTGTTAATCACTGAAAAATTTGATGTATCTTTTTTTAACTCGTTACCAGGCTTTAAATTCAGTGCAAATTTCCACGGTGATAAGCAACAATTGCTCTCTAAAGCCTCAGGGAATCAGTTTCCCAAAAGATTCTGCACATGAAAGAATTTATTTCTAAGGCTTATATGAATTAGATTAATACATAGTTGACAACCACCGAGGAGAATAGCCTTTAGAACAGGAAGTGTCGCTTGGCAGATAAAAGGCTTTTATTTGAAAAAAGGGGGATTTTAGTCATCCCAGAACCGTTGTGGTGTTTGCAGCTTTGGTTAAATTGGTGAGATAATCTCCCAGACACCTGTTTACTGAGTGAAACCTCTGTGCTAGAAGTATTTTCTGATGTTGTTACTTCCCTTCTATTGAAAATCCCTTTACACAAAGTAGTAGAAACAGAATACTTCTGCACATAACAAATGTAGCTGTGGTGAAAGAAGAAATGCAGAGGCAGTGAGCTGGGTGTTTGTTGGGTGAATGGGAGTGGGGATCACTCTCTGAAGGTCCTTGTCACTCTCTTTATTTTCCTGAAAAGCGAGTTGAAGAGAAACAAGCTTGTTGAAATCTGGGGCTGTATTTCTTTGCTCAGAAATGAGTCTGGCTGAGAGGTGCAGGAGACAGGCATGGGAATGGGGGATGTTGGTAGTTGCCTGTGTGACTTGCTGTTATGGACAGAGAGGATTGGCTTYGGCTTTGGGAACATTTATCTGGAATGCACAGTCTGACCCAGGTTGGKTCTGGGGCTGGAAAAGGATTGTTCTGTCTGACTGAACTGTGAGAAGAACTTGCTAACACTTTATATGGAGCTCAGAGTCACACAGTAAGGCAGTACAGAATGTAAAAAATAKGAAAGCTCAAACTGAAGGCATCGGCAGAGGGCTGGTGAAAGGCTGGCAAGGAATGGAGTTTCCCATTCTGTGGTGGGAATYTGATGTCTTCAGTGCAACTTCGAGGTGTGGAAGGGGTGGGGTGTGAGCCAGGAACCCGTGGAGTGTCTSTGTCTGGAGAGAGAGCCCAGAGAGCAGAGCAGCCAGGGAATAGCAGTGCATATGCTGGGGCTGCCTGGGGGCCCCCTTAACCTTCTCCATGGCCATTTGCCTGCCTGGAGAGAGCTGTGTGCTCTCATCCTCCTGGGCTCCCAGCAGAGCAAGCCCTACATCCTCTGACATGCACTCACTTTTAATCATCCTAAAGAAAAACACACCACACATTATCCCCRGGCACAGTGGGCTTGTTTATTTTCTGCTCCTTGTATATTATTCATTGAGGTATTGCAACATGCAGAGCTGAAGCAAACAGCATGTGATCATTGCTTGGGGGGCAGGAAATAATAGCTACAAATCTTCTCTGGCAAAAGGGAAGCAGACTGGTCTCAATGACCTCATAGCCACAAATCATGGCAAGTGAAAGCGTGGTCTTAAATTGTGTCTTCATTCAGCATCCTGGTACTGTACCTGTTAATTTAGCAGTGTTCTTAAATGGTCTTCATTTAACATCCTGGTACTGTATCTGTGAATTTATCCATGTTCTTAAATTGTGTCTTCATTCAGAATCCTGGTACTGTACCTGTTAATTTATCAGTGTTCTTAAATGGTCTTCATTCAGCATCCTGGTACTGTATCTGTGAATTTATCCATGTTCTTAAATGGTCTTCATTCAGAATCCTGGTACTGTACCTGTTAATTTAGCAGTGTTCTTAAATGGTCTTCATTTAACATCCTGGTACTGTATCTGGGAATTTACCCATGTTCTTAAATTGTGTCTTCATTCAGCATCCTGGTACTGTATCTGTGAATTTACCCATGTTCTTAAATGGTCTTCATTCAGCATCGTGGTGCTGTATCTGTGCATTTATCAGCCCAGGAGCACCAGTAAAGTCAGGAGGATGGCTGGCGTGGCAGGGGGTGAGGTSGGTTGTGCAGGGCAGTGCATTAATGCCATTTGAACACCGTGTGGATAAACACAGCTCCTCCTTTCCTGCACCCAGTGAGCACAGGACTGTGGTGGGAGCAGTCCAAACCCTCCTGAGAGGATGCAGGACCTGTTCTTGTCCTGCTGTGTCACCTCTTCACAGGCATTTTCCATCTGCAAAACCAGAAAATGCAAACACTTGGTCAGCATTGCCCTTGGGAGTGTTCAGCCCTTTTACTGCAGGATTTTGATTTCTTCTCATGGAAAGGGTTTCAGGTTTGCCTTATGTTATCAACAACAATATGAATGGGAAAATCTTGATGAAAGAGCTGAAGGAATAGACAAAGGGGAGAAAAATATTGCYCTGCTTTCCTACCACTGGATTTCTGGGCTCCCAAAAGAGAGATGAATTGCTGCTGATGGTACAGTAAGAAAAATTACTGTTACCTCTAGCAATTGGTAAAGTATGAACGGAAGGAAAGAAGCATCAGGAGAGGAAAGGAAATAAAAAACCCCAGCAATTTTTAAAATGGAGATCATTGAGGTCTTGTGTCCTTCCCAGAGCTGCCACAAATTGTTAGCACTGGCTCTGGCAGAGCTACCAGGACTGATGGTCACCTCCAAGTGCTGTTACGCTTTCTCTAATGTGAGGCATCATTCTGGGTGTGTGGTCTGTGAGTGTTCTGTTCTTGACTGCTTTCCTGAACCCTCCCACCCAGCAGGCTGCAAAAGAGGGAAGGAATCGTAACCAAACTGAAAGGAAGGTGTTCTTGTGGGGCTGGCTTCCAGAAGTTGCACATAACTGGATGTGATGCTGGGGTGCTTGAAGGTGAGGAGGAGGGGGTGAGCTGAAGGCACCAGGTGGCTCTGAAAAGGTTTCCTGTGTGCACTGCTGTTTGCTCTGGTGCTGGAGATACTTCTCCAGGTGCTCACCAGGACAGGATCCTGCCAGCTGTTTCTCCTGCCCGGTTGTGGCACGTTTGGCTGGGCAGAGCCCTGCACAGCACAGGGCCGAGCAGAAGGGTGGGAGTGCCGAGTGCTGTCTGTCCCTGGGCAGCAGATCAGCTCCGAGTCCCTCTGCAAGGTGCTGAACCAGCAGATWACCTGATTTACAGGAGCTATTGAGCGGGAGAAGTGAAGAGAAAGGGGATGAAGTTTTTACATCCTGATTAGAGGAGAGAGGTGCAGCCCAGGGGTGGCTTTTCCTTCCCTTCTGGCTTCCTAGTAGAGATTTTGCAGTGCAGCTCGCTGCACCTGGAGGGATGTGGGGTGGAATCAGTGTCCAGCAAACAAATCAACCCAACACAATGGATAATTRGGAGCAATAATAAATCTACAAATTGGATAAGGATAAATGCAGTGAGGAAAGCTATTAAAGCCATGAGTTAGGATGGCTTTTACTGCCTAATGAGTATTGACAGCAGGGCTGTGTTGGGTGGTGCTGGCAGCAGCTGAAGGACCTGGAGGAGGATGCACGTGGAGAGCAGCAGCAGAGGTAGAAAAGGTTATGTTCATGACATCTGTGTGAGTGCTTGGGARTCTCAATATAAAAAGCCAGTTTGGAGGAACTGGTCATGAAAAAGGGGCATCTTCAACACTAACTCTGCCTGCTCTGCATGAAGGACCTGTTTGAGGCTCCCTAGGGAATAAACCTCTCCCAGGAGCTTGGCACTACCCTCAGCTGCACCTAAAATAACCAAAAATAGTAACATTTTCAAGCAGTTACTGTTTGCTTTTAGATAGTGATATTTTCATCTTACCCTATGATGAAATAACATTTACTACCCTGAATTCTGTTCTTAATTGTTGGTCCATTAGTTCTTGACACGGCTGTGTGGTGGCATCATGGCAAACATAAGTGACATCCTGAAGTCAAAGGTATCAAWACATGCAAACCTAAACCAGAGCTGGAATCACTCTAAGTTTTGTGTTAACCCAGAATTTGGGGTGCATTATCCCAAGGATCTATTTTCCACAGTAAGTGGAATGCAGTTTTTCAGCTCTGAGGTGAAGGGTGCTTTTTTTCACTCTGATTCATATTTAAAACCAGCAGAGCTTGGAGTGAAATGAAGAGAGACAGAAGAGTTTGGTGGGATGCTCTTCTGGGTGTACATGTCCATCTCCAAATGGCAAGAATTGCAACAAAGCATTTTACATGTCCTGTGCAGCTTTGCATTGGTTAAAAATTTAAGAGTCATTTCGCTGCACAAAAGCATTTCAGGTGACATCTGAAGGGAGAGGGGTTTGAATCTCATTATTTCAGGGTGTATTTTAATTGGAAAATTGAGTTGTTTTGGCATTGATAGGGCCCCTAAAGSCAGGTGCTAGTCCAGAGCTGCTCTGCAAAAATGCCCAGAGGTCTGAATTATGACTTGAAGGGGTTTTATATATTTTGTTGACAGACGTTTATATACTTCACTGTCTGGTGTTCAGCTTTGCGGAACTTTAAATCTTAACTGATTTTTTTTGTTTTATTTTGCCTTCTATAGAATGATTAGTAACAATTCAGCTACACATCCACAGTGGAGCGGGTTATTGAACGAGAAGTGCACCGAGGGACTATGGATTTAGCAAGGGCTGAGGTACAGCAGCACCTTGCAGTGCTTTGTTGAGATTTCTCCCAAGTAGATTCATAGCAGTGGTGCCATCAGCTCGGATGTTCTGCTCCAGTAAGCAATGGGGGCAGTCTGCTGGAGCACTCCTAATTACCATTTACTACAGAAGTGACACACTAAAGGGGGAATATTTCCCAGTGTAGCTTTAAAAAGCATTTGTGATGTAAAAAATACTTCTTCAAAGAAGGGAACGTGTTAATGCTATTTTGAGAGAGTGGCATGCGCTCCAGTTTAATTTCATTAGCCCTTAGCAGGCACTTTTCAGGGACATTGGTGTCACACCAGAGGCAGCTGGGTCCTCCAAACTAATGACTCGTTCTCAGAACTGCTAAGCTGGGGAGGAGGATGTCCTTTAAACATCTGAGAAAGGTGCTTCTCACCAGAGCAAGGGGAGGAGGAAAGGGCTCACTGGGGCAGCAGCAGTCTGGTTTAATAAAGTTTTTAAAAGAACTAATTATTAACTTGAAATTGAAGCTACCTAGAAAAGAGGAAACAGGCACTCTCCCCCTGACTCTTTAAATGCCTCTGAAAAAAATGTGGTGCCTGAGAAACCCTTTGAACAATTCTCCAMCGAAATGTACTCGTTACCTCTGAGAGTAACTTGTGGATTTATTGTTGAAAGGCGGATTCTGTGTTCCGTGCTTTGGAAACCATTTGCTGATTGACCAGGTTGGTGAAGGACAGGAGCCAGGAGGAGAGCCCAGACCCAGGGAAGCTCAGGCTGCTGAAATCCATGGAGAGCCCAGGTTAGAGCCTCCCTTCCGAGAACAGCGCCTGAGCACCTCGGTCAGCTCCTGTCCAGGTGAATCCTGTCACACAGAGTGTGCAGGAAYTAACTCAACTGGCGGGGCAGCCCTTGCAGAGTGTGGAAGCAGGTGTCCCCAAGGYGTGGGGCTGTGGGTTCTCGGAGCTGGCTCCAGGGCTGTCTCCATGGAACTGCAAACAAACCTGAACTACATATCAATATTTATATATAAATGTATATATACACTACTATGTATAAATACATATACACTATTTATTACTATTTATAAATACATACAACTATGTATAAATACATACATATATAAACATTGTATATATATATATACACTATATATAAATATATATAGTGAATATATGTATATTTATAAATATATTCTCTGAGCTGGGTCTCAGCCTATCTCCATGGAACTGTAAACAAACCTGAACTATATATAGAYGTTTATATATAAATATGTATATATTTATATACAAATAGTTATGTATAGTTATAGTATATATATAGTTAGTATATATAATAGTGTATATATATTTGTGTGTATATAACTATACATATATATGCAAAGATATATATGCAAAGATATATATGCAAAGATATCTATATCTTCATATATAAAGATATATAACTGTACATAAATGTACATAACTATATATAAATAAATACAAATGTAAACATAGTGTGTATATATGTGTATATATATACATATACCTATATTGTGTGTGTGTATATATATACACATGCATCCATATATTGCGTGTGTGTATATATGTGCACACACACACACACACAAAATATAAAATGGGTTTGGACTTTTGCACTTCAGGCTTGTGTGTTGGAAAACTTTTCCTAATGTGTGGATTGGAGAAGTGGAAGAAATGGATGGGGGCTGCAGTAGGGATTGGCCGTGAATGGGAGAGCAGGAAATCAGARTTCTGGCTCCGGGTGCTGCCCCACTCCTGCTGCTGGAGGCAGGGCTGCCTTCCGTGCTGGCAGAAGGCGCTGGGGTGCAGCAGTTCCCACGGAGGCGTGCTGCTGAATGCGCCGGTGCGCGGTGCTGCCGCCCCGGCCGTCCCTGCAGCCGGGCCGCCGCTGGCTGCCCCGGGGCCGCTGTCCTGTGCGGAGCCCGCAGCGCTCGGCCCAGCTCCGGGAGCCCTGCGGGGCTGCCTGCGGCGGGACGGGGCAGCGCTGCTAATTCCTGCTGAGACTGTTAGCCACTCGTGTGACTCCAGTTACAAGCGCTAATTAAATCCTTGCTTCCCTGCCTAATTAGTGACGATGGTGGCTCGTTAGGAGATCACGAGGCGTAAACCCCAATCCTCCCGAGCCAGCAGAGAGGAGGGAAATCCCACTCTGCTGGGAGTTGCACCGAATCAAGAGGATGTTTTGTGGCTGTCTGGAACAAGGCTGTGATCTGCTGCATTAGGGGATCCCCCGGGAATCCTCAGTGTCGTTATCTGACAAGCTGTTGGGTTCCAGGGSCGCTGGAAGCAGGGAAGTGTGTGAGCCTCTGGGTCTGAATGGAAATGAGCATCCCTGAGAAAAGCTGAGGCTTTGAAGCCTTCGTGCATCTGTTGAGGCTGCAGAAGCAGCAGTGACCTGCTGGAGCCATACTGGGGGGACACCAGCAGCCCCAGCTCAGRGCTTGCAGGGAGGAGGATCTGGGGTGCAGGGATGAACGGGGAGTGATCCAAGAGTGCCAGCAGAACTGTAAAATCTGATGGGTTTGTTGTTTTACTGGTGCTCGTGGGACTTATCATTGAAGACAGAAAGTGTCAGATTGATTGAAGCTTCTGTTCTGGCAGAATGCTGCTCCTCACTCATGACAGCACAGGCACAAAGAAATCACATTGTTGATATGTTCTTGTGGCACTTCACAGTTAAAACTCCCACAAAAGGCACCAGGATCTTGGGAAGAGCTGCTCTGCMCTTGAGTTCATTTCTACAGAATGCTGAGTTTTCCTATAAATTATGGAATGTTTGACTCCAAGTTTTGCCACCATTTCCTTTGGGACGCCCTTGGGTGTGTTTCCTGGAGATCCCACCCTGCCCAGGTGTGCTGTCTCTTGAGGGAGGCATGTGTTGTTGTGTTTAGTATTCTCTGGAAAAGCAAGCTGCATTTCTAGAGACTTTGAATACACAGAAGCGCTGATTCATTCATAGTTGAGGTGAGACTGGGTTAAAAGGAAATTCAGCAAATTTTTTTTTGTTTGTTTGCCTGGTTCCTGGTGTGTTACAAAGTGTGTGTATTAGCAAAGCTGCCRGGGGGTTAATTTACACTAACAGCCTAATCATCTGCAGTGATGACACCGTGTTAGGTTTTCATACTGCTGCTGAGATCAGCAAGGCTGGAGAGAGGAGGGCTTGAGAAACAGCCTGGGTCTTGGGAGGAAAGAAGAATGGGGGGAAGCACTTCAGACATAGCCCTCTGCATTTTCAGCTGTCAGGCTGCTTAAAAGAATCTCTTTTTCATCCARGCTCTGGCTCTCAGATGTAACCCTTCATTTCCAAAGTGCCACCAGAGCGAGCTCTTTGTACGAGACAGACAGGCTCATTAAGGGGAGTATGTGGCACTTTCCAAAATGCAGAGCTCGCTTCCTCAACCTCCCTGATTAGTTGTTAACCAGGACACATAAATAGTTGTGGGTCATGAATCACAGCTCGGTTTTGCAGATAAAAGTGTCTGACAGACCAGACTGTCAAGTCATGCTTCATCTTTCCTTCACCCCAGGAGTGCTGGGGAAGAGGTTCAGCCCTACAGGTGATCACTGAGGCAAAGATGGTGCTGACCACCCTCAGGGGCTCCTTATGTGGCATACTGGACATCTGTGGATCCTATTTTGAGGAAACGAAATTTTCCTATGGGTTGCATGGCTGCTTGCTCGGGGCTGTGAGCTTGAGTACAGCCTTTAAGAAATGAGGTGCTGTGATGGTAATTGCTGGAGTCACTGAGTCACTGGCTGGGCCTGCTCTCTGCAGGTTCTACGGATACCACCAGTAGCAACAAAAATATTTTTCTGCTTGAGGTTATGTCTAGCTTAGAAAAAGCTCTGATTGCATTGAGAATTCTTCCTGTGGAAAGGAAGCACCAGCCCTCAGCAGGAGCCTGTCACTTAGGAACGGGCCCAAATTTAGTCCTGTGGAAAGTAATGAGGATATTCACAGGCTTTAGGCTACTTTTTATTCCTCTGCATTCCAGACATCCATGACAGGCCACATTAGCAGCAGCCTCTGATTTTCCCTTCTATAGCAGCCTGATTACAGTTTTCCARTAAAAAGGAATGACAAAACCATTTTTTTTTTGTATGTACTTGGTCACTGTTGGTTGTGTGATGATGACTGTGGACAGTGTACCCTTGTAATACTGGTTTTTGAGACAGAAGATGATAAAAGGCTGGTTTGAAAGCTGTGGYTCATTTGTGAGTAGAACAGAGCTGGCCTGAGCAGAGGCTCAGGGCAAACACACGGCAGCGTGTCACGAGCCAGTGGGGACAGGAGTGTCACAGCCCTGCAGGTGACATCCCAGCAGTGTTCAGGGAGGTGGCTTTGGGTCCTTGGGTTTGTGGGAGGGTCCTGCTGTCCTCAGGATCCACGAGAGGGGTGATTGCAGATGGAGGGAGCCTCTGGAGGGAAGCCCTGGCACCTTGGGGCTCAGGTGCCTCAGGGCTGACCTGGGTGACCCTGTCCCCTCAGGAACCTCTCCAGAGCCTCTCCTGGTGCCTGCCAGTGCCCTAAAGCACAGAACCCCCAGGAGCTCCCCAGAGCCTCTCCTGGTGCCTGCCAGTGCCCTAAAGCACAGGAACCCCCAGGAGCTCCCCAGAGCCTCTCCTGGTGCCTGCCAGTGCCCTAAAGCACAGAACCCCCAGGAGCTCCCCAGTGCCTTTCCTGGTGCCTGTCATTATCCAACCCCCCTGGTCAGCCAGGATACTGCAGGTGCCAGTGCAGCCTGGGCACAGCGCGTGAGGATGATGTGTAACCTCCCTTCTCCAGACTCAAGGGTACTGCTGAAGAATTTTTCTCTTATCTTTCTGAGACAATGCTACTGTAATTTGTACTGGGCAGAAATATTGAGAGAGCTGAATGAAGATTTTATCAGCTGGTTGTAGWTAGTGACAGCTGGTTAATGTTAATATCTTCTGAAAGATCTTTAAAGAAATCTTGAATAGTTGTGCAGAAATTAATATGCCTCATCCCTCTTTGTGTTACTGAAGTGGGGCTGTGCTGTCATCTCCAGCCTGCATTCTTTAATTTTCATAGCCAGGGCTGATGGGCTCTCTGTCCATTGCTATGGTAACTGCTGCTTTATTTCTTACTCAAAGAAAACATTGACATAAACCCCACCACAACGTGTCCTTTTTATTCACTGTGCACACCTAATGGATGCCAGGGCTGTGCAAATATGTCATGATTGTGTGGATGGAGAGCAGTAACCTGCAGGGCTCCTGCCCTGGTGTGCAACTGGTGTCACCTTTCAGCACACGCAGAATTTTATGTCAGCTACTCCAGCTCTGCTTTTATTCCTGCCCGTGTTTAATTAGATTGCAGACGCTTCAGGGTGGAAACARTCCCTGGCTGGGCGTTGGGAAGTGCTGTGGGGGAGTGGGCTCTAACAGCAGATGAGGCATGTGAACTTTGGTTTTGCTCTTAAACAGCTCCATTTTGAAGCGGAGTTGATCCCATGAACTTCTGGCAGTCGTTCAAAATCCCTCCCAACCTTTTTGTGAGCACTAATGAAGGGAGTGGAGGTTCTTTCCCTGTGTCAGTGCTTCTGTTTTGTTGCCTTAAAACCCCCMAATGTCTCATGAAAAGCTCTACAAAACTGCAGTAGCCCAAGTCCCCTCCGCGAGGTTCTGCTGCCCAGTTTGCTCCAGACTGCTGTTCCTCCCATCCTCTGGGAGTGATGCACAATAAAGTGTTCCCAGTGCCTMCCAGCATGGGCAGCTTGCTTTGAGTCCCCACGCCCCTGCCAGGGACAGCTCTGAGGTCTGCCTCTTCTTGAGGGGAAAAATTCTCTTGGAAAAAGTCTCCTGCAAGTGTTTTCTAGGGTTTTCCCCGCTCCCTATCACAATTATCTGATAAGTGTGGCAATTATCTTTTCATCTTCGAGTAAAAAACAAATTAAAAAGAAATAATTAAAAAAATCTAATCATTATCTACAAGAAGAGGCTTGCATGTTCTGTGTTACATTCTGCATGATTTTAGATGGAACCTCATTAAACATCTTTACACCCTCTCAGGCTCATCTTTGTTAACTCTTCAGGGGTTTCCCAGGAGGAAATGACTCCGTACCGCCTTGCACTAAACCCCAGCAGAGTTCATTCTGGCAGGGCACTGTGCTGGCATTAAAGATGCTGTGCATGGGGAGCAGYGTTTGCAGGGCTGAGCCCAGCTCTGCACGAGGCTCTCCTGCAGAGCTCTGTGCCCTGTGTGCGGCGCTCCCTAAATCAGGGCTGTGCCTTCTGAGCTGCCTCGCCCTGCGCATGGCGATGTGCGGTGACCGTTGTTGGAAGGGTCTGAGTGCTCCCCTGCTCGATGGGGTGGTGCTTTTGTGCCTCTGCAGGGTTATTGTGGTCCCACAGTTTGCTGTGCTTTCAATAGAACTGATCCTGCTTTGGGGGCACTCCTGTTCCATGCCAGTGAAGCAGGAGGTGTCGTTTTGGGGGTGTCATTTTGGGGTGTCCTGCACTGTGCAGGAGATGTGTTAGGTAAGAGCCGCTCTCTTTTCTCATCCTTTAACTGCTCTGTTCTCATCTCCCTAAATGAGGGTGAGTCATGGCCAGATCTCAGCTGGATGCAAGAGCAATTCCTGCGGTGGGAAACGGCTGAGAACTCCTTGTTCTGGGGAGCTGTGCTTGTTCGGCGGCAGTGATTGTCCTGTTGTGTGTGTCATTGTATCTGCCTGCCTGTACCCACTGCTCCTCGTTCCTGGTGGTGTTCTTATCTAAGTCCTGCCTGTTCCGGGAGGAAATTTCACAGCCTCATGGCAAAAGCAGGTGAAACATCCACGTGTCCTCCTCTGCTCAAAAACATCTAAAAGGATAAGGAATGTTGCTTTGATAATTGTTTAAATACTGCTTAACGGGCCTCCTAGTCTGGTTACATTTGATTTGTGATTTGCCTTTTCACCAAATTCTCAACTGATTCAGCAGCATGAAAGAAAAGGGGAAAAGGACACAAGGATTGTGGTAATTGAGTCTTTCCAAATGTAAGAAAATCAGTTCTATTGAAATTCACAATTGCCAGTCTGAAGCGTACTTAAGTGTTTGTTTAGTGGATAACTGGTTTTACCTTTTATTTGTCTTCTCCAGAAACACAAAAAGGATAAAAAAATAAGAAACACAAAATGCGTTTAACTCAATCTGAGCATGTTCTTAGTGGCTGAAAAAAAAAAGACCAGCTATTCTCTGTGTTATATTAGAGCGTCGTTATTCAGAGCAGAAAGAGCCATGAGTGGGAATTCATTTCAGATGGGTATTTTGGAGAAAATTGGAATCTGGATTGATTTTCATAGGAAAGTCTTAAAATCTGGCCATTTATGCTTTTTAACATCTTCCTAGTGTGTTTGTAAGGCTTAAAGCACCCTTGGAGAAGAGTTTCTTGTAACATTCCAAATGASTGGTGCTGACCTGGTGGGTAAAGCTGATTGTGCTTATTAGTCAGATTTTTTTCCCCCAATTTTCATTTCAATTAAGTTTTTTATTCTGGTACAGGTACATTTATGTAAGTGAGAAAGTTGGTTGTACTAGGACTTGAGATTTATACCTTTCCCTAAGTGTRTGGTTTAGTGTCCAAAATCCAGCGCATCCTTTCGCAGAGCCAAGTGGACTGTTGTTTTCTTGTTTGAGTTGGCTCYTCTTGCTTAATCTGGAGCTGTGCCAAAAACATGAATATTCATGACACTGTTAAACAAGATTTTTATTGAAAACAAAAAATGGATCTGAAGCTTTCATTTGTCAYTCTGAACTCAGCTAGTGAAAGCCCTGTGAACAGGCACATTTATCAGGGAGCTTTTCCTGGTGTTTYCTGGGTTCTTTTGCTTATTGAGTGAAAATTTGTTAGAGAGCAAGAGTATCTCACTGGGCAGCAAGCCTGCTGTTAAGGTATTTCTGTGTTCAATATGAATATAATAGAGATGGAATATATAAATTAAATTATATTATTTCATATGTTGTATGAAGTAGGAAATGCTTTGACAAGTGCTGAGCCTCGGGGAGGGTGCTACAAGCAGAGGGCAGATGTAGCAGAGCTAACAGAAGGCAGTGCTCCCTTTTTCCAGGGCTGCTGGTGGTGTTCCCATCCCCAGCCTTGCCTTGGGATTGCAAGCTCAGAGCTGATTCCAAGTCCCTGTGCGGTGGCTGAATGAGAGAGACATCTATTTCCCAGCGATGGATGGATGGATGGATGGATGGATGGATGGATGGAGGAAGTGAGAAGATGAGCAATCAGACAGGTTTCTCTGGCAGCCTCTGGCCTGTACAAGAAATTCAGTCGGTTTAGCTTTTAGATGACACATGGAACTGATTGGAGAGGTCCTCCCTCATTTATTTTGCAAGGTGAAATTCTCATGAGAGCTGTCTCTCCGTTTCACACTGTAGAGCAGACTGGCTGGGATTGTTTCCTTTTGTGTGTGTTATC
This sequence comes from Cardinalis cardinalis, assembly GCA_014549065.1. Taxonomy (NCBI): domain Eukaryota; kingdom Metazoa; phylum Chordata; class Aves; order Passeriformes; family Cardinalidae; genus Cardinalis; species Cardinalis cardinalis. The sequence continues at coordinate 2,994,391 of JACDOX010000081.1, forward strand.
CAGAAAACGGTACCCAGAGATTAGTAGGAGTTATTTATATTCTCTTACCTTTATATTCAGTCCTGCTGACCAGTCCAGTGTGGTGCTTTGGCAGCCTGTTGCCCAGCGTGTCAGGCTGGGTGGTGTTCATTTCTAAACGAACAGGAATGTTGTAAGACTTGTGTAAGCTGCAGTCAAACAAGGTTTTTTTTTTCAGCTCTCTTAAACCATTCTCCTCTGAGCTAGAGGAGGAAGGCAGGAGCTAATTCCACACAAATTGCTTCGGGGTAAAAAGGGCATCAGTGAGCGAGAATGGAGAACACAGAAGGGCAGGAGATCACGGCAGCTCCCCAGTGAATCCTGATTTCCCCTGCCCTGAGGTGTCTGGCCCTGGGTTCTTTTTCCCAGCTGCAGTGATGGCGGGGCAGKATCCAGTTTGCCTGCAGGAGCATTGCACAGGTTGGGGCATCCTGGAGAAGCTGTGGCCAAGGAAGGGGGACTCTCRAGGTTTGGAAACCAGGGGGGCTCTCAGGGTAGAGTTGTGGGAGAGAATTGCTCTAACAACAAAACTATTTGCTCTTAAAGAGGGGAAAGTATGTGACACCATCAAAGGGGGACAGGGATTCAAAGGGAAACACATGTCTGAAACATACGGGTCAAGTTTATTTGAAAGGAAAATTTGTTTGCTTTTGATTCTTTATAACATTTCCCATAGAGACTAGCAAATACAGCTGCCACATTTTTGGCAAAGGGTGTCTTATCCTAAACCTGAAACACTTAAATACACATACTTACATAAATATGGTCTCTATTAGTTTCAGCTGTGGGACTTCTAATTCCTGCCTTTTGTAGTTWWTTTTTTTTTGTTTTCCTCTGTTGGCTGTATTTGAAGCTTTAGAGGGGCTTGGTAATTAAAAAATGTTGTWACTGCTTTTTTAGAAAGAGAAAGAAGGACAAAGGGATGAAGAGAAATCTTAGTCAGGGGTTCTGGTGTGAGCAGGAGTGGGACACTGGTGATGGCCTGTACTGTAAAACCTTTCTGTGGGGTGCCTGAAACCACCCAAGGTTTGGAGTTATTGAAAGTGGTTATTARAAGTGGTTGGCTCTTGCAGAAAACATGTGGGTAGCCATAACTCAGGAATCCTCTCTGGCTATGCTTTCCARAAAATATCCATTAGCAGAGCTGAAATTTGAAGCAGGAATAGGGCGAAGTCAAATCAGCCCCTAATCACTGAACYCTTCTGGTCCCAGAGCCTTCCCTGGGCTGGAATAAAACACTTTTTCCTTTCCTTTTTTCCCCAAATGATGCTTCCAATCCCCCACCACTCTCTTTGATTCAGTTCACTTTGTGTATTTTTAAATAAACATATGGCACACTCATCTCTCAGCCAGGCAAAGAGCTCTCACTGATGCCAGTGGGAGCTTCACCACCTTCAGATGGGAGTRGGGATCAATAGAGGAGCTCCTGAGAGCTGGCCAGGCTTGTATTCCACTAACACAGGGGGGCTGAGAAGCAAACAATGCAGCGAGACCTAATCAAGTTAAGTGCATTTAAAGCACCCATGGGGACTGTCCCCAGGGGYTTGCAGGCGGCAGGATTGATGGAAACCTTTGAGAGCCTCGGAGCAGGAGGTGGGCCCGCTCAGGCAGAGCCTCCCAGCTGCAGGGAGGGCCCTCTTCTGTTACCCTGCGCTTGCTGAAAGGTGTGTGGTGTGCAAACACACACATGGGGGTGTCAGGGGGGTTAGCAGTGCCCCACTCCTGGTGTGTGTGCTCGGGTCTGGTACCTGTCCTTCAGACAGGTCCCTTTGGTCACAGAGTCACAGGCAGGGCTGCAA